>JAJIZL010019916.1:288257-338027 GCA_023969395.1 Amblyomma maculatum | reverse complement strand
GACACAGACAAGAAGGGGACACCACATGCGCAAAGGGGACACCCCTTCTTGTCTGTGTCCGTTTCCGTGTTGCGCCGCCGTTCAATTCCATCATGCACCAACTCGCCCCCCAGGCCGTTATTCGGCCAACACAGTACTTCACTGCCAGGAAAAACAAGCTGCCTAAAGTAACCTTATAAATACAGATTGGGGACATTTTTCCGAAATCAGCCTAATTACGCCCACAGTAGGCGCACGAAACCACGAAACGCCTTATAGCAATGTTCCATGCTTCCTTAGCCCATGAATGGAACCTCCGGGGCATCGAACCAGGGCTGTCAAGCCCCGCGTACCGGTCCTCATCTAACTACTTGAAAATCAAAACAGCCACAAACGTTCACACAGCCTTCAGCCGGTTGCCGCTCCACACTTCCTACCGTACACCAAGCAGAATAAGAATTGCAGATTCGAACAACGCCGTTTTCAACACCAACGCGGCCGGGTGTGGTCGCAGACTCGGTCTAGTTCGTCGACAATGGAAAGCTGGCCTTTCCAGCTGGCCAGACCCGTAAGGTTGCGGGCACCGTATGGGCGTCTCCGCTATGAATAATATCCCCATTGAAGCCACAATGTCCGGTTCGCGCGAACTTTTGTTTTGTTACAGTTTTATCCCGTTACGGAGGGCGCATTGTTTTGGGCAATATTCGGCGCAGTCCATATTGGTCAAATAGTTTCGGCACGGTGGAGGAGGATGCGGCTTGAACTGTGGAAGGAACAACGGAGTTGGTGGCCTCAACCACAAGGAAAGTAATCCGTCTAGTTGAATTCAATCGAGCGGTGCAGTCTGCGAGTGCGCAAAGCTTCAGCGCTCTTACAAAGCCTTGCTATAAGCGACGCGTTTTGCGCGGTTCGCCCATGCATGGAGCAAACTTTGGAAACGCCTGCGCTGCTATTTAAAGTGGGCACAAGCGTGGCCTACGAAGCGGTTGAGGCAGAGATAACATCTCGCGAAAGGTTAACTAGTTGAAAAATAGCTATCGCATCCCGAAGTATAAGTACCGGCTATTCCTATAATGGACCGTTTCAATTGAACCAAACTGACTAGTACGGCAAGTTTTCTCTTTGTATTCTTTGGAACAGCTCAAGAATGTATGTCGGGTTAGATGCATTCATGCCCTTTAACTAGATAACTATAGCGTGGGAATAGCTTTCCAGGCTGCTGAGCACCATTTGTATTTTGTTGAGTGGTAAGGTCACCGGTTCGCAGTAAGCGCTCAAGCGTCAAAGTTAAATGTAAGATTATTAATAGCGTAGATTCTTATAGAGGTGACGCTGACTGCTTGATTGCATAGTACGATGACTTTTTATCATGAATTTTCCTTCCCAAAATCACACTCCTCAGGAGGAGGGCTGTGATCTCAAGCAGGGAGTATGCAAATAAAGCGAAAGCTAGGATAGAAGTGCATGGAAACAGAATGTTAAAATACACTTAACATCACCTATAACGCATATTGTCTGCTCGACTTCTGGTCAGAGGATTGCGTTTTAATGTAGCTTTTGAAGTTAATGTTTCACATTTAAGACGAAACATATCACTTGCTTTGTCTTTTGGCTGAGCAAGACAGCTACAGCACGGTAGAAACACCTGGCTGGCAAAGAATAACTGACACGCTGCGCCGCACATGAGAAAGGAAGCGTGGAGATCATTCCGCGAATAACCGGCGCGCACCTTCGGTAACGGTGAAAGTGACGGATGAGTCTTTTCCTGTTATCTGCCGCCACCACCCAACACTCAATGCAGGCACTTCTGCGAGCCTGTGCAGCCCACGTACCCTGGCCACTCCACTGCAACAACGGTTTCCCTTTGTCTTCACGCATTCTCACGCCGTAGATAAGCCGAAGCGGTCACGATATAGTCTTGCGCAAAGCCATGTTCGATGAAAAAAATAAGAAAGGATGCCCGGTGTTCGCTAATGAAATCTCAATGAGGACGCCATCTTTCATCAGGTGCGTACGGGGGCCACCTCAGTTGATCCGGTAGTCTGGTCATGCCCACGAGTGCAGCAGTTTTCAAGTCACCGCCAGTATCTGCCCCGGAAGAAAACTGCAGGCTGTACGCACCCCATACACACGGTGGTTGCATACTGAAACACCTCATCCCCCCCCCCCCCCCCCCTCCCGTGCCTGTATTTTATCTTTCTCGCTTAGATTTGTTTCCATAGCATACACGGAAGGGTGGTGGCGTCATTGACGACGAAGTGGGCACATTCCTTATCGCGCGAGATCTTGGTTCGTGGACCCCGTTGCGAGATGCTAATGGTGACTCTAATCCGCAGTGGTTCGCTGTTCTCAAAGTGACACACATGTGCGTACAAAGACACTCTATCGGTGTTACTTCGAAAGGGATGACGAATTGCAAATCGGTGTGAAAGCATTTAGGTCTAAATGCACAAAGTTCGTTCCTGATACGTGCGGGGTTGACTGTAAGTTCTCGACTGCTGTGTGTTAGTCGTGACTACAAAAATATTAGCGCTAGTTGCGTGTTCATAGGGCGGCAGATAAGGAAGCTTGTGGCAACGGTTACCAATATGCCGGTAACGAATGTACGTGTCAGGCGTGTTCGCAAAGAACGAGCCGTGCGACCGCGAGTGGCGGTTTTCGCAGCTACATTGTCGGCATTGTGTTAATATTTTTACTCCCGCGTATACTATAGAACATAACTCAGCGCATCACGAATAGAGATTATAGTAAAAAAAATACTTGCTTTTTTTTTTAGCATTACAGCTTTACGCAATGCTGCGAGATCGCACCGTGTCTCTAGTAGAAGAAAAAGAAGGAGGAAAGGCAAGGAGGTCAATAGGCCGAAGAACCCGGCTGCCTACCCTGGGCTGTCTTTATATAATTCCCCCCCCCCCCGCCCCCCCCCCCGCCCCCCCCCCTCATAGCCTTTTAAGTGCCCAGTCACGTTTCGCATAATTCTCATGCTTCTTTACTTTACTTTGTATGTGCGAAAACAACAACAACAAAAGCAGACGAAATTGTTGCTTTATAATCACATATGCCGCATTTATAATTAAGCTGGCAACATTCCATATTCCATATGCACTTAAGTGACACTAGGACTCAGCCTTTTCTAAGGAACTGTAAGCCGTTCTTCAAGATTTGCTGTTTGTTTCTTCACGGCTTGTTAGTTATTCACCGAAACCTGAAATAATCATCCCACTCGTTCAATACCTGCAATAGAAAAAGGAAAGGACGAATTTTCCATAACAACCGGCACCACTTCTTGCTTTCTGCCTCCCCATTCGCCTCTTTTTTTTTTTCTTTTTTTGTTTTGGTTTTGCAAGAAGGAATGACACCGCAGGTATCCGAATCAAGACATGTGCCTGGGTAATGTACTGTGCACCCCCGACAGTAGGCGCATAGCTTTTTGCAGGAATTCACACCAACCACTTACTGAGCGAGTCAGACAGTGCTTCCGGTTCTGTTTGTCTTTTGTGTGGTCGTTAGAGCCGCACTGTGTAAGCGCCATCGCAGCAGCTCCTCTCTGATTTTTCATCTCCACTCTCAGTCAATTCCGGTTGTTTATAGAGATAGATGGGCGAACAGCCCAAAGAAACAAACACACGGCAGACTAACCTGCAAGCCCGGACGCCTGCACACTCGCACCAAGGCGCACTGCGTTTTAAGCACGACCGCAGAATCAGTGAGTGGAATCGCAACCCTCCGCGGTGTTAATGTGTGAGAAGCTTCCCGAGTTAATGGGTCTGCAGTCCAGCGAGTGCAGGTACAGATAAGAAGGGATAGCGGAAAACACATTTGTCACTTTCCCGAGAGCAGGATAGAAGTCGGCGACGCGCCACCACTGGAAACCGGCAGTGCCTCAGGCAACAACGTTTCTCCGGAATTCGTTGTTCTCCTTTCCTTCCGCACCGGATCGTGAGCTGAACTGCTCTGCCTAGTGGGGCAGAGTATAGGTATCACTGTGCTGTTACGCTGTAAACTGCTGTGCTGAAACCAAGCAATCCTCATCAATGCATCTAATAGCCAGGCTGTTTCGTCTCCCGTGACAAAGCTGTGGTATCATTTAAGTATATACTTCCCGGTCTACACCAAGTAATTACGATGCTCGAGCTCGTCTGCAAACTGCTATACCCTAGAGAGTTTGCGCGTGAGGCAGGTATTTGACGTCCAAATGTGATCTACCTGTCCCCTGTCCAGTGAATAGGACTTTGTGCCAGCTTGATTCAATAAAAATTACTTACCTTTTAAATGCGAAACACTAATCCAGAGTACCCCTTGTTCCAGTACCCCGAGCAATATTGTCTTGTTTGTGGAGCAGCTGCTATTGGAGTGAAAACAGGGATTGACACTGAGACTAGCATCAACCTTCAAATAAAAGGAACAAGCACGCGAAGCATCGAAAGCAGCGAGGCAAGCTGTTTAGGAAACGCTGCTGATGGCAATATTGCGTCGTGCTGCGAAATGAGCTCGGGACACCTTACGTAATGCAGCAATTACTCAGCAGCCAAATGACCTGGCTTGTCTCCGAATTTGGTTAGTGTGATCTATGAACCTGCCGCGCATTTTATGCTAACACGTACTCCGAACGAAATGAAGAAAATAAAGGTAAAAAAAACTTCATTCGGTCAGCTCAAACTTCACGTCCTTGGCGCATTTATACAGTGCATGAGTGTTTGAGCGATATAAATATCCAACTCATAGATATCTCATGGGCACAGATAAAAAAGAAACAGCTAGTTTTTTCATCTATTTTATTTGCTGGCGAAATTCAGCAACATTGAGCAGAATTTGATAAAGTGTGAGGCAGCTTGTCAGCATATACCCATCATCCTCTGTGGCTCGGCGGCAAAGAAGCAAATATGCATCCCCTTTATTTTGTATGACCTATGATTAACAAAACGCCGAAGAGTTTAGTCCTCTTACTTCATCGACCTACTCTTCTTGGAATACAACGTAGTGCACGGTACGTGCACTGGTGTCGGATGGTGTGCCTGTTTCGATGAAGGACACCGTCCTCGGAGAGCTAATAATTTATACCGCAACTGTAAGATAAGATACAGTTAATCAACTGTTGATGAAATATCTACCCTTCCTATGCATGGAAAAATTTTGCTTTCAAAGGGTTTTTCTAAGCTCTCGACAAATTGTTAAATCCGCTAAAAGAAAGCAACGGCTCGCAGCTGTGAAATATTTCAAGATAATTTTATGAACATTTAATTGAAATGACCTGATTGCTTCTGATAGATATCGGCTTTTTTTTGCTCTGAATACAATCCGGCGCTTAAGAAAAATCAGTCTGTAATACGAATCTAATGAGATGCGTTTCTAAAATTAGTTGCAAAAACGGAAAGTTGCCGGGAACAGATCGACAGCGATGTTGATTTTTACAGTGGCGCTAAATAATATGTAGCAAATAGTGTTCAAATTAATCTCTCCTCCGGTCTCCTGCCGGAAATGCCACAATTACTGGGTGTGAATGGTGCAATGATTTCTTTTTCTTTTTCTTGAGACGTCTGTGCACGGCTACTATTTAACCTAGGATGGGTTATATTGGCTCTTTAACAAATGACATGTCAAGAAATTCCGTATGAGATATGATGTAAAAATGTGTTTTGATTTATATCGGAAGCATAATGACATACACAACAGCATGCACAAATCCCAAACCTGTCCAGGGCGTGGTATCTTGGCATAACCTGTTCGAAATTAGTGATCACCTCCCCTGTGCTAACCAATGCATGCGCCATCAGAAGGGACTGACAACGAACAGTGCTTTATCTCGTTTAAGCAATTCCCGACGTGCAACTCATTGCACAGATAGGTGTAATCTAATGTGGTTAGTGCCGTTGGCAGATACATGCGCGATGGGCACGCACATTACGCTTAACTGCCAACAGTGCTAGCGCGTTTATCGTAAGCTAAACCAAGTGTTGCGGCTGTTCATGGAACAGTTACATCGAAACCTCCATGGCTGTCACGGAAACACGGAAGCCCACTGGCATCGTATGATGGAGCGGCCAGTCTGCGGAGATCCGTTTCTTTTTCCAGAAAGAGAGACATCGATTAACGGACCATCCGCGTCGCCCTACCTGTACGCGGTGGCCGGCTAAACGCAACGGCCAGGTTTCCGTAGCCATCCATCTCTCGAACGATACACGCGAGCACTGATAAAAAGTATCTGGCGCGGAGGATCATGTCAGCATCTTTAAAGAACAGAGCGCTTTGAGGCCGCATTTATTTCGGTCGGTCGGAAGTCGGTATGTATATATTTCAGCGCTAAATAGTCGCAAGTACTCTAACAAATATTATTCATTTAGGAGGTAGAATAAAGTAGATGGATCGTTCGCACAGCACAGAGATGCGAGCTTAAAAGTCTTCTCTGGGTGTAAGCAGACACTGAAGAAAGAACGTCGTGAAATGAGGTGCCTTAGGAATTTAATCACAGTTTAAACTAATTAGGCTAATGGTAATTCGTTTGGTTTGTGAGGATTAACGTCCCAAAGTGACTCACACTTTGAGAAACGCTGTAGTGGAGGGCTTCAGAAATTTCGACCCTCTGGGGTTCTTTAACGGCACTGGCATCGCACAGCACACGGGCGTCTTGCTTTTCGCCTCGATCGAGAAGCGGCCGCCGCTGCCGGGAATCGATCTCGTATCCTTGGGCACAGAAATTGAGCGCACTAACCACTGCCCCACCGGGGCGGGACGGGGTGAATAGGGAGGCAGTAAAGGGCCAGTTATCGTATTGGTCCCATCATAAAATTGTTTGTATCTGGGTCTCGTTGCTCACGTAGATCACTTCTGCTTGATTCAATGAAATACATCGTGAATTTTTGGTCATATGACCTTACCTTGTCTTGTTGTCCTAATTTTGAGCCAGCGATCATACCACGAGGGATGATTACAGCTGATGATGTGAAAGAAAAATAAATAACTGATATATCTTTGTTATTTTAGCGCAAATTTCTTCTTGACATATAGATATGCACTTTTTTCTGTTCATATATATGGGTACGAAAAACTCTGAAATAAAAGCAGTTTTCTTTGCGATAATACCGAATTATTTAAAAACGATGTGAGCAGAAATATGAAGGTAATTTGCATGCAGACACACCCGGAAGCTTTACATTTAAAATCCTTCTTTTTTGACCCCGCCGGGGTGGCGCAGTGGTTACGGCGCTCGACTACTGTTCCCAAGGGTGCGAGATCGAATCCTGGCCCCAGCGGCCACTTTTAGATGTAGGCGAAAACCAAGGCGCCCGTGTGCTGTGCGATGTCAGTGCACGTTAAAGAACCCCAGGTGGTCGAAATTTCTGGAGTCCTCTACTACGGCGTCTCTTATAGCCTGAGTTGCTTTGGGACGTTAAACCCCACAAAAAAAAACTTCATTTCTGTAGATTGTTGTTCACATATAGACAGCTTCAGCCTGTGACATTAGTGGATAAGCGGTGACATTGGCGACAGTAGTGACTTTCGTGCGTAGGCAAAACCTCGGGCCGTCTGCATTGAATGTGCGGCGCTTGTGTTTTCGAGATTAATTAGCGATATTCCGGAAAGCTGTATTGCGGTTATCTTTCGTGCAGCTTTTGTGCAGTCGGATAGAGAAGAAAGGCAAGGCGACATAGCTTCGGCGACGGATCGCTTTCTTGGTTAATTCGTGCATTGCATTTCTACATTTAACCTTCAACAGGCTTGACGCTCTTAATCCTCGTGGTTCCTCATCTGTTGCTCGACGAATAGCGCAAGAACAAGCGCTTGCAGGCTGTGCACGTTTTGTTGTGAACGTCATTGTTTAGACGTGACATTCGGTCAAATGCAGCGAAATCGTGCTGTCAAATCCCATTTACCTGCACACTGCCCGAGCATCTGTTATTATTGACAAAGGCATCAAAACTGTTGGCAGCGGCCTTTAGCGGCCACACTGAGCAGCTAAGCACGATGTTTCCGTAATAACACCGTATTTGTGAAGCATCACGCACTCACCTTTACCGGGGCAGAAATTATGAAGTGTACTTTAACCCTATTGCAACCTTCCCCTAACTTACGCGAAAGGTTATGTTTTTGTATGGTTTGACTTTAATTTCCATTCTATGCTTTTTTGTTTTAAAACCCTTGCTGAGAAAGCATGGTTTCTTTTTTTCTGACAAATCCTTCAGCCACTGATTGCAGCTTGTGTTGAGGAAATCTGATGCGCGAAACGAACACATCAGGAAGGTTGAATAAGCCGATTTGCGCTATTATATGCGAAACAATTAAGTAAGGTGGATAAAATAAAGCCGTCTATAAGTGCATGTATACTGCTAAAATGTGAAGTAGGACCAAGGCAGGGTTGTTCAAATGAAAGTTAAGGTGCACAATGAGAATATGTAAACAAAACTGCAGAGATATGAGCAGCCATTGAGCTAAGTGTGTTTTGTCTAGCGGACTTACAGATGTAGAAGAACGGAATACTGTTCGGTGATGACGTGGTTGCAGCTCATTGCGACGTGAAACATAACCAATTGTTCATACCTATCCAAAACATGCCACTTGCGCTCTTCCACGAAAACAAACAAGAGCTTTATGTATTTGCAAACAATGTAAGATGAAGCAGCCAAGTATCACATAATGCTTCGATGAGTCACCTTCGCAGCTGAAACACTCAGATGAGTTTACTCGCAATTGTTGTATTAAAATGAAAGTAACTAGAGAAAGGAGGCATCTGATAAAGGAAATGATTTGCAAAAAGCGTTTGCAATGAGCAATTTTAGGCCAGTCGCAAACCATCAGGAGATGAAGTTTGAAACAAGAGAGTGGAAACGCCTTTTGTGTAATCGAAGCAAATGATTCATGATCACGTTTTCTTTTATATTAGAACACATATAGAGGCTGCAGGCATTAAATGATAATCAGCAGACGCAGAAACATCAAATTAGACCATACAACAAATAAATACAGCCCTTAAAATTTGGTAAGCAGTATCGAGTGACTGACACGCCAAGAGCAACCCAAACAGCCCACGTTCGGGATGATTTCGACATCGTTCCCTTTATAAATTTTGTTAGCACGCTTAGTTTATGTCGGTTTGGTGCCTCATTAGCGTACAGATTCGAAAGTTCCATAAAATCGCCGTAACTTGGGAAACAGACGGGTATTTTGTTTTTATCAATGAGGCACAATGTTTTCTAAATCTTTTGTTGCTACTTTTTATGTATTTATTTTCAAATACTACAGGTCCTTGAAGGGTCCACGTAGGAATGGATACGAAGATAGGAAATGTCTTTAGCATACGAACGAGGGAAAGACGTGAAGCTACAAAGAGAAAAAAAAGATTGTTCGTCATCCTAGGGGTGCCGCGGTGTTATTAGTGCCAATTCAAGGAAATGAAATTAGTGGATCGAACAAAGTAAACAAAAGTAGTTGCAAAAAAGTATAGAATAAAAAATACTCATAACAGGTTCATCAAGGTGATCATGATGTGAACTGAATGCGATTAACATACTATACGAGTGATTCGACTCAGTTTCAGGTGACAGTAGCCGAGAGCGGTGTATTCAAGCAAATAATAGCTGATGGAAAAAAAGAACATCTGTGAGCATTAATGCGGCTTACGGGTTGGTGAAACGCTGTATTATATGACATGTTCTGCAAGAGTGATGGAATCGTTCCTGGAGGTGTGCTGCTCCTGTGGAGCTCAAATGACCATGCCATGTTAACTACAGAAATTCAAGTCTTGAAGGTACTCTACGCTGTAATATTATGGAGATGGACCTGCTTTGGGAAATAGGTTACATATGGCAGAATTCATGGAAGAGCTTCAATATATATATACGAAGCGTACTGTTAGGCTTTTAATACTTTCTAGCTTCCTTACCAAATATTTCTGATGTGAACTCCGAATATTATTCACATATTCTAGAGCTAGTATCAGCAGTTTCTTATATGAAGTAAGTTTTCCATGAGGAGAAATATTGAGCAATCTTTTTCTGAGAAGATATACTCTTCTTGAGCCTTATGGCTTGCGCCTTTAACGGGCTGTTCACAGTTTAATCTGCTTGATATTGTCCCGTTGAAGAATATTACGGCGATAGCCTTTAATGGCTTATACTTGCGGGTCGTGTCCGTCCGTCTGTCCGCAACACTTTCGTTACGTGGGAGGCGGTAGCTGACATCTGACATGGCCGAGCACTAAATGGACGAAAGGGCTTCCTGACATTCGAGCCTTCCTTTATGAGAGTGTGATATTAGAATCAGCCTGCCAAAACCCTTTCGTTAATGTTATCCCTAAGCCACGCAGGCATGTTCATGCGGCTCGGTTAAATCGGGGCTTTATATGTTGGCTGGTAGCTTACGTCACTGCGTCATTGCGAAGGTAGGATTGAAAACAGAGAGAAAGAGGTGCCGTAGCGGAGGGCTTCGGACCACCGCGCGATAGAGGATTTCGCCTGATCGCAGTTTAGTGATACAATGCGCCCCCTGGAATTTTTACACTGTTAGTTTTTTCCTCTGGAACGCAGCTATAATATATAAAAACAGTGACGTTTTTAGTTAAGAAATAGTTTCATTTTTTATATTTTTGATGGCATTATGTTATGCGTCCAGTCTGAATAGACGATAGAGGTTTGTTTGGTGTAACTTAGCTTTCTATGGTACCTACCAGCTTATACTCTGCGCATTAATCCGAGCAGAGCCGGATCTGGAGCCCGAGGAAAAAGCGCATAAATGGAGGTACAAAAACTAAAAAGCGACACAACAGATATTTGGTTCGGTCACTACAAGCAACAATCGTACTAATATATATATATATATATATATATATATATATATATAACTCTAGGAGAGCAATACGCCAGCTTTAGTTTTACTGGAAGCTGAATATACTTTCAGGTAAAATAAGCCGGCTTTAAACTACCGAAACACCGACAGTGCAATAGTAGGCGCTCATGTAAAGACCGCATAAATTTATCAAACAGCGTGAGTGTGCGGTGTGATTCGATATTATAACGGTTGTTACACTGCGCTGGCGAAAAACCACGCCCGGTTTACAATGCAAAAAAAGTAGCTGATAAGGCAGGCAGAGCTCTTTCTGTTTAAATGATGTTGCCCTGAAGCAGATTACACGAAACGTCTTTAAATTTGCTACTCACTGGCACCTTTGACTAGTCTCTGAGTGAGAGTAACAATGGAAAGTGACTGTGATGGTGCATTTGCGGACTTGCAGCTTGCGCAGTAATATCGTTGGCGGAGAGGGGAACATGTTACATTTTGTCACTTACGCACGAACCAGCAGAACAGAGGGACAAATCACTGGGTCAGTTCTTTAGCTTCGTTACAAGTGAAGAATATATTCTATTATTTCGTCATCCAAATGAAAACCTTCATCCTCATAAGGTGGCTTCGTTCGCCCGTTTTCTTCCAGTTCTGGGATTCTGTCTATAAGTGCAACTTTCTCACTTAGGCGTCTTCTTCCAGCACTAAGTTTAGTGAGAACCCCGAAAATCCCAGAGAATCATTAAGGCACAAAGAGTTAAGACGGCCCAACACTTCACTTTCCTCATAACTCGGTCTCATTGGTGATACTTCCCTTTACCTGAGTGAATCCAAGAATGGAACATGACGAATATAAGCGTTAGTTAGCTTGCTGACGTTCCATACTCAAATCAATGACTCAAGGTCATTAAATGTGCAGTGTTGCTCACATACACATGCACATTTCCTGTCCGCATCCCTGCTTGGTGAATTCAACCACATAGGGAAGATGATATCGAAGGCGACACTGTATCCTTCGTCCGACCAGATGCCCTCAGCTGCATGCACTCTCCACAAACCAGGCGGTCTCCAAAGTCAGCCAGCTACATGAGTTTAGTGGTCGGTAGTATATCTGGCTCATATACATACCGGGCAGTGGATAACCTATATTTTCCCGCTCACTGCTGCAATCCCACAACAGGGAAGGCCTCAAGTACCTCAACAAAAGCAACAGCCACCTGATATCTTTACAACTTGTGCCATTCCTGGCGACAACGCTGCTGACAGTCAACTCAGTGCCGGACACCGACAAAGCGTTCTTGAAGTGTTCCCGCTCATTCGACAGCTTTATCAGATACAACACAGTGTGCAACAACAGCGTCGAGGTCATTTAAAAACAGAACAGGAGCTCAGTATTCTCGTGACCAGACGTGGGCCCGATTGTTATCGTCGCCGTCTACCGGACAGCGCTCGTATCAAGTAACGCCGACAGACACAGACTCCTTCCGCAGCCCTCCCGGAGGTCCTGGGACTGCTTGCTCCCTTCACGCAAACTCGTTTAACTAATCGACCTTGAACGCGCGACTTGCTACGTCCCGGCTTTGGGGCACTCAATCACCCGAGACGTCATCAGTCGTCGCTGCAGCCGTGTGGCGCCTTGCTTGCACCTCGTTTTCCTTGTTCTCACCATCGGCCTTTGCCTGGACGGTGCGGTAGTTTGGGTGACTGTTAAGGCTTCGCCGGTGATATGGGAAATCCTACCATGAATATTCAAAAACAGCAGAATGCATCCACTCCTGATATCCACGAGGATGTTTGCCAAATAGCTATGAATTAATGACGGAAAATAGAGGCATGTCTTGGAATGAAGTGATAGAGAAGGGGACAGGCATCGAAAGAAGAGTGCCAAAGCAAATTACTAAGTTGCTTACGGTCGATGAGTGCGAAAACATTCAAACTGACACAAGAGTCGAGCAAATATCATGGACCTTGTGTCTCAGCCTGATTGCCTTAATAACGTCTTGGTGGACACTTCAAGCAGGTCGCCAACACGAAGGCAAACCTGGACAAACCTTTGCAAAACTAAAAAGGCGCACAACTATTTCACTCCTCGGTGGACAACTCAAATGCGTAGTGGGAGCAACGTGCCGAAGCAGAAATGAGGCGGCCTTGAGTGCGGTGTACCTTTCGCTCTATTCATCTGGTTATTCTATCGATCGGTAAAGGCGACATAGATTGTGATTTTAGCGTGGAAGAACTGCTTCACGGTCAAACTCGATCACAAGTTTTGTGCGACATCTGACTTTGAGGGTGTCCTTGAGGATTGTTATCTTGTAGTCATTGCTATCAAAGAACAAAAACAAAACAAAACATGACTTTCATAGCAGCGCGAAACTGCATGTGTTTTGTCGCAAGACAAACCTTCCTACTCTGTTGTGGCGCAAGTCATCTTGGGGGGCAAAGTCATGGGCCAATCTCGATCAAGGAGGCTGCATACAAATAAATTGGCCGCCTAACTCGGTTTAACGGAGTCAGAGGACCAATAGCTATGTTTTGCGTGGTTTCTGCGTTGTTTAGCGTTCGAGCTTGGATTCAAGGCGTCGAGACAATTTCAACAATATATGACGACGTTGTAGCATAAAGTTGAATTTTAGTCATAATTACTAAAAATCAGAAGTGCAATGACATTAGTTTAGTGCTACCAAGCTTGGTATACGCTTCACTATACGATATATGACTTATACATTTCAATTTTCTTTTTTTTTTCGGAAGCAACACTACGCCTGCTAGACCACGGAGCGCCGTCGCGCGGTGGTTACCGAGACCTCGTTCCGCCACCTCGCCTAACTGCTGGTCTTCCGTTGCCTAGCAACGCTATGACGCACACTCACTCCCCTTTCGCAGCTGCGCTCGCCAAAGAAAAGGACAGCGCTGTGTTAGCCTCTTCCTTTCTCCGTGTGTTAGTAGTGCGCTGTTTTATTTTCCTAAGATGAACTACCAACTAGCCCGTTCTTCCAACCTTCCAAAGAAAAGGCCAGGAGACTGGCTGTGAAGCGGAATGAGCAACGTGTACATGAAAGCGACGAAGAACGGGCCGCCCGATTGCAGAAACGTCGTGAGAGGTATGCAGCAAATCCACAGCTTGCAGGAATATCAGGAATTATATGCCCGAAAACACAACAAGCGCCGCACATCTAATGTAGACGACCCAAGTTTTTGCCTACACCACGAAATTCTCTGCTGTCGCCAGCACCACCGCATCGCCACTGACGTTCCGGGCTGGCGCTTGTCTTTAATTAGCGAAATGGCGGTAGCTATTAGATTCTGGGATGTAAGCATGTTACAGCTTTCTTTTAGCGGGCGAGTACCTACTCACGGTAACACTTTTGCCGCTAATTAAGAGTTACCCTGGCTAAGGATGCTTAGCGTCCGATGAGATGTCAGTTCTAATACAAATCCTTTTCTTATTATCCAAGTGGATTATTGCGGTTAGGTCAATCAAATTTAACGAATCACCATTTAGGAAGACAAACTAAAGGTAAAAAACAATTACGAGCACTGCTAGCACAGAAGATGCCAAATTGGTGCTAGTGTATTCTAACAACACTCAAGTACTACACCGTGCAACAACGTCAGCTCAGGCGAATACTAAACATATTTGTTCAACCGTGAGCACCATGGAAACCGCTTGCACGTCTACACCGACGGCTCAGTGAATACCGTGAGTTCTTCAGGCTTCATGTTCATCCCCGAAAGTGCTACAAAAATAAAAGCAAGGACAGTTCACCGGAGTTCTTTGACAGCCGCAGAGCTAACCACTCTTCGTGTAGCAATTAAGCATATCAGTCAGCGGAGCCCCGAGCAGTGTTCTATTTTCAGAGATTCGAAAGCATCCTTCCAAGCCTCAGGAGAGGCTCTTCACCGTGGAGCCCATGAGCAACTCGTCGATGAAATACGAGCACTTCACCACTATACCATCAATAAAGGACGCGAAGTGAACTATTAATGGCTTCCAGGACACAGCGGCATAGCGGACAATCTCCGTGCGGATGAGGTCCCGTGAACCTTTCACCAAAACGGCGATTTTGTGTTGATCCTCTTTTCCAGGGCAGACGCAGCGGGTAGGATTCGCGCACTTGCGCGAGAGCACACGCTCGCCTTGTGAAATTCTAGCTAGCTGGCGAACTCCCGCCTAAATCCCCTGGACCCTGACCCGAAACTCCGACTTTCACATTGCCTACTTGACGTGAAGAAACTTTGCTTTGCCGCCTGTGGGTTGGGTGTAGCGTTCACAAACTCTTATTTGTTTGTAATACGCATGGCTAATAGCTCTGCATGTGCAACCTGCGGATGAGACTAGATTATAGGCCACGTTCTTTGTGAGTGCCCCATATACAGTGCGGAAAGACAGTGTCTCTGCCATACGCTGGAGTGTCTAGATGGACGCCCTATGAATGTAATTAAAATTCTAAGCCACGGCTATCGTCGACGGTGAAAGCCTCCCAGGCACTGCTCCACTTCATGAAAACCACGGGCCTGATCGATAGGCTGTGATTTTGCTGTGATGTGACATGAATTGACTGTGGCGTGCTTTGATGTGAGGTGATATGGCTGTGATGTGACTATACTGACTTCATCCATCCATCTTACTCATCACTTTTATATCCACTCACCCCCTTCCTCCAGTGCAGGGTAGCAAACCAGTTTCTTTCACTAGTTGACCTCCCTTCCTTTTCTCCTCCTCCTCCCTTGTTCAGCCACACTTCGCATTAAAAAAAAAATTTCATTCCTGCAAATTAAGCCCTAGTCTCTTTATAATATGAAAATTTACAGAACAAAGAGACCGCAATATACTCGCCGAGAATATGTAGCATTAAAATTAGATCAAACAAGCCTTTTTTTTATTTTTTTTTTCAGTGAGCGGAAGCTTAAGTAATTATGGATTATTTTCTTAGAACATATATTACGGAAGCGTCAGTTCACCCACCGGCTGTTTAGCACAGCAACGTCAGTCTGCATCTTCCCAGTACGTACCATTTGAAAAAGTTTTAACATTCCTGAGAAACGAGACCGGTATACTTCTTATATATTTTCACGGAGCAGGGACGTGAAAAAGATTAGCGGGAAGCCCTCGATTCACGATCGTTAAGATGCGGAACTGCAGCCACTGCGCTCAGATATGCCCCTTCAGAGAAGATATTGCGCATAAGAACAAAAAATATAAGAACGCTGAAGGAGGCGTGCGTTTTAGCAACAAAGGTCGCGGCCAATACGGTGTGGCATTCCTTATTATGGCTCGCGTGACCATGACTATTACCGACCACCGCCAAAGGTAATTGCCCAGTGTCTGGTAAACAAGGCGCAATAGATTTTCTTCAGCTCTGGGGCAAGACGAAGGCGGGGGTGATGAAGCCGCATGAGCCGTACATCAAGTAGACGCGTTCCTTCAACTAACACGCCCACTGCCCCGGTGCTCCACTGAACACACCTCAATGGGAAGTCGGGGAATTAGCTGCCTCAGAGGTAGAGGAAGAGAAGAAGTGCACAAGGCTGGTGCGAAACCTCTCATGAGATTTACAGGTTATCAACCGCGAGCGCACCGAACACTCAACGTAGCCTGCCGTTGAGTGTTGCAATGCCGCTTTGGGTTTTCTGATGAGCCTCCTCGTCTTTGAGCACTTGTAGGAATGTCGAGAAGCGCTCTTGGTGGCGCCTTCATTGATTAAACGCGCGTGCCGATGGGCGTGTTTTTCACGTTAACAGGGTATTGAAAAACAAGCAGGGTCATGCAGATATAATTTCTTTTTCACGCAAAGAACGGGCGAATAGACACTCCTGTTTGTTCGCTATTCGCATCGCTGGTGGTCTTGCTCGTGATGAATGGAAGCTTAGGCACCCTTTAGTTGGCACCCTCGGTCTTCACATTCAGACATAGACTGCAGGACGCAGAAGGAACCGCACACATGTTGCTTATATTAAGCGCGGTTCTTTTCCGCCATTTTCGTCTGAGTCACGTTTTTGTTTACATATACAGGTCCCGGGCTACCTGTAATTTGGAAACACTAGCAAGACTCCTAAGCTAAGCCGGGAAGTGCCCAACCGTAGCCCAGTGTAAAGACTAAATGCGAAAATCTTCGCCATGGTTTCGTCAACTAGCAGACCACATTTACCTTACGCTTATTTCAGTAAATCGTTATTGCTGAGATAACAAGTATACAGAACGAAAGCATCTCAGTCTGCGGAGACGTCAAGGAAAGTCACGCGAAACTGGTTTGGATTACCAGGGCCCCCTTCAAGGAAATTATTGTGAAAGCGTTAGCTTCGGTGGTTTGATTACTTGTTCAGATATTTTCATGGGTGTTCAATGATGCTATTACCCAGCAAAAAAAAAAAAAGTTACAAGGGTTCAATGCTGCTGAACCAAATATCGAGAAAAAGCATTAGCTGTGGGTGACCGAGCGTTCTTCTTCTCATTTTCTTCTTACTCAGCCCACATATAAAGCCCGGCTTTAACCAACCCATATGAAAGTGCCTTAGTGGCCTATAGGGGTAGCGTGAATGCCAGCGTCGTAGCAGGCTGATTATGACATAACCGTCCGATGTGAAACGACAGACCCAAGTTGGCACACCCAAGAGCCGAAAGATAAGGAATCACAACTTTTCAGATGAATAGTAAAAAAAGGCTCACATATACTAGTTATTACGGGGCCTGGTTCTGAACCGAGCCTGGAGATGATCGTTTTATCAGGGTGCACAATATGTTCGCTGCGGTACAAAAGTATTTGCAAATAATCGAGAGTTAAACGCAGGCAAATAATCAAGATTTAAAACGGAACTCATTAGTGAGATCGGGCTGCTATCGCTGTCGTTCATACAAAAAAACAAAACCAGGGCCTAATTAGGGCAAAAAATTGCCCAACTAAAACAATTGCACTTCGTATTAGGACTGAAATTTTCTTTTGCATCACCCATCGCATAGAAACTACCTGTAGACATTTTATTCGGAGCTCTACCGCGTTTGCCTTAGTCAAAGCTAAGAACCATCATAGTAATGTAGGAGATTTTTTTCTATCATGACTACAAAAAAAAAAAAACAGCATCAAAATTGTTTCAGTTAGGCTACCCGACCATTCCTACTTCACAGCCCGGCGACAACTTACAAGCGGTGGATTGGCGCTCCCAGATGATATAGATTGAACATAACTGTTATTTCTTCATTGGCACAAACTGCCACATTGAAATGAGCGAATTTATTATTCGTGTTATGGATTCTACTAAAATCTTTGCTTGTTATAGTATTCGCTGCAGGACTTCCAGCTTTAAAGTGGCATACATTTATACAGGAGGCCGCGCCTACACTAACCAACTCATTATACGCCAAAACGGTCTAGAATAATTGCGATACAACATTTCTCAAGGCATTTTCGATAGTCAGAACCGAAGTAAAACTGGCTGATACAGGCATTGTATAGGACAGCCTCCGCATTGTGTTTGAAAGGCTGTCTAGAAAGTTTCGCTTGGCACTGGTTATGTCTGGAGAAAATGAGAAGGGGCTACTTAGGTGAGCTGCACTAAATATGAAGGCGGTCGCGTTTAGTTCGCTCTGACAGACCATGGACCGGGAAAAAGAGATTAAGTAAGGCAGTCATTGCCGCTTTCGAGGTTACGCTGGTAATAATGCAGCGCGAACGCAGTGCAAAAAAAAAAAAAAAGAAAATGTTCCATCAGCCGCAGCCGCATTCGCTTGACTTCTCACTGTGTCTTCTCTTTGTTCGATGGCCTCGGCTGCCTGTCTGGCACGGCCTACAGTCCCTGTCTTTAGCGAGATGGTGTCTATGTACTGTGTAAGACGTATCATCATCATCATCATCATCATCATCATCATCATCAGCCTGATTATACCCACTGCAGGGCGAAGGCCTCTCCCATATTTCTCCACTTAACCCGGTTCTGTGCTAGCTGCATCCACTTGACCCCTGCGAACTTCTTAATCTCATCCGCCCACCTAACTTTCTGCCGCCCCCTGCTACGCTTTCCTTCCCTTGGCGTATAGACGTATAGTCGAGTTAAATGAAGTAGCGACGCAGATAGAACTTCATGAAGACGACGATTTTCAATGAACAGTGCGAGAGTGCTTTGCAGTTGAAAGTTGATGTAAATGGTGAACACAGCGCGAAGAGTGTGTTGCACTCTCCCACGAGGCCTGATCGGCTGTGGTAATGGCATAGTGCTATCGTGCCTGGGTACAAGAAACCGACGATGCTTGCGGCACAGCGCTTGATAAAACAACATGCGGCGCACGAGTACGTGGTGCATCTGTGGAACGCATGGGATACTAAGTCCAAGACTAACGTACTATAACAGGAAACTCGTAAATGAACGCTGTAACATTATCGCCCTAGGATTTACTTATCACTTATTTATTGCAAACAAAGTGGCATTATACAACTGAGGGTAAACATTGAGAAATGTTTATCTCATCAGTTAATAACTGCAATTCTCTTTCTAAAGAATTTAAAATAAGAAAAAAGAAAAAAGCGAGAAATAAGGAAACCAAGGAAGGCGTCAATAGAGAAAGGCTAAGGGGAGAACGGTAGAATTGTCTACGAAACTTCAAGCAATAACACCGCGACGAATTCAGAGCAGTGTCCTTGTTATGCAGCAGACAACATTTGGTTGCCAGGAAGGCGAAAATTCTTTTTCCGGCGCACCTGCAAATCAATACAGTAGGACTCGTACTCCCTTTCAGCACTAATGATTTAATGCGGCTCTATATCACCCCTGCACTTTTCTGCAGAAGTTAAAAGCCGCACTGGGCGGCGCTTAACTACAGTTGAAAGCACCCGTTAAAAAAGTGCAGCGCAATATTTCAGCGGTTAGGGCAAGAAATGTGTGACTAGTAACGGCAGCCCTAAACTTTGTAAAATATATAATTTTTTTTTTGCAAAATAAAACTTGTGCGATGGCTGAGAAAAACCTGCTCATAATTAAAGATGTTTGTAAACAACGTAAAAAAGCTGCCCTCTAGACGAATTTTCAATTTCTGTCGATATCTTCACGTCGTGATTCTGCACTATTCTTAGGTTGCTAAATATAACTGTGTATTTATTGTGCAAAACAACTTTCAGTATGTATACAATTGAGCCTTTGTGAGGCTTTGTGTACAACTAGCAAAGGAACAAACATAAGCTCCGGTGACAACCAGCGCCTGCTTTTGGATGGCGAGGCATTCGTGTCTGAAGACTTATTGTTTCCTCACATGCATGATTTCAAGGGGCATTTTACGTCTTAGGACCAAAACAAAAATCAAAACATAATTATAAAATCCAGACTCTCACAGCACATTTTGCGTCTTTAGTAACTGGAGCTGGACAAACAAATATCGCGCAAATACGTGTGCATCCCGGTTAACGCAGTTATGTTATAACTTCCGCGCTTTATTGTAAGAAGCTCTGGCTCTTTGCACCACCATCAGCAAATAAATCCGGTTCCTGCCACGGAAAGCACGTGGTTTCAAAGCGTTGAGGTCGCATCACCTATGTTCGACCACCTGGCACATAACTGTGCACTAAAAATAAAGGACAATCTGCATTTCTCCACTTAAAAACACGTGCACAGTCCGTCAGTAGTTACTATTCCACAGGGTTTTATTTTCATCAGTATATTCTAGCATTTGATATGCCTATGGAACTTTCAAGGTTTCCTCAGTTAAGAGTGATGTATATACTTTAGCTTGGCGTATAGACTTAAGAGCTTCGTGGAAACCGTAGGGCCCCACTACAAGCACGGCCTAAAGCCAAGGCCAGATACTGTGGCCTAGCAGCTTTTCAATGAATGTGCGCACAGTACAGAAGAAATTCTTTCAACTATGGATATAGGAAAATAAACTGTTGACGAAGTTAAACTTTACCGCATGAAATGATTACTTTTATTCCCAGTAGGTTTTGAGTGCGTCAAGCTTCGTTTACAATAAACCAGTTATTTTCAGAGCATAAATTATTGTTGTAGTGCCATTCGAAATGTTCCTCTGAGCACGAAATTCCAAGAAGCATAGGTTGGATGCTGAGAAACACACATAACTGGACAAGTTACCGCACCATGATTCTACAACAACACGGTGTGCTCCGCTCACAGGGACATGAACGCAATCGACCACAGATTATGCAAATCCGCGGGGACTCCGAACTGGTCTGCCCCGCTGACCTTCTGAAATAGCCGTCGTCATCCATCATTGTTTGACAGGACAACATTTCAGAGGAAGTCATGGGAAGGAAAGGTCACATTGCAGATGAGAAGCGGAAAAAAAAAAGATCAACGAGACCAATTGTGCTTTTTTTCCCACATCGACTTTATAAGAGTTCTCACGGCTGTCAATTCAGTTCTGAAGACGTTATTGATAGTCCAGTTGATTTCGACGAAAAGAAAATGCTGTCCGAATGTATGGTCCACGTGTTGAAAACTTTTCCACGAAATCTTTATCCAGTGACCTGTGAGAGCACGGCAAATCTTCTTGGCTAATGCGAAAAGCTCACATGATCTCAAGGGTCTAGCACCACTGAATCGCGGTAAGCGACGACGCATAGCACACCCCACGTGTCGGCACTGACGTTCGCAATATATTTTCGTCAGTAGTTAGGGCGCTCGACCTGTGTGCCCAAAAACGCGGGATTGAATCTTGGTCGGCCGCGGTTGCCCCTTTTCGATATTGCGAAAAGCAGAGTGCCCGTGTGCTGTGCAATGTCAGTGCGCGTTAAAGAGCCCTGGGTGGAGGAAATTTCCGGAGCCTTCCACTATGGCGTCTCTCATAGGCTGAGTTGCTGTATAAGACGGTAAAGCCCAACAAACCAAACTAAACTCATTTTCATCTGGCTCCGTCTAACAATTATAACTTGAAGACATAGAAAACCGCTAAAAGCGCTCTAAAAATACCTCTCTCGGGATCTCTGGTAGGAAGCGGAAAGTACGGTGCTATATTTTCATCTGTTTGTTTTCGTATCGCATGAGCACGTGCTTGTAACGAAAAGTAAAACAAATCATGAATAAATGAAAAAATGAAGAGTGGTTATGAAATGGTGTTGTGAAAAGGTTTGTTTTAAAGTAAGCACTTTCATCCATTAAGAGTGAGACTCAGATATAGATTGCCAAAGTTCACTTCGCACCTCGTGGTGCGAAGCTGCCTGGTTTTTCCCGCACGGGCAGCCCGTTCATTTTTCCATCTTTCTAAGCTTTTACCTCATCTCCTAGTTGCCGATTGCGCGATCAGTGCACTCATATTTGTTGAACTTCATTAGCATTTAAATTATTTCGCAGGCATTGAGGTCGGTATAGTGGGCTCTCCATTAAGGAGGACGGTCGCTGTGTCATCTATTTAGACTGAGTGTTTTGAATAATGGGCGGCCAATGTTAATGTGTGGGATAGTAAGGTCGCCAAACGGGTATATCCAGCGCAATTATTACCATTCACATATACAGAGTAAGTTTCGTTTGGAGTGGCAGTCGAGTTGAATTCATTACCGGTGCACGTAGTATAACTCAAGGACATTTTAGCGAACGAGCCCTACACGAGTAAACGGTTTGGCTATATAGTTGTTCAACATATTCATTAAAGAAAGACGCCAGTCCTCCAAGAAAGAAAACTATGAGGAGGAACGTCACCTGTAAGGCAGTCAGCGTCTCGCCTTTTTTCGTGCCCCAGTGTCTCTGCCTATATTTAACTGATCGGAAATGATTCTACTTGCAGTGTTTTGTTGCCATTATTTCACGGTGTAGGGCATTCACCATTGCCTGCTGATTCAAGCAGCGGTGCTACAGGGAGGCTTAAATATTTGCGCCAGTTATGCTATATGCGCCGGCCGACAGCTTTCCGTGAGCAAAACACCGTTCACATCCGTCACCAACCACTCGGGACGACCGCAAACGTCACGCAACGCCAATCTATCTCCAACAGTCTCGAATCCTGCTTCAGGAACCTGTGATCAAATTTGAAAATTCTGGGTTTGGTTTTGTTTACGAGGTTTAACGTCCCAGAGCAAGACAGGCTATGAGAGACGCCGTAGTGGAGGGCTGTAGAAATCTCAACTACCCGGGGATCTTTAGCATGCACTGAGATCGCACTGCAAGCGGTGATCCATCAGTCGAGAAAGAGGACTGTCTTGCTTCTTCATGATTTCCCAAACTGTCGTGTTTCGCATCGCAGATAAGTGTTTCCTTACGTAAAGGGCACACACTTGAAGACGCATTTGTACAGATGGCTGCTTGTCGAGCTAGCTAATTAACGTACTTCTCCATTGCTTTTTATCAAGTTTCAATGTCCAGTTGCGAGCATTAATGCAAAACAAAAACGTCGAGAGCCTTTTGGTAGATCCCACGGCGACTACTATTACGGCTGAACAAGGTCAGTGACGCTAGTGCATCAGAACGAACTGATGTAGATAAACGGTCTGTCAGCGTTGCAGTGGTCCATTACTGAAGCCGCTGAATCGCGGCCCACTAATGGATTTTAAGCTTCAGAACCTTCGAGAATGGTCTGAATGGTCTGCTGTTCCTCGATTACTGCAAAATGCCATTTAACTTCTTTTTTTTTTTTGTATTGTTCACTGCGGCTGGGTATGCACTTCCGAAGTTACTTGAACAATATGTACGATAAATGCTGCTTGTGAAAGGGTTTCTACAAGTTAAATTGTTAAGCATTCGCTTATCCCCGTCACTGAATAGTCTAACAGAGGAGCTTTAACGTCGGGATTTTGTTCATTTGAAAGACGCTCTGGGCAGGGGACCAGAGTTGAAAGCCTGGGCTGGTAGTAATGTTTTACTCGTGAAAAACAAAATGAAATTATATCTCATGAAACGCACAAAAAAGGCAAAGAAGCTTATAATATCTGGAGCCTCAACCCACACCATGGCCCTGCTATATCCGCACCTCTACTAGAACGTCTCAAATGTACTGAACCTTGTATCTGCTTGTAATGCATTGAAAAGGTTGTACACAGGCATTTTATGTACGGGCCTACGCTCGAGCTCTACCCGGGCCCGGCGCATTCGCATTCCAGCAAATTCACGCTTCGGCCTGGCCCAGGTCTAGGCTTGATTCCGTCCCTACCAGACCATGGGCCGAGCCGACCATGACGGTCAGTGACAGTGCAGGGCTCTATGCACAGTATTCTGACGCCAGTGCTACGGCAGAAAAAGAACGGATCCAGAGCTTATACTATTGAGAGCGCGACAATGCAAACATTGCAGTGTGTGAACAAAAGGCGGCTAAATCCACTGCGGATGTGCCGACCGAGCAAGTTCCCGCCGGAAAATTGGCTCGTTTCGAGTTTCTTTGCGAACCTAACCGAGACAACCGCGACGGCACAGAAAGTGGGTCGGGGCAGCAAAGGGCTGGCTCACTGATGTTCGGGTTTTCGACTTTTTTTTTTTTTTTTTTTTTTTACCTATACGTGCTGATGAACGGGGTTGGGGGGTTACGTGCTGATAATTCGCTCAAGGAAAATTTAAGGATGACTACAAGCTTACTTTTTTCCGACAAGTGCGGTTCTTGAAATGACCTATACAATTCTGGGCAGGCCAATTTCGATGGTATATCGCTTACGCTCGAAAATACCAGATGTTTTGAGAATCCCGCAAATAATTAAAAAAAAATAAGCCTCTGGATATACGAAAACGGTTTCTGGAACACGATTGTAAGATTTTTCGTGGACGTAAAAAAATAAAAAACTGTAAAGTAACGTTGACTATCAGGTTGGTTAATTTAGATATTGAGTTTTATAGGCAATTTAAGTCTATAGTTGCGATTAGCAACTTTTAGCCGACCGTTAGCCAAGTGCTTACCGGCTTTAAGGGTTTTAGAAAGGCGATTACTCTCGACGTAGTGGCTCAACTAATTTTGGCTCTCTTCCTCCTAAAATCGAGTGCTTTCGAAAAACTCGCGCTATAAGCATTGTCTTCATAGCCACCAATCGATGGCGCTAGTATCCTGTTCCCTGCTCTGCCCTGCCTAAGCTGCGGAGCTCTCCGGGGCTTGCTGCTCCAGTCCACGCAGAACAGAGAAGATGACATGACACTTTGTTCACTGATGAAGGCCCTGAAACGATGCTTGGAGCTCAGGTTTTTCGAAAGCACGGCTTTTTTTGACGCGAGAAAAAGATAGTCTGCTGAGCTACAGAGCCGAAAGAAACCGCGTTTTCAGAATTTGCAAAACTGATGTGGCTCTATAGCAACGCTCGGAAAGAGAAATCTAATTGCATCTTAACGCCTAACTGGGATAGTTATAGTTTTCAGAATTAAGTTGGACAGCATATTTAATATTATTTCACTGCTTTCTATTGTCGGTAAAGACAGGTGCATTTGTGATACAAAGGCTGTCTTCATATCTCAAAAGGATATTGCTAAATATTCGTGGCGGTCTTCCGTATAACACCTGCTATATTTCTTCAAAGGTTGCACAAGGGCCAAACACTGCAGTCAAACACTATAAATTGGGTTGCTTCAAAAACGGCGACTGTTATTAATGATAACAAATGCTTTAAGGCATTCTCTATTTTTGCAGTGCGAGTTCTGTATAGATCGTAGTCGCTTTCTTGGTTCTATAATTCCAGCTTGAGGCATGCTTAAATAAACGAATAAATAAGTGTATTTGTGACTAACGATAAAATTTTTATGTATATATTTGAATGTGTCAGCGCTATACACTAAGAACCACTAAAAAAGAAAGAAACTATTATGGAATTTCTCACAATAAAGAGCCCGTTCTCAGAGAAGTCATGGGAGAAATATGCAGTAAGATGCGGTAAGCGGAAGCGAAAGGTTCGGACGCAGAAGTGGAAAGGTGTCGGTACTTTCTGGCACACGCGACGCGTCACAGGCGAAAAGGAGGCCGTATCTCTTTTCACGCCCCGAGTCGAAGAGAATAGATGGAAACCGGAGGAAAGAAAAGCCGCCAGCACAGGCGATAACCCTTTCCACTGGAAGAGTTGTCCGCATTACTCTCTCATAGCGCCCTGTCTCCTGTGCTTCCCCCTTCCACGCTCTACACACATTTCAATACAAACACCGAACGCTCTTGCCAGTCTGTATCGTCGTGACATCCTAACGCGTGTTTGATCATCGCCTGTCGGACTTGACCCACATCCTACTCAAGGGGGATTACCTGAACCTCTGCCGGAGGGAGGTGACGCTGGGTTTGCTATCAGACCTAAGCAAGCACCTAGCGCCCTTTCCGCCTCGTCTAGCGACGTAAGACCAATGTACATACAACCTCCCCTGTGTCCAGCTTGTGCTGCACCTGTAATATTGACACTGCCCTTTCTGCCACCCTCCACAGTATAAAGATCCGATTTTCTTCACTAGGCTCTTCTCCATGGTTTCCAATCCATGATGGTCCAAACGCGCGTGTGTTCGCGGTAAAGGGATTTTTTTTTCGTTATTTTTCTTTGATTGTACAGAGGTTTATTGAGCGTTCACGATGCACTCGTGCTGCAAGAAGTACCGCAGCGGCGTCGCAGTGGTTTAGGCGGCCGCATAGTGAGAGCGAGGCGTGAAATTGCGCCGTAGTCTTGCTGGGCATCCACCTATGAAACAACGGTGGCAGGCATTTCCTTGGCCTAGTGCTCGGCTTCTCCGGTATGAAATACTTCGAAATTAATTGGCTGCAACTCTACCTCGAGAAGAAAGTGCCATAACGCTCTTTCGCCAAGCTGTATCTTAGCCACAACAAATTTCATTACTCTGCAAAAAGCAGCCTGAAGTGAATTGATCGATAGATACAGATGTCTCTCCGGATACTTCAGAAGAAACTTCCGAGCTTCTTTTCCAATATCACTCTTACAATGCTTAGTGAGAACGCTTCTTTGTTCGCGCTAAGCACTGCACACATGATATTAGATACACGAGCACTGTCAGCTCATTATCTACGGACAATCACACGATGTCAGTCAACAGATATGCTGCGCGTAATGAAACAGGGCAAGCAAAGCGTATGCCTAGCATTGTTCTGTTCAATCATAAAAAAAAAGTAGATGTTGTTCTCTTGATGTTGACATGCATTCGCGCTGAGTGTTCAAGGTTTAGACGTAGTGGCACACTCAAAACTAAGATTTGATATAGTTCTTTATTATAATTTAAACATGCAGCCGGTCGTCAAATGATTAAAAAGACAGCCAGAAATAATGGTATATTCAGGTTTACAAGGCGTACTAAAAACACAGAGTTCTGTCATGAATACTACCAATTTACTTACTGTTTTTTTTTTTAATATAAAGCGTCGCTTAGGCAGAACACCGCGCAGTAACCTCGAGGCTAGACTTGGAAGTATGTACCTAGTAGCAGCCTTAACATGCAAACATTCACCTAGGTGGTGGCACTTGAACTCCAATATTCACGCCTGCTTACTCTTAAGAAACTACCTTAGGCTGAAAGGTAGCCTCAAATTTGGCGTTCTGCACGAAGAAGAAAAGATAGCAAAGCTGTGGAGATTTAGAGACAAAATTCCAAATAGCTATTGCGTAACTGTTACGAGGTTCGACGGTCAATCACTTCTGTAACAGACGCTGGCGTCAAATCTGCGCATTCTTTTGCTCACAAGAGGCACGTTACCAGTACAAAAGCATGCCATCTGATTTTTCGTAGCGTTCGAGCCCCAGTGCTGTAAAGTTTTCAAAGCCAATAAGTATGACCATGCACCGGGTAGATGAGAAGCACTCATTGACCGGAAGTAAGCATCTGGTATTTGTGTGTCACATCGAAGCCTTACAAAGCTTGTTTATCCAGCTCTTGCTTCCACTGGCAGCTTTCGTAAAAAAAAAAAAAAATGCTTGCAGGCATGAAAGCCCAAGATTGAGGTCACAGTTGCCACACACGAAATGGGATAAAAACGAATACTGCCTTCGTCGCTACATAAGTTTCTTCAATAGGAGTCGTTACAGCTCATATGTGTGTTGCGAAAATTGTTTTTGAGCTCGTTGCAGCGCGAAACTTGGCGTGAAAGTCTGAGCCATGCTTTTACACTTCTCTATGTCATATACAATGTTTATAAAAAGCACGCACTAATAACACTCGTATTTAAACATTGCAACATGGCACCGTGCATGTTGCTACCATTTGAAACAGTCTCGGTAAGAAAGCGCAAAAACGACAAGCACAGAAGAGGACACGATACAAAAGAACGCTCTTTTTTTTGTCGTTCTTTTGTGTCGTTTCCTTTTCTGAGGCTCTTTTTCGCGCTGTCCTCTTACCGAGTATGATTCAACAACTCGCCTAGCATCCCGCTTTACTTGTAACAAATTTTATTGATTTACGTTAGCGTTCTTGTTCAGCAATCTAAATGTACAGTTTTAGGATACTTCACCAAAATTTCAGTGTCTATATAGCAGTGCTCTGGCGTGGTAACACAAGTTTATATTAAAGGTACTTGAAAAAATTACCGACGATTACGTTACTTCCTAATGCGAAATTTGAGCGCAGCAAATAAGCTGTTTCACCTTTTCGATAGATTAAGGCAAAGAAATCGAGCAACACATGTATGCGCTATCACAGAATTTTTTAGAGCGCGCGAAGAAAGGAATTAAGTTCGAGCCGGTGCTTTGACAACCCGAGACTCGCAGGAAGAGGGGGGAGGGGGGCGGCGCGTACACCCAGCGGCAAACGATGGGGGCAGAAGCGCGCGCAGCAAGCGGACAACGCGATAAAGGGAGGAGGGAAGAGATAGCAGCGACTGACTGATGCTGCTGACGCCGATAGTGAGTCAACCCCAGCTGCGGAGTTGGTTTCAGGGACAACGCCGCCGATGCCGACGCAAACAATATGATACCCTCGTTTCCGCAGAGCCAAGAACCAGGTCTAGCCGTGGGAAGGTGGTCACGTATTCGTCGACGTGCCGGGGCCTACGTGAAATAACCGGCGCGTCGGCAACTGAAGAGCACCTATCCGCGCACAGGAACAGGGGGGGGGGGGGGGGGACCCTCCCCTCCTCTTTCTGCATGGCGGCGACGGTGTTCTATGCAGTCACGTTATCTTGACTCTCTAGCGGCGTCAGCGGCATCCAGCGGTATCAGTCGGTCGCTGCTAGCGCTGGGGGGATGAAAGGGGGGCGGAGCTGGTTACGAGGCCGACGACGACGCCGACGCCGACGCGAAACCCAGGAACGGACGCCAAAGAGCTGCGCTCTAAAACAGAAGCTCGGGCGACTTGGTAATCCACTGCGTAGAAGCAGCGTTGAACAACAGTAGAGGTCATGGAGAACACAAGGATGCGTACGAGAGCTCGTTTTTGTACTTTGGCTCCTTCCAAGTCTTGTTTCGCGCTGCTTCTAGGTAGATGAGTAATCTTTCAGCAACTTTTATAGAAAGTAATTAGTCGGACAATATATTGCAAAAACACAAATTATGTATAGAGGGGACATCTGGCCTGTTATTCAGTTGTTACCTTTATCCCACTTGAGAAGCTGTGTGTAACCATGCAAAAGCTTGCAATTAGTTGCCGTCGTGAGGCGAGCCAAGGATGTCCGCGGTTATGCTTCAGTGTCACTAAACAGTTATACATCTGAATTATTAACTTGAACCTTGGATTGAATTGAGGCGTTTTATCTACTTGCATCAAGTGCGGTGTGCACGACCAAGAAAGGATGAGGAAGAAGATGCCATAAATTGGGTAAAAAATTTTGCGCAAAAAACACAAAGGACAAAGAAGAACACATAAGACGTTTGACAAGCGCTAACTACCAACTCTTTATTCAAGCCAAAGACACAGCTTATATATGAAAAAATCGAGCATGCGCAGAAGGGGGCAGATAAAACAGTAGCAGTCAACACAAAAACATGTCTAGAAAGGCACATTCCGCCGAGTACATGTGTACAGACGTAAAAGCCTGCAGTTGCCCTCACTAGCAAAAGCTATTGATGCTAGTTCGCGGAATTCTTTAGCCCTTTTTTTCTCCGCCAAAACACACAAACCGGAAATGCCTTTCAGGACCATTGTTAGCGAGAGGGGTTCCTGGCAGCACAACGTGAGCAGATTCTTGTTGAACAAGCTTAAGCCCATTCCTGTGGATGATCCCTTTCTGATAAAAAAATCGCAAGAAGTTGTTGAGTTTGTGCAGAACACTGATCGGATAGCTTTCGCCTTTTCTATTGACATAGAAGATTTGTTTTACTCAGTGCCGCATGCCGAATTGTTAATTTCTGTGAGAGACTGCATTGAAGCTTCGGGGGCGGTGTCTTTCCAGAACTCAGCTGGGATTTCTCTTGATAATTTTTTAACATTACTAGAACGTTATTTACAGGTTACTTTTATCTCTCATGACAATCAGTTTTTTCTGCAGCGAAAAGGCATTTGTATTGGCTCTTGCGTGGCGCCCATTTTATGTGACATTTTTTATCTTCAATTGACCGCCTACTTGCACAGTCTGTTCAAGGGGGGCCTGTTTTTAAAGTTTTTAGATATGTCGATGACTTTTTAATTCTTTTAGAAAGGGGGACCTTTACATCCCCCGACCATGTTATTAATCTAGTTTTATCTTATTTTAATCAACTTGGACAAGGGTTAGTGTTCACCTACGAACTTCCCGATAATAATACTTTGCGTTTTTTAGACCTTAAGCTGATGTTCTGCGATGACCACCTTTGCTGGATGTACTCCCCCCGATCCAGGAAAGATTTATTAAGTTATGATTCGGCGCATTCTAAAGTGGTTAAAAGAGCCATAGCCTCACTTTGCCTGGAGTCGGCGCTTCAAAAGTCTTGTCCTCACAAAATGCAAGCTAGCCTTAATGATCAGGTTTTGAGGCTAGTAACAGCAGGTTACCCAAAACCGGTCATATCAGCTGTAGCTGAGGCCATCCTGCAAAAAGAGAAGGGCACCCGAAGAAGAGCTGAACCCCTTCCTTCCAAGCCGGTTGCGGTGCCCTATGTACACCGTTTGTCACACAACCTTAGAAAAGTTGCGGGCAGGCACAACGTGCCCCTGGTGTTTACAGCACCCAACAAGCTTTCTAAGCTTTGCCCACGCATCACTGGGTGTGCCGGCGGGGGTTGCAGCAAAAAACACGTGTCACCCTATGTGAACTGTGCAGTGGGAGTGGTTTACCGAATCCCCCTCTCTTGTGGTGCCTCATATGTTGGACAAACTGGCCGCTGTCTCAATGACCGGTTGAGGGAACATGCTCGAAATGTTGAAGTTAAAGATGAAAACGCCAACCTTGTGCGGCACATTGCTTCCTGTAAGTGTAGGGCAGGATTTGGGAAGACGACGATTCTGGGCAGAAGTGGGAATTATAAGGCTAGACTTCTATTAGAGGCATATCATATCGATAAGCTATCCGATCGTTGTGTTAGCGATACGTCTGTACACATGTACTCGGCGAAATGTGCCTTTCTAGACATGTTTTTGTGTTGACTGCTACTGTTTTATCTGCCCCCTTCTGCGCATGCTCGATTTTTTCATATATAAGCTGTGTCTTTGGCTTGAATAAAGAGTTGGTAGTTAGCGCTTGTCAAACGTCTTATGTGTTCTTCTTTGTCCTTTGTGTTTTTTGCGCAAAATTTTTTACCCAATGGATCACCAACTAGCCCGGCAACATGCTCTTCTCAAATGCCATAAATTAAAAGCTTCACAGATTCGCTCGCCACCGACTTCACATTTGTGGAGCACAAGCACCGACGTTTTGTCTATGAAACATATACTCGCACTATACCAGCGTCTACATGCCTCATTATGAAGCGAAACACAGTTAAGCAAAACAAATTAAGCAAGCAGTTACGTTTAACAGCACATTCTGATGACAACCTAATGCCACTTTAAATTGTAAAACAAGAAACACTGCAAGCGACATCCTTATCACGTAGGAGATGTTCTTGTTCACTAAGGGGCTGTCGTTCAAATTAGACAAGAAAATGAAGTTACGCAGATTCCTGAAAATTTTACACAAAAGAATCAGCCTTCAGCTTGATACTATCTTCAGTCGGCTAGCGGTATGAAATCACATTGGAAGTAGCTGCAAATTGCTTCAAAGCAATGATACAAACCAGCATTCTGGCCATCAAACCAGTTTAATATCTTAGATGTTCTCCTTATAACCACATTCTGCCAGTATGCCATTATATAAGCTTCCATTTATAATGCAATAGAAATTTCAGCAATGTAGAAAAGAGCACCAACTTCTAAATTTCCACAAGTTTTTGAGGGCTAAATAGCAGTCGACCAATGAAATGAATAAAATCAGTCGTTCAGGTAAGCAAACGCGAATAAGGGTATGAATGGAATGAAAATATATTTTCCGCACAAACACTATCCATCTTAGGAGCAGCAACTGTATTTTTTATGGGTGTCACACGCTTATTTTTGACTAAAATCTTATAAAAGCAGAGTTCATCAGCGCTAGTCAAACGTTTTTCACAGACCTGTGTCGACTTGAGTCACACAGACACCTGAATAATAACAAAGCACACGTCAAAACGAAGAACGAAAAGTACAGGTTGACAGTCGCAACAGAGAGATCGAGATGACCCGCGATGCGTGCTCCAATTCAGCAAGCCGGATATTTCAATGTCAGTTTCCACAGGCCATCTATGTGGAGCGGACTGGACCCCTGAGGAGCCAGCAGTCGTGGCCTAGAACAAAGACTTGTCGGGCAGGGCATGAACGTAAGTAGGTGATTCATACGAATGATTGGAACAAATGCGCTGCATATAAAAAATGAAAACGGGTTGGTATAGGAATATTTTTTTTAGCACCGGTCATACAAACCTGAGGCCACCTCAACAATCAATAAAGCAATACAAAGTTTATTCTATCATTCACTCGGCGGCGAATTATTACCATTTCTTAACGCCTTACTGATAGGTCACCAGAATTAAAGTGTTTTTCTTTTTTTTTTTTTTTTTTCTGGGTTGAGGCTGTTGAGATCTCTAATCACAAGCGTGCATCATCGACAGAAAATTTGCCGCGAACCTTCTTCTCTCAAACGTCGCTGTGGCTTAGTGGATTTGTCGTCTGGTCGCTACTAAACTCAAGCTCACGGGCTCATTCGCCTGTCGCGTATGCAGCATTTCTTTGGAGGCGATATCTCAAGTGATTAAAAAAATTCCAGAGCCCTCCACTGCGACGTCACTCGTTCTCTTAAGTCACTCCAAGGCGGTGAACTACTCGTATCAACGTGCAGAAGCAATACCATTAAAGCAAAATGAATAACGCTCACGTTTTTCCCGCTTTTCTTTTGAACCCGATGGCCCCAGCTCAACACGCACTCTGGCTTTAGAAGACCGTTTTGGTATTAGCGAAAAGCCAGCGCAACCGCCGACCCTGTATTTCGCGATATCGCATAATCCAGAGCAGTAGATACAAACTAATTTAATAAGGATGTTAGTTTCGACCACTGACAAGCCAGTGCAGCATGTCCATGCGAAATTCCATTTGAAAAAAATAAAATTCGGTATTAGGAACGCAGCAGTAATAGTCGGTGTGCCTGTTGACAGACCTAAATTCCCAGATAGGTGAAAAAAAAACAAAACACGCCTGGTAATAAAATTAGAAACAGTAGTACTAGTAGTTCGACGCTTTCTCGTCTGGGTCTGCCATGGAAGTATTCATCAAAAAGAAAAAAACATTCAAGCAAAAATAATGCTGCATTCTTCATCAGAATGCGCTGGCGTCGATGTCGCTAGGCTGAACAGGCAAATACCATTGCAAGCGGTACAGAATACGCGAAAGCCTGGACGATAATCAGACTGTTGTCACTATAGCTGCATACTTGTTACGAGCCAATCTCTATTTCGTAGTCTATGAATGTGAGCGCTTATGAACATGTCCTTCCTTGCATTCCCTCGCGATCATTTCTTTTCGCTGACAAAGACAGGCGACGCTGACGACGAATTCTTCCCAAGGTTAAAAGGCAAGGCTAGGTAAACGACACATCGTAAGGCCAACAGCCCATCACTCAGCAGAGCAATGTAGCCTGGTTACGAATTCCATCCTCCATGCAGGTAGTAACACCTGTGGGAAGGGTGAGAAAAGAAGTACTCAAGCCATTGCCTTCGGCGAACGCGTCAGTGGTGCAACAGCACTTTCTCCCGGCGAAGCAAGAAAAGTGATGGATCGCTCCCCGCCAACGTCATAATTATGCGTGTCATCTAGTGTCTTTCTTTCCAGTTGATTTCTTTATGCTGGCTGCCGGGCACCATCCACCTTAATCAGCGTCAGGGCCTTCTCGACCGGGCGTCATCATTTCTTGCCTCGCTCCTCTTTTCAGTCAAGAACTCAAGCCGCATGGCGCTGCGCCCAGCGGCCATTTTACTGTTTGTTTTCCTGATTCCCTCCCTCGGTTACTGTGAACTGCTCCTTTGGTAGAGCCTCACACCTCATTCCTGTTATGCAAATATACTCCTACGCCAGCCTTGTTTCGAGTCTGAAGCGTAACAGCCGCGCATTACGAGATGTAAATTTCGCCTGAGGTAAACCAAGAAAGGTGGCGGAGAATGGTCTGCTCGCGCTACATATTGCCGCTTGGCAAGTGCACTAAAGTTAGAGGGCAGCAGTAAGATTAGGAAGAGGTTACGTGCCAAAAGGAACAGGTAGTTGAACTCGGGAACGCGTGGCCTTGGGTATGAGCGGTGGTAGTCGGGAAAGATCGGTCGCACAGCGACAATTTCGTGGTGCCGAGAATTTACCAAATGTTTTGCTCAGTTCTTTCTTGAAGAAAACGGCTGGCTTAGTAGCGAATCGCTGTAGAGAATACAGCCCCCAACTTGTTCATTCATATGATATTCATACAATGTGACTGTGTCATTAAGAACGTAACAGATGATCAATGAGATTCATGGGGCATATATACGCGAGAGCCTTACTTTTCTACACAACATGCTACATTACTAAGCTATCGCCTAGGTCAAGAATTGGCAGACATCAGTGCTCGTTTTTGAATCGTTTCTTGAGCGGCCATTCGGAAAGTAATTCATAAATATTCTCAGGCGGATCCCGCAAAAACCTACAAAGGGAGGAAATCAGGAGATCTGCATTTCTGCAGCAGCAGATTAAACAAATGGTGCTGACCAATTGAGAATTCAAAGCGAAAAGGAGAGGGGATCCCGTTTTTTTCTGAATTCCTGTCCCTTGCATTGGCTTAATGCATTTCTCTCTAACTTATACGCCGAATCCAAATGTCAATTCATGTTTTACAATGCCCCTCGCTTGCACTAATGTTTGCGGGTAAGCTAATTTTGGAGGAGTAAAAAGCATAGCTTCTTGCACAGTGGACAGAGAGCGTAACTTGCGGCTTCGAAGTCTCATGGTTTACGAGGACCGGGACGAGGAAACAGCACATCCATCAAGTTTAGGTTGTTTATTTCAGTGGTTCGGACCAGCTCTCAAGTGTCAACCAAGGGTCAAGCTTCACTTCGTCTCTCTCTTCGCTGTCTCGCGTGATCTGCTGTCTGTCGGATCCATAACAAACGAAGCATTTCACGATGTGAGGAGATTTATATCATGGGCGTTCGTACTAATTATATATTCCAATCCCTAAACATACCCTTGCTACATCCTTTTAGATAGGTAGGAGTCACTGTGCAGTCTATTTGAGAAATATCTGCATGTGATTAAATAGCTTTAAGCTTTTCCCGCGATCAACGCACGCTCATCAACATGTATACGTTTCGTTATTGTATCGAAAAAGTAACTGAGGGAGAGCTTGGTTATTGATGCACGTAAATTTTGCATAGACCTATACCCTTAGTAACAGGAGAGGGTGCCGTGGTGTGCCCCTTTAAATGAATGTAAATAGTGATATTGTTTAAATGATCTGCTATCGTGTGCTTTATGTGCGATTGGTTCTGTACAGTACATATTTATGCCTCGTCATGCATGTTTTAGATCCTTGCTCAATATCGGTCTTGATTATTTACTGCTTTTGTAAGCATCTTGAACATGGAACAAATGCTGCGTGTATCAGCACTGACCTGCCTGCCAAGTTTCGACACGCCAGGTTTGAAAACACACCTCTGACTAGTAGTTCGTGATCCCAAATAATTTTTTTCATCTTTTGCTTTGAAATCCCTTGTGTCTACATGTATCTATCGTGTCTTCCGGTCTGATATGGGTTCATGGGTGTCTTTTGAAAAAGTGTGTGTGTGTGGGGGGGGGGGGGGGGGGGGGGAGGGTTCTATTTGCGAAATGTGAAAGGCATTTGTGAATCTGGCGACATCGAAATAAAAACAAGGTATTACATATGGCTCTCTTAAAGAAATATTCTCGCTGAAAGAGGGCCCTCTCCCTTTCCTTCTCCCCTTTGATACCTGCCACTACCTGCGGTATTTTGCATACCATGACCATAATCATGTACTCAGTTAGTGCCACAGCAATTAGAAAGAAGCTTGCAACTAATCTGACCCTCTATGCGCTCCGAAAGGCTTCGAATACTCCGCAGAAAGCGGCCGCCTCTCTACAGTCAACGTTGGTATTTTTTACGACCCCAGGTCTTCCCCTTTTATGACTTCGTATTTTTTATGGCTCGTCCAGGTAGGAAGTCAACGCCCTACACACAACTCAGTGGCCAACACGCGAGCATTCTCTGTCAGCGCCCTGCCGCCTTGAAGTCGGCAACCCTCTCCCGGCCGTTGACCGGCGGCCGTCGGGGCTCTGAGCTCACCTTGAAACAGAAACTTCATCAGCGCTTCGACTTCAGCTCCAGATTTTTACTTGATGTAGTGAGAATCGCTTTACACTGATAAGAGACCTAATAATAAAATGAGAAATCCTGATGAACAAGAACAAAAACAGGAATACCGTGTAATTCTAAGTGAGTTTGCAGGAACATTGCAGTAAGGGAAAGAGGAAACTAAGCAAGACGGATAGATTATTCCTTAGGTGCGCCACTAGAGTGTTCACTGCGTGAGGACGCAGCTGCGTTGCTGAGAAAATCAAGAGCAAATATTCCCAAAACCCTTTCACATTCAAAGGACCACAAAAAAAGATTGCGGTGGTGTCATTCCTACGCAGTGCATCTCTACCCGAGCAATCAGAGGATTCATTTCCAAAGGAAAGCGAAGCGGATCGAAGCGGAAACTAGTTCACAGTTCTCGTGAACGAGGAAGTCTGCTGACACACTGGTAGTCAGTGGCCTCTGAATGCTCGCTATGCCTAACCCTGAGTCACCATCCAGCGAAACGCAAATGCTTTCTACGGTGTCCCATGCATCTTGGTGCTATAGGCATCTGCGATGAGAATAGGCTTCGTGCCTGCGAAAAAAACTACTTGAAGTTATCAACCTCAGCCGTAGACTGTGGAACAAACTGCTCATCGCACTTAACGTCAGAACAGATTCTGCAGTGATAATACAGGTGTATGTCTTTCGTTGCCCTGTGGGCTGTCGTGAAGTGTGTATGCGAAAGGATGTGAAGAGCAGTCGGCCCATATTCAACACTACATCAGAGCGAAAAATTTGACGCGCATTGCTCTTCAAGCGACGCACTATGCGATCGGTTATAGCCTGTTCCTTCCTCAACTACAAAGTATGAACACAGGAATAATCATGAATGACTACGATCTCGTCATTACATGCTCTAAGCTGGTGAATGGCTCCCTGTGGATGGCAAGCAGAAATGAATTAAAGTACGTCCCGTCCAACTATCATCAGCCGCCATCTTGGCTGATGTGGGCACGAGCTCCACCTTTGTAGCGAACGGATCTAGCTTCGGCCTAGAGTAGTAAGTGAGGGTGGGATCAAATGAGACCCTTATCGTTAAGAGCGCTGGATTAAGCGCTTGTTATTTAAAAGCTAAAGCTTGCGTTATTCTCTGTAGTTTGCCTAATACCGAGTGGCAATAGCGCGCATTTAGAACGTGGACATGCGGGAGAAACCAGTCGCAACCGTGCATTTCTTCCAAGAAAATACGAAGCTGTAAGAAGCTTGGTCCACACTAGGGAAGGGAAATCTGGAGAAACATGAAGGAGATAGCGAACGATAATGGCAGGATATGATTTGCATTACTGTGGGCTGCATAAAGCATATGTATGCGCATACAGACATATTCGTTATATCTGAATATGTGTATGTGTGTAGTACAAAACCTTATCTCAAATTCATTAAACAAGTGTCCAGGCACACCTCTTCCCCTGCTTCCTTGCACGATCAGCCGCTGTTGTGCTTTCCACGGTAACCGCGTACCATTAGGATGTGAATGAAACCTAGAAATAGCTGATACAGGTTTTTGGCTGCTTTTGGAGATAGGCTTGTGTTCCTTGGATGTTCTAACCAAAAACACTGCCGTAGTGCCGCTTTGCAAATGTGATATGATCCCGATAAGTTTGTACCAGTTACAGCATGCCGGCTGAGGAAGAGGAACCCTCGAGACGGGTGGCACTCAAAACGATGCCGAAGCCACACAGCGCCAAATCAGATCCATTGGGTTCAAGATATTAACTCAAGCTCTGCCAAACGCTTCTTTCGCTTTCTCCTCGATGCGCGGCGCATCGCTCATTCAGCGATTATCGGCCGTAAGGCGGAGCCACTTTCAGCCGCAGTCGACTCCGGTGGTGACCCCGATTTCGACCACAATGGCTGGGCCACCCCCTCCAAAGCAACCCTTTCTCTTATCTCTCCGCGATCGCGAAGCGGTATACGAGGGCCGAACGGTACGGTTCGTTCACCCGTCAGCTTGCGAACGTTGTTGTGGTCGATTACACGCCCGGCTAAACGTTGCTCCCCCGCTGGGAAGCTTACTTGCGCCCTCTGTGCCGCTGTCCTCATTACTCGATGCCTCATTAGTCACGTGAATAGCGGCTCGCCGTGAAGTACTCTCCATTACTAGGGCGGCTAGTGTTTTGACTACGGAGTCGGCCTACTGTTTCTCTTGAGCTCAATGTGAAGTCTGATCCCCAGATTTTGCCGTTGTTTCGTCCGTGCTCCCAGAGTCTGGAATACCTCATCATGATTAGCTTGATACCTTGGCTTTAAGGTATGGACGGAGCATATGAGCGATGAGGAGTAGGGCAATTGAGAACCTCGTATGTATTTCTGTTCGGTGAGCTTTGTCAGCATGCGCTGACGTCGTATAGAGCAGTGACGTGTTGCATACTTCGCCTCCATAGAAAATGCGGCCCGTTGAAGCAGAGATTTAATCGCTTGACCTTGGACTGATTAACCAAGCGTTGTAGCAACTGAGACACCGTGACAGGTTTACGTCGTAATCAACATAAACCGCTGTGTTACCCCGCGGCAATCCAAGGGCGTCCTTCTCATTGCCGTCCTATTTACCGCATTTCAGGTCATGGAGGGCAGTTGTGCAGAATTGTCGGGTCCCGAAATCATAGCAAGTAATACTCATTATATTGTGTTTCTTTCCTCCTGCGCCCGTGTTGCTGGGCCGAAGCGTCTTTTCTGGCGAATTGCTTATAGGCTCATGCCACGACTCCGTTCATTTAAAAAATGGCTCGAATCTCTGAAGATATCTGCGATGAAAATCTGTGAAGATATCCCTGTCATGAACGATGAGGGCATTGGAGGATTTGAACGCCGTTCAGAACTCTTGTTATAATCTGTCATTTTGTGATTGGAAGATAGTGAACTAACCTCAACCTCAAAATGTTTGGACGAATATCTAGTGTGTGACTGCAGTGCCATGTATAAGGTTAGGAGTTGGCTTGTACTCGTAGCAGGAAAAAAATGCATTTGATTCTAGTCTGACTCATCTTATCAGGAGATATAATAACAGGAGCGTAGAGTATCCAATACGAGCAAAAACGGATCACTTTTTGATATCTATAGGACTTCTATAGCTAAATGGGAACACATTTGCTCGCAAGGCCGTCAAACCATTCCACAGGCTAGGAGAGGAAGAATTAACTGCAGTTTCCGTACTCGAATACGCACGTGAAATGAAAGCCGAGCTTGTGCCTGAGATGACCACATCGAGCGCACGCGCGTGAAAACGACCCGAAATAACGGGGTGCATGCGCGTGAAAACATCGCCAGATAAGATCTGCGAGCTTAATAAAGCAGTCAAGTTTCGTGATAGAGTGCCGACTGCGCGAATCGTAGAGAAAGTTCCATTTGCATCCCTTGCTGCATGAAAGAAAAACTAGTGAGAAGACGAAACAGGACCCGCGCGCAAACATAAAATAAAGCTCTGAAGTGCTAATGAAGCCGTCCGCACCTCAAGCCACGAACTAAGAGGCTAGCGTGCCTGTGTTGTTTCGGTCCTTGTATCTCTCGCTGGCGATCTGGGTCCATTTGTCAGAGGCCCCACCGAGTCCCCGTGTATAGGGACTATGCCTTTCGCTAGTCAGCGCTGAAAGCAGTAATTATCGCAGGCCACAGCGTGGGCAGGAAAACACTTGCGTTGAGTGCCACGGTGAACTTCGACGCGCGCAGCGCAATATCAAGTTCGAAAGGGAAAGGATAATTTAGCGTGGGCAGCGTCCTCTCCGCTTTAGGCGGTGCTGTATAGTGAAACGAAAGAAGACGAAAACTAAGGAGTAAAGTTCGATGGTCCAGTTGCGGCGGCAGAACGCATCGGACACCCGAGCTGCTAATAAGACGTTCTCGTTGCAAGTCTTCTTCATCCCTAGCGGCACCAGTAGATTGGTCTTACTACAGTAACCCCTGTAAGCCAACAGGCGCAGGCAAACACAGCAGTGCACCAATCTCGCTAGTGATAAAGTTCTGGTTGGTTAGCAAAAGTTTCCTTGTGTCGCGGGCCAAACCCTCTGTGGACTAGAAACGCCCAAATGCCATTCCTATCCGCGCGCTTAATAAAAGAGAAAAGTGCACAAATCAGGTCGCAATATTTTTGCTTCTCCGACAGCACAAAAAAAAAAAAAAAGAGAAAGAAAAGAAAGTAAGGGGCAGGCTGGTCCTACTAAATATAGGAAATAGCATCCTAATGCTATCAATATTGATAACCAACACTAGCATCATTTTCATACTTGCGAGAGATTGACAAATATTGCTAATTTTTGTTGCTTATTTGTTGCTTATATAGCTCTAATCAGGGACAACGCGTTTTTGTTCAAGCCGAAGGTCTGGATACTGTAGGTGAAGTAATGGGTACTTAACTAGCATCCCTTCCCTGCCGCCCTTCCAGATTTTCAGTGTATACTGACATCTCGTTACCGAGCTTGCAAGCAAGCAGTGACATTCATGGGCCGCGTTCGGATTAGGGTTGTATTCCGACAACGACCCAGTTGGCATTTATAGAAGCCAGGAACCACGCCTTCGGTCGCCTCGTAGGGGACATGGTAAACCACGCCCAAACGTTGCAAGTCCGGAATACCCCCTGTGGACAAAGTCTACAAAGCTATCATCAAACTCTCCTCACATGGTTTCCTGGGTCTATATTTAAACAAGGGTTCGCTGTGGATAACAAATGCTTTCTGCTCATAACACAAGGTTCAGTTGATTTGGCTCTTTTCTCCTATATTTTAAAGAGTGCAGGTCATATGTCTGAGATATAACGATTGTTTTGAGAGCAGTGTGGAACGCCAATGTGCATTATTTTTAGCAAATAGTTACAATGACAATATTATCTCTATTTCCCACTTGTGTTGAAAACAACGAGGACACATCGGAAAGCAGAAATAGATAAGAAAACTGATCGCCAGCGGATTGAGCGAAACAAAAAAAACTTTTGGGGATATTTAAGTTCCGCTTTAAGGGTATGACCTAAAGCGTAGGCCAGCATTAGCCCTATAAAGACGCGTTCTAGCCAAGCTGCATGAACCTGCCTGCGTGGCCTATGGTTAACGTGAATGCAGGTCCTGGCAGGCTGATTCTGGTATTACTATCCCAAATGAAAGGACCCCGTCGAGTTGATAGCTCCTGCCAAATCTAAAGTCAGTTAAGTCAGTTCAGCGTTTAGGAAGAAAGCTGTGAAAGGAAAAGATGGTTTGATCTGTGAGGTTAACCATCCCAAAGCGACTCAGGCTATGAGAGACGCCGTAGTGGAGGACTCCGGAAATTTCTACCACCTGGGGTTCTTTAACGTGCACTGACATTGCATGGCACATGGGCACCTTGCTTTTCGCCTCCATCGAAAAGTGGTCGCCACTGCAGGGATCGGTTCCGCGTCCTTGGCACAGTAGCCGAGCGCCATAACCGCTGCACCTCCACGGCGGGGCCGAAAGAAGGAGAGCCTCCAAAGGCGTGAGCGAAGATTCCGAGTTTTACAAACAGGTTCAGGTGATGCAGCAGACTGACACAGGGTCTAGGTGGGAGAAGGTGACAAACACAGCGAACATATGCTTTCTCCAAAACACATGACAGCTTCTTTGTTATAAGAACATCGAATTTCTCACAAGGCTATGATATAAAGTCGAAAACTTATATTGTACAATATGCTTTTTACGCGAATGGTATTCTCTCGGCGTGGCTCAGTGGCTTTGGTTATATGGTGGTCACAACGGCGTCCCCTGGACTGTATACGCCGTGCTGCCGCACATCGGTGGAGGTCGGATGTGAAAATGATCTAAGATTTTTGTAGCCTGTAAGCCTTCAGCTTGGCGAAAGAAGAAAGTTCAGCAAGGCAGCTTGTCTTATTGCATACTGCGCTGCTTCTGCACCTCAAAATACGCATATTGATCAGTAAATTTATTATTAATTTGCATATTTTTCTCGTGAATGAAGTTGCTGCGACAAGGGATCTTATCAACCATTTCTTGACACATCAATTCCACATGCAAAGACTAATAGCACAGATCTCTATAACTGCCTCATCAGAGTTGAATAGCTCCATTCACCTAATTACTTTTATGATATTCATTAGAAAACTAGTCAAAATTTCTGATCCATATCGACACAGTCACGCCTTGGTCATGTGAAGAATCGAAGGCTGTCCCAAGAACGGTGTCACGTAGTGATTATTTTCACTGTATTTTCTGTTCGGCCTTTGCTTTTCTTCCTGCACATCATCATTTCATTCAATGCATTTCTCGGTCATTTTGAAATCGCTTTCGGGTTATCTGGTACTAGTGTATTTGGCAATTAGGGCTGAGCAAAATTAGCAAAAAAAAGTACTTGAAAGGCTTCTCAAGCGTTGGTGCAATGGTACGTGGTTAAAAACTGAAAGTTTTGTCGTTTCTGTAGGAAGAAGGAAAAAAAATGCACGGGCCTGCTACTGGCTCTGTAGCTGAGCCACCTGATTCATTTATTTATAGGAGGGGAAAGGTACGGTATCTGTCTCACTTGTTTTCTTTGGACACCGCAACCGCGCCGTAAGGGAAGGGAGTACGGTGGGAGTGAAAGTGGAAAGTGAGAAAAAAGTGATTTAAAAACTGATTCCGCTGCCTCACCTGATTGATTTATTTACAGGAAGGGAAATGCGCGGTAACTGTCTCACTTGTTTTCTGTGGACACCGCAACCGCGCCGTAAGGGAAGGGAGGAAGATGGGAGTGAAAGTGAAAAGAGAGAAATAGGAGCCGTAGTGGTGGGCTACGGAGTAATTTCGACCACCCCGCAACCGCGCCGTAAGGGAAAGGAGTAAGGTGGGAGTGAAAGTGGAAAGAGAGAAAAAAACTGATTTAAAAACTGATACAAATTCAGAGGCAGATATTATCATCAGCGACTCCAAGACTGCCATACACAATTTTGCCCGAGGTAGAATTGCACAATCTACTCTAAATATTCTTAATAAGATTCCCTTCCCAGATAGGGACATTGAATTGATTTGGGTACCGGCACATTCTGGCAACCCTGGAAACGAGGCGGCTCACCAGACAGCCCGAGGTTTAGTCGGCCGGGCGGTGACCACCTCCGCTCTTGGGACAGCCAAGGATAATCTTATATCATTTCATGATTTAACAAACCACTTCCGCCTTGAACGAAGGAAGTTTCCGCCCCCGCACAAGCGTCTAAGCAAAGAACACGAAATTGCTTGGAGGAGACTCCAAACAAACTTCTTTCCAAACCCGGTAGTTCTCTCACATATTTTCCCCAGCCAATTTTCTCCCGACTGCACACTGTGCGATGAAAGAGCTACCCTCAACCATATACTCTGGGGATGCAAGGAGGACCCCCCACCTCCAGAATTAGGAGAAATCCTGCATCCAGATGACTGGGAGACGCTGCTGCGCAGCTCGAACCCGTGCATACAAGACCGGATCCTCAAGCGCGCCTACGAGGTCGCTAACAGGCTTGACCTGCTGGCCATCTATAGGGCAATATACCTCGGCCCAGCCCTATATAACTATCCGGCTAAATAAAGGTTTCTTCTCTCTCTCTCTCTCTCCGCTGCCTCATGCGGACAGAAAAGAGAAAGTAGAGAAGAAAGAAAGAGAAGAGGGAGAGAAAGACGCGCGCTCCAACAGCCGTCATCCACCACAAAAGCGGTGGCGGGTGCAACGAGGGCCTACAATAGATAAAAATTTGGTGGCAGCCACCGAATAAAATTACGTGTCCTCCAATACTTTACGGTAGCATTTAACGCAATGATACTTAGAATGCAACAACGCTAGCAATAATTGTAATTGATTTATAACAAACTGCAGCTTAACGCGTACTTAAATAATGAATATACAACCGGCGAGGGAAAGAAAATAAAGTCACGAGCTCATTTTCTTTCTGTCCAATCCTGCCATGCCGCGTTACAGCAGTGGCGCATCCTCTCAAGTAAGCTATATATTGTTTGTAAAATGCAATTTGTTGTACCAATCTAGAATACAATCAGATTTAACGCGGCTTCAATCATCAAGAACAGAGTTAGTAGCCAACACGAAGTCTTTTTATATACTGTTAGCTGGGCATCACACTGATGAAATAAAAAAAAATTCAAAAAACAATCAAGAATAGAAATGTATAGAAGGGAATCAAACCGCCGTTCCTATAGTAATACAGGGCAATGATGAAGGAAAAGCAATAATGCCCCTTCCTTGATAATTGCGGTGGTCCTCCGACTTATTATGGTTTGTTAGCCAAAATTAAGAAGCTGCCAGCCACACCAAGGCGCCTTTTCCACACTGGGGAAGCAACATAGTACATTACGGAGCCGCCCAGAGGAACGCGCATAGTGACTGCGTTGGTGACCTGACCCGTTCTAGCGTACAGCGAGCGATGAGCAGTGCTGTATACTCTCTGGCCATTTGCCGATGGGTTGCGGTCGCTGTAAACTGACTGTTGCAATAGGAGCGGCGTGACCTTCCGACTCGCAGTGACGCATGCGATGACAAGAAATTACGTCTACGACAAGAAATTAGCCCTATGTCTGCAGCTTTTTTCTTTTGCAACTAATATACTAGTGATACAATTTGGGTACTCTATCGCACAGATTTTGTGCAATAATCCTTAGAGGGAGCTGTAGTGCTATAGTTTACTGGAGCCGCCGACACTGCATTTATTGCCGGCTTGTGAATTACTGGAAAAATTAAAAATACTGCATTGAAAACCAATGACATTTTCTTGCGCTTTTATCGCGGGATAAAGTGATTGCTAGCAGAAATTAAGCTGTTGCCGTTTTTAGAGATAGAAAGAAAAAAAAATTGGTGAGGTATCACTGGTGACTACCTTTCTAGTCATCATCATCATTATCAGCCGAATTATGCCCGCTGCAGAGCAAAGGCCCCTCCTATAATTCTCCAATTTACCCGATCCTGTGCTAGCTGCATCCACTTGACGCTCGCAAAGTTCTTAACCTCATCCGCCCCCCTTATTTTCTGCCGCTCCCATCTGCGCTTTCCTTCCCAGAGTAGAATTTGTTACCCTTAGTGAGAATTGGCTAACCTCGCTTCGTACTGCATGTACTGCCCATGCCAATTTCTTATTCTTGATTTCGACTACAATTTCATCAACTCGAGTTTATTCTCTGACCCGCTCTGCGCGCTTCCGATCTGCTAACGTTACACTTATCATTTTCCGTTCCATAGCTCTCGGCATTGTCTTCGAATTAAGTAGAACCCTTTTCATTAGCCCCACGTCTCAGCGCTACCATATAGGTGAGCACAGGTAAATACAATTGTTATATACTTTCCTTATCGGCGATATCAGTAAGCTAATAGTCATAATCTGCGAGTGTTTGCCAACTGCGCTCCATCCTAGTCGGATTCTCCTATCTTATTTCCCTTTCGTAGTCCGAATATGCAGTTACCACCTGACCAAAGTAGACGTATTCGCCTGCCCCTTCCCCCGCCGTGGTGGTGCAGTGGTCATGGCGCTCGACTACTGTGCCCGATAAAGTGCGATCGAATCCCGGGTGCGGCGGCTGCTTTTCGAGGAGGCGAAACGCAAGGCTCCCGTGTGCTGTGCAATGTCACCGTACGTTAGAGAGCTCCAGGTCTCCGGACCGGCGTCTCTTATCGCCTAATCCGCTTTGGGACGTCAAACCCCATAAACGAAACCAAACCATCGCCACCCCCTTCCTGTGGCTCGCTACCTATATTGTAAATTGCTGTTCGTTTCCGAAGCTATTGAACATTAGCAAAATATGTGATTATACATTTTTCAGCCCATCTTTCTTCTTTGCCTTTAACTGCATATTTGTCGAAAGGTGGGGCAGACATTGTGCTAGAAAAACTGGCTTCTTTGCATACGCAATTTCTTTTAACTACAAAAGTGCTTTAACGATAGAAGTACGCTAACATCAACTTACTCCATTAGAAAGGGGACGCCAAGAACCTGAAAAAGTATAGACCGAATAGCTTACTATCTTGTACATACAAAATATTTACTTCGCGCACTAGCTAACAGAATTACACTAAAACCCCTATTGCTTCAATGAACCAAAGAATCACGCAGGCTTTCAGAAAGGGTACTCTACCATCGCTCATGCTATGAACAAAGTTATAGAAAAGTGCTCGCAATATGCTCAGTCCCCATACATATCATTCATTGAGTACGAGAAAGCGCTTGACGAAATAGAAACCTCAGCAGTCATACAGGCATTGCGAAAACAGGGTGTAGATGAGCCATAGATGAAATTACTGGAGGATATCAGTAGCTGCGCAGAAACTATAGTCCTCCTTAAGGAAAGTAATAAAATTCCCATAAAGCAGTGTGTTAGGCAATGAGACACGATCTGCCCAGTACTATTCACTGCTTCCTTAGAGGAATTATTCAGAGACAGGGAATGGGAGCAGTTAGGGATAAGGATTGACGGATAGTACCTCAATAATCTGCGACTCACTGATGACATTGTTGTACTAAGTAACTCATGGATCGAATTGCTTATAATTCTTATTTTTATTGAATTTTTTTTTATTAGTGCTGGCATTCATTACAGCACTAATACAGATAAAGGTCCCTATTCAGTGACTGTATTGGGACTTCCCATTGATGAGAAGTCAAAATCAATCTAGAAAGCCGCAATGACTTATAGTAAGATCAATTATACGTAGATAAAAAATAAAAAAAAAACATATACTAAATAATAAAAGAACATTATTTTGCAAAATTAAACGAACCGAGAAGATAATCTGAACACAATATCAATGTGTAGAAAAGGGCATAACAGTACAGAATTCTAACCTCTGAAAACGGACTACTATTTAGAGCTGATAACACTCATTCGATGTAGAGTAACAGTTATTTCCTCTAGAGGAAGGGAACTCGAAATTCGGAAGGAAATCAGATTTTTCTTTAGGAATTTGATGATGAATAGTAGCGCATTCCATACCAAGATAGCAAAGAAATAAGCTTGCCGTAATGTGTCCGTTCTCTAGGAAGAAATAAATATTTGTTGGAGCAAGTCGTTTTTTTTTTTCTCGTTGATTAGTGAAATTTTGAGATAAGTGATACTGGATGCTTGCCGTTTGATAACTTACAGAAGAATATGCATAGGTTATGTTTAACGAGTTCAATGGCTGTCCGATTAATGACCTAGAAACAATTTTTTTAATAAAAAAATTGCTTCATCAAAAGTATACTTTCGTTTTCTCTCACGAGGCACCTGCTATAAATATGTTGCAACTGGTATGTAAAGCTGGAAGAGAACTGCATAACGATCCGCCTAGGTTCAGTTATAAGGCCAATTGATTTCCATCTACATCGTTGAAAGTGTTCTCGGGTTTCTTTCGGAAGAAACTCCATGTATTTCGCAGCTGGTCGTCGCAGAGAGGATACTGTGGATTTGTGCAAGGCTGCGACACAGGGAGGTTCAGCTTCTGAGACTGTGCAATCAATGCTGACAGAATATTGCGGCTGTGATGTGATGCCACACTCCCTTGAACCTCCGGCAAAGGGAATGGAGGCAGTACCAAGCATTTGGCATCGCTGCACTTCGCGGATATCTTGATGCAGGCTGAGATGTTCGAAAAATGTCAAAGACAGAACATTAGCAGCCTGTCCGACTTACCAAGCGCATTTGATGCCTCGTTACGAGCCTTCCTGTTGAAATATGGTTGAGATTGCGTCCATAGAGCTCATCCTTCCGCATGCGGACTGTTGTGTAAGGAGGATCTATTTATGGATTCATGAAGCAGCCCTTGCGAGGCCAGCGAAAAATAAGATGTTCTTTTTAAAAACGGGCCAACTCACAATGCTGCCTGGACACACTTTGAATGCTACAACAATCAACTCCCCACTGATGACATCTTTTCAAAAGTGAGCTGACGTTTTTCTTAGTGCCGGGAACTTGTGAGCATGAAACGCGACAAACGAATGGCGAAATAAAAGGCTTGCAGCTATCCTGCATGGAAATTCCTTTGGCAAGGTATCACTGCTACTGTTGCCATGGTCACTTTCCGTGGCGGTTACTGATTCTGACATCACCCTTTTGGATAATAAAAAAAAAAAAAACCTTCCGGATTCACAGAAGGCTGGGGCGAGGGTGCAAGTATGGTTACCGCGATTTATTCATATATATACGCTATTTTCCGCGCTCAAAAACCAACGGAAATCATTTGAGCTATATCTGTTCATCACGAAACAACGATTTTGATGTGCCTGCCGCTTGACCCCCTTACTGAGCAGTGGGATAGCGCGTAACGACAGTTTCGCGCGGCATGAGTGAGCGTTAACAAAGCAGCGGGGTTACGAACATTGCCAGAAATGCAAAAGCGCTCGTGTTTCATTAAGTTGTGTCGTGAAGCTTATTTTAAAACGCTTAGTGTGCATATCCCACAGACTTCTAAACAACTTTGCTTGTGAAATGTCAGCCTATTTCCGAGCTAGAGAAAACGCTATGCTTCGCGTATTAACCAGTGCATTTATGTAACGTAAAGAGCTGCCAAATGAGGACTGAGATAGCTTGGTGCTAAGTGCTCTGTTATTAAAACATGACCGCTAGCATTATTTATTTACAATTTCTCGTCAAGTTATCATTTCTTACCAGCACGCTTATTGCAGGGTTGGCGCGGGCGAATCGTATCTAATTAGAATGTGGCTGACGTCACTCATGTGGTCCCTGAGAGGCATCGCAGAAAATGCAATGTGGATTTAGGCTAATAGGAAAGGTCTCTCTAAGAGAAATTATTGCGAGGTAAGAAGTGAAGAATAAGCAATACTCCCCCCCCATAATTACCTACCGGTGCACCTTGCTTTATGGAGTTACAATATTCCTGTCAATATTTTAGGCAATTTTAAGAGCCTAGGCTCTTACTTCTCACGTGTGGCGCGAGTTATGTCGTTCTGTGGGCGGCTCGAAGTAGTCATTGCTGGACAATAGGGGGGGGGGGGGGGGAGCATTTGGTTCAAAATTGTGATGTATCCGCTGCTCACCTGACATTCAGACTGGTGTTAAACGATTTAGTGGATTAATGTATACGAAATTGCTACTTGAGTCGAGCTTTTAATCTGTAGGGGAGTCGTACTAGTGAGCCTCTGGTCATTGAAGCCGTAAGTTCCGGGGGCTGTGGAGATAAGTTGTTCAATTGATTTAGAGGAAAGGGGTGCGTATCTGTTACACTTCTCGATGGACACCTGAAACACGCCATAAGGCAATTTATTTATTTATAGGAAGGGAAAGGCGCGGTAACTGTCTCACTTGATTTCTGTGGACACCGCAACCGCGCCGTAAGGGAAGGGAGGAATGGGAGTGAAAGTGGAAAGAGAGAAAGAGGAGCCGTAGTGGAGGGCTACGGAGTAATTTCGACCACCTGGGGATCTTTAACGTGCGCTGACATCGCACAGCACA
>JAJIZL010019916.1:246523-278634 GCA_023969395.1 Amblyomma maculatum | reverse complement strand
GTATGTATGTATGTATGTATGTATGTATGTATGTATGTATGTATGTAAGCTACGGAGTAATTTCGACCACCTGGGGATCTTTAACGTGCGCTGACATCGCACAGCACACGGACGCCTCTTCGTTTTGCCTCCATCGAAACGCAGGCGCCGAGGTCGGGTTCGAACCCGGGTGCTCCAGCACAGTAGTCGGGCGCGTCTTACCACTGCACCACCCGGTGGGGCCCACCTTCGCTGATTGATTTATTTATAGGAAGGGAAAAGCACGGTAACTGTCTCACTTATTTTCTGTGGACACCTCAACCGCACCGTAAGGGAAGGGAGGAAGGTGGGAGTGAAAGTGGAAAGAGAGAAAGAGGAGCCGTAGTGAAGGGCTACGGAGTAATTTCGACCACCTGGGGATCTTTAACGTGCGCTGACATCGCACAGCACACGGACGCCTCTTCCCACCTTCGCTGCCTCGTGCGGACAGAAGGAAGTAGAGAAGAAAAGAAAAAAGAATAGGGTTGGTTGGTTGGTTGGTTTGTGGGGTTTAACGTCCCAAAGCAACTCAGGCTATGAGAGACGCCGTAGTGGAGGACTCCGGAAATTCCGACCACCTGGGGTTCTTTAACGTGCACTGACATCGCACAGCACACGGGCGCCTTGCTTTTTGCCTCCATCGAAAAGCTGCCGCCGAGGCCGGGATTCGATCCCGCATCCTTGGGAACAGTAGTCGAGCGCCGTAACCACTGCGCCACCCCGGCGGGGAGAGAACGACGCGCGCCGCAACAGCCTTCGTCTACCACCTAAGCGGTGGCGGGTGCAATGACGGCCTACAACAATACAAATTCGGTGGCTGGCTAGCCCTCGCCGCAAGCGGCATTGACCTACCGCCCCAGCCCCGTAGGGCCTGGAATTGTCCAAGCACCCGTCGCCAAAAACGAGTACAGTCGCAGTCGATGAGAGCACCGAAATGTATTCGAGTTTTTTCAACTTTGTGAATTTTGTTGCCCGTACTTCTTTGAGCGTGAAAAATTTCTCATAACCTCATGCATAGATTTTGTAAATCCTTATTTAAAAAGAGAAGACGAACAAACGGCGTGTAACTCTCTTGTTTTTACATATTTTTCGAACGATGGCCAGTATTCGTGGATGCGAGTGTGCACGGTGTCCCCGCCAACCTGTTCAAGCTTCAAGAGAGACACCATGATCTACAACAACTCTACTAGCGCTAAATGTTAGGCGGCCACCTCTACCAGGCAAGATTATTTAAAATTTTCTAATGACTTCATAAACAATCAATGAAACCTTTTATTGGCGACTAAGACACGAAAATGTAAATGAAAAATTGGCATAACGTGCTGAAAAATGCCTGTTTAGGTTGCTGTCTTTAAAGTATAATACCAAAAGTGTGTTTTTTTTCTTTTATAAAATAGGCACCAAGAGAATTGAAATTTGCCACGTGACTACACGCTTCTTCATGGTTATGTGTCATCAAAGGCGCTCGAATAATGAATTCGATTAGAGAAAGCCGCCGTGAATAATCGGTGCAGCATTTACCGCGATTGTTTGGTTTGGTTTGTGGGGTTTAACGTCCCAAAGCAACTTAGGCTATGAGAGACGCCGTAGTGGAGGACTCCGGAAATTTCGACCACCTGGGGATCTTTAACGTGCACTGACATCGCACAGCACACGGGCACCTTGCTTTTCGCTTCCATCGAAAAGCTGCCGCCAAGGCCGGGATTCGATCCCGCGTCCTTGGGAAGAGTAGTCGAGCGCCGTAACCACTGCGCCACCCCGGCGTCAGCCGCAGTGTGATGTCGACTGATGGAATTAGCAAGCGGTTGTGCGGACATTGTCGCTCGTATACCATTGTCACTCTCTCGACCATCACGAGGATGAAAGCTTGGAAATTTTTAATCGGCCGAGGCACGTGTTTTGTTGCACTACAAAATTTGCTTTTAGATAATGCTAAGCCATACAAAGGTGAAAGGCTGCTTCCTGAGGTTCTCCCAGGTGGTCCCGGCGCTATACGGGAGCATAAACCTCCCCCCTGCAACGCTACAGGAAGTATAAGCCTGTACGCCACAATGGCCGCCATTTTGTGTCACATGTTACTCAGCAAAAGGCTGCGGGAATATATAATCGCCTTATCGCTGCACGCGTTCCTGAAGCTGTGAACTGCACCACAACATGGCGGCCGTGACGCCTCATGAATACCTCCTAGACTCTCATTCAGAAGCTGTTTTCAAGAGTACGAAAGGTATGGGCGAGCTGGCGTTATCGAGACGGAGTGCACTATACGATTCATTTGTTACGCTCCTATCGGCCACGTTGTATACGAATATGCTAGCAAGCCAACCACATTATGCCTGTTATATTCATTGATGCCGGTCTCCTGTACCATCCATATTGCTGCAAACAACTTGTGAAACAGGAGCGTAGTGCAAAGACTGTCACCGCAGTGTTTGGCAGCACACAGAAAAAAATTGTGAATTGCGCACAGACAGATAGCCACAAAGAACGGACTGGCACTGGAAAGAGAGGGATAACCGTACACCATAAGCTATAGTTTCCTTCACCTTTTTGTCTCTATTACAGGACACGCATAACTCAGCAGCGATGTCACAATGGCCGTGAGAGCAGCGCCATTTATGAGGGGTGATCTCGAAAGCAATGCCAGTGAAGGCTGCTCTAAGTAAAACGACTTATTACCCATCTCTTGCTGACCCAGTAAGCGTAAGGTATTTCTTCACGAGCCGCTTGACAGGGAGGGAAAGGTGCCTACGACTATGCATAGCCTTCGGCGCCTATTACTGAGGCACACCCCCTCAAACGGGTCCTGCTGCTAAGGCGAGCCTCACGTTCATTACGCCTTGATTGAGAGACGTGGAGTGAGCGACCTTCACAACGCCGTGTAGAGCGGTGAACGGGTTAGCAGGAGGAGAGTGTCTCGCAACAAGTGCGCGTTTTCACGCTCTTAGGTGATCCCTTATTGCTGACAGCACGCTGGCAACAGATAGAAATCTACAAGAGTTCATGTAAGCATTTGAGCTCAGGAGAAGAGAAAAGGCAAAGTGACAGACACTTAACAGACACGGATTGCACTTTGTATTACTTTGTTTTTAGTTTGACGTTCCTAATCGACTTAGGCTATGAGAGGCCCCGTAGCTTCCATGCGGACTCCGATAAAGTTTGCCCGCTTCTTCCTATGAATTCTTGTCTGGACTAAACCCCATAAGAAGCTAAATTTGCATTTTTCAATTGCGCCCACCAAGCGCCGCATGATTTTCTTCTAAGATTGCGATGGTCAGAAGAGCTTATAAATATTGGAAAATATTATCCCTGTTGCGTGAGAGAGTGCGGAGGGCGCGGCTGCTAATTGAGCGCAATGACGCAGAATCGAAGTTTATTTGCATCTACAACAATAACAACAGCAAAACACTATTCGTTTTCGTGCGCCCCAAAGGCATGTGGTACGCTCTCTTTCTATTCACCACCGTCATGTGCGACAGCCGACGCGGCCGCAGCGAAATGCAGCGAACGCAAGAGTATCAGTGAAAGGAGGGCGCATTTTGGCCATTTCAGCGCTGTGCAATCGGCCGCCCAACGCTTCCTTCCGCGGACATGCTCCAACGTGTTCATCTACACTTGTCATGTGTGTGCGTGCGTGTGTGTGTGTGTGTGTGTGTGTGTGTGTGCAAACGCTGGCCAAGCCCAGCGCTCGAGAGAGAGAGTGTCGCCCTCGCCCGCATTAACAGGAGGCTCCTCCGCGCCGCCGGGCCGTCATTGCACCCGCCACCGTTTCGGTGGTGGACGACGGCTGTTGTTGCGGCACGCGTCTTTCTTTCCCTCTTCCTTTTCTTCTCTATTTTCTCGTCTGTTGTTGTTGTTGTGGCTGTAAGAAGTAGGAAAAGAAAATGCACAGGCCTGCTACTGGCTCTGCAGCTGAGCCGCCTCGTGCAGACAGAAGAGAAAATAGAGAAGAAAGAAAAGGAAGAGGGAGAATAAGACGCGCGCCGCACCAACAGCCGTCGTCCACCAACGAAGTGGTGGCGGCTGCAATGACGGCCTACAACAGATAAAAATTCGGTGGCAGGCCAGCCCCCGCCGCAAGCAGCGGTAAAACGATGTATAGGAGCGCAAGGCGATAAAATATGTCACGTTCAGGCCTAAGTATCAGGCCTGTGAGCGCCGTACAACGCAAAAAGCGTGCAAATTTGCTATGCCAGTAAATATAAAAGACGGGTGGTTGCCTGCCTTGTTTTCCTAAAATCGGCGCATCTTTTTGTATCATCTTTTTTTTGCTGCATAGGCGAAATCCACGGATTTTCTCTGCAATATTGGAACACTCTAAACAGTAAATCGATAGTGCTTTGCATAAGGCACGTTTTCGTCGCCGAAAAACCCGCCGTAAACTCGGAAGCAGACATACGCCGCGTGCGTTTCTTCGAGCGCCGCAACCGTTGAGGAGACGGAATTACGCGCCGCCGGCTGCTGATCCACACTTTCGAAGCGATGGTGGCGCCACCTCTAGGTCGATCTCGCGACGAATAGCATTAAGCGAAAAAATTTTGAACTTCTCCCTGCCCTGTTGAGAGAGACAATACGGTCATAAAGAACAGTATAAACCGAATACTTGAATTGATTGAACAGCCATGCGATGCTTTTTGTTTACAATAAGCTGTTTGCCAACCGTGCACCTCAGCGGCCACCCAGGCGAAAGCAATTACATTATAAGCCAACCTGTCACACGCAGCTGTCTGCAAGTGTGAAGCAATATAGCGCCCTTTCGACCTCATAACCTTTACGTACTTATAAAGCTACGTCTTTTTCATTCTTTTTGTTGCAGAATCCTGCCCTCCCCGTTCCATTTAGAGAAAGCCTCGCTCCATCCAATGTCGCGGTAAGCCATTAAGCCGTCGATATTTATGGTGATTAACGGCGTGGTCACTAAGGCTCCAGTATTACTTCCGGTATGACGACACAGCTCAATGAGCGAGGTGTTGAAACAAGCGCATTTTAGGGCACAACCGTAGTACATGTTTGTGGTGAACACGAGCAATAAAGATGGAGGCCTTGGAGGCACGAAATGAACCGGTAGCCCTATTTTCGCCCTCATCGTAACTTATTCTCCGGTAGTTTACCTTCCGAAGCTGTGATCATTGCATTTTCACAAACCGGCAGAGGTTGTGTAACCTCGTGATAGAATATCGGCAAAGGTGTGTCAGGTACCAGAAATATTTCCGGGAACGTTTCGCTCTTCCCTCGGGGCGGAAAGTTTTGTAGCGAAAGCTACACTGCGGTAGGTTTTCAAGCCGTCGGCGTGGCACCGTTTTACCCTAGCACCGTGGCACAGTGGAAAACGAAGAAGAAGAAAATAATAAGAAGTAAAAGAAGAAGAAGAAAATAAGACGGAGAGGAAGGAAAGGAGAAGAAGACAGATAACTCGGTACTTGGTAGAGGCGAATGCCTATAGCGAGTGTCTAGGACAGGAGGTACATTAGAACGGCGTGACGGCGGTGTGCCCCAAGTTCGACGTAGAGACAATGTCATACCACTAAAAGTATCTTACATTCGAATGAGAATGGTCAACGACGAGAGGCAAAGGTTCTCATACGTGAAGTGATTCCCCTATGGCATAAATAAAGCTTAAACCATAGAGTAATCTACTATGCGCAAAAGCCATGTCTTTACTTTGAAGCCGAACCGACGCGTAGCGCGTAACTCCAGGTTTAACCACAAGCTAAACCACAGCTAATTTTATATGGTTTAATTGCTCATACCATGAACACGCCTTGCGGAAAATAGTACGAAGCGTGTAACTCGTCCAGAATGGCTGCGCAACGCTTCTTCTTGAGTTGAGAGCCTTCGCATCTGCGGTGGGAAAGTCTGGCGCTGATATCGAGCTCTGCCAGTGTCTTGCGGAATGCATTGAAAACTTGCTGCAGATACAACGCCGTCCTTCTGTTCATCAATGTACACATCTGGTAGGTCGGTGGCTGAAGTAAAAAATAAAAAAAAGCAACGCAAAACGCCGTACAGATGTGGACAAAACGACACAGAGAAGAATTGCCTATTGAGTGGATGAATCGTTTTTAATTACTGTGTGAATAATGCCACGGCACGACTGAGTACATGTGAGGAGACAAAGCGAGCAAAGAAAATTAAAAACAAAATCAAAACAATGAAACTTCTCATTCTTCATTCAAGGCAGGTTACTCTGAAGGCGCGACTGAGGAACTCAGAGATCGCCGACGCAAGAAGCCTCCTTGCACGCAGCAACGGGAGCAGAAGAAAAACTGGACAATAATGCCATGGAAAAAATTTATAAATTTGCCTCTTATGCTGCAAATTTTCGACGTAATGAACGCCATGTTTGAAATTCTGGTTAGGAATCATAAGAGCCAGAGAGGTATACAAATACGCTTAGAAAAGGGTATACTGCTGATGGAGAAAACACTGATACTCTGTGAAGTTTGACTCCTCGAAAAATAAGTGAAACAACTTTCTGCCATTTGAACTGTGGAGAGTACACGTGATAATGGGCAGTATCAGGACAGCTTTTTACGGCGGGAATTGATCGGAGGTATTCGGCTTAAAAATAACGGAGGGGAAGGCTCAAAATGAGTGACTGTAGGGAATACACCGGTGCCAGGGAAAAATCGCGGCTGGCCACCTTTATCAGAACAAAATGTTACGGTCATTCAAAATAGCACAGGAAAAGAGAAGGCTGACTACTAAGCCAGTTGGCACGTGTTCTGCTCGTCCTCGATCTCATTAGTAGCCGGTTCTACGTCTTTAATTAGTTCTCGAGCCCAAAGCGGTTACGTCATTTATTCCATCCCCGCGGGATCTGGGTATTCTAGGGATATGCCCCAATTTATTACCTTCACCATGCTTTTTTTTTTTTTTTTTTCAAGTGGCCCGTCCTCTAGATGCAACAATTTCTAAGATATTGTGAACATTTCGTAGGTTTTCCTGAGTGTTACACCCCATGACTCTAGTGCACTCAGCACGCAATAATGTTCGCACGTTCTGTCTTCAGGCTAGTTTTAAGACAAGATACGAAACACACAGACCACGAGCTGGTCGAGTGCTTGGGCACAGATTGTAGGAAATAGGTCTCTTCACAATCAATGTACATAGCAACAGAAAACAATCCGGATGCATGTTTTGGGAACTTTTTGGACTTGCACAGGAAAAGTCAAATGACCGTGCATTTCTTATCCCAGGGGACTTCAATACTCGTCACCGGATAAGGAGATACAGAAGGGCAAATGCAAAAGGCAATATGCTTTGCTAGGCTGTCGAAAAATAGTCTAATCCTCATTGCTGATGCAAGGGAGCTGTTTGGGCTAGTTGCTGAAGAATCATGGTGAAAAACAGCGCTTTATTTCTGACAAGAGTTCCTACAGAGGCACGGAAACAACTTAAAAGACAACACAATGCCAGAATGTACAATGGTCACAGAGGGTACTAAAGCCATGTGGTGCAACACTAAAAAAACCTAGGCATTATTCACAGCACAAGCTAAATTGTTGTGGATGGAGGACCGACCATGTGGAAAAAGAAAATAATACAGTTAATAAATTGGGACATATTCCTGAAATGCAGAGACTCCAGAGATGGAATAGACGACGTATAAGCGCTCGAGGACGCGAACTAATACAGGAAGCAGAGGCTGCTACCGCTGACATTGATGACCAGCAAAGCACATATGCAGTATACTGTTGGTAAGCAAATATATCGCATAAAAATAAAGCTTGGAGGACCGACTCGCGATAAGGAAATAGGATAGAGGTCTGCGCAAGCAGACGTAGTGAGAAGACCGAACATGGACGTGAGCGATGTTTTAGAGCGCAGCATGGGGACTGTACGAACCTGGCAGCTGCTTTGATACTTGATAGACAAAAAGAGCAGGAAAGCGGCGGAAAAACAATAGCTTCAGAAAACAATAACAATGCATAGCTATTCGAGAAAGGAATACTAACTTAGGCATGGTATACTGCCTCAACAGGTGCGACCTAGCTCCTAGAATACCGTGGACTCGTGAATGCGACGCTAGATGCTCCGATTACTCTAACGGGACTCAGCGCCGAAATCAGTAGGTTAAAAACCAGGTCTGCAGTTGGCTCAGATCGGGTCAGCAACGGAACGCTTCCAAATTCAGATGAAAGGTCGACTTATAACTCTATCGCATACATACGGGACGGGGGGAGAAAGACGCAGTCTCACAAGATTCGTAGTTAAGCTAACGAAGTCATTATAACCAAACCTGGAAGAAGATATTATTTCAAAATCCTAATTTTTCTTACATCACGCGTGGGCAAGATCATGGAGGAAGTTGTACAAACTACCCAGCCGGAAAAACCTGCAGAAAACGTTATATCGTTACGACAGAATTTCTGTGAGGTTTTGGAAGGAAACCTGTTGTGAAAACAGAACTTTCTGTATTATTATTCGAATTTTTTGTAGTTACATCAGGGAAGTACTAATGAACTGCAGGCGACAGAAAACTACAGGACTGCAAGAAAGTCCTAAACAAACACAGAAAAATGTGATGTTTACTACAAAACCACAGGCTTTTTTGTCGCATTTTTCACACGGTTCAGTAGTTTTTTTTTTTTTTTTTTTCGAGTGGGTAGGCTTAACCTAATTCCTAGAAGAGAGAGAAGAGAATTCCTAGAATTCCTAAGACTGGAAGAAGATGGCTGCTCAGTACGAAAAGAAACTGAAGAAGGTTTGAGGGGGAGCTTCAGTTTGAAAGCTAAGCCAATGTTTCGGCAAGGATACATGTCTTCGTTTGGCCCATTCAAAGATCGGTTTCTGTCTGGCCTGGTCGAAACGTTGGCTGGGCTTGCGAATTGAGGCTCCCCCTCAACCCCTGTTCAGTTCAATTTCATATTAACAGATGATAGGATATTGACCATGACTCTGTGTAACCGACGTCATGCTACAACCGAAACACCAGATAATCGAGGCAGGAATTGGAGAAACGAGAGTGGTTGTGGGCCTCGGTGGAGCAAAGGCCTTTGATGGCGCCCGCCTCTGCGCTATCCTAGATTACTCTGGTGTGCTAGGGGTAGGAAACCAGACCCACAGGTATATTATATATTTTATAGCGAACAGAACACCTGACATAATATTTGGTGATTGTGGACGGAAAGGGGTTCGACTCGAAGCCATTGGTGTCCCGTATTAATCGATGATCTCACCCACACTTTTAACGGCTATGACCGGCGTTAAGAGCAAGCTGGCCGAAATAGAGGGACTCCGTTATACTACATAGTGAAAAACAGCGCGCAGAACGAAGCGAAGCAAAGCTGAAGGAACACACCACCAGCGCTAACCCGTAACTGATGTTTTAATGAAGGAAAAGAAGAAATATATTAAGTAGCCACCTGCACAGGTCACACCCATGAAAACGCAAGTTCACGCATGACAGATATTACTAATCAGGAGCGGAGTGCCGCCGGTCATTCATGCAATAGGATTCCATATCTAACAGACCACAGAAGGTCGCTAACCAACTGGACAGCTTTTTTTACAATAAAAAGGCTTCCATAACCTTTTGGCTGACATGGTTGTGATTGCAGAAAAGAATATGAAGTCTTGAAAACAAGAGCGAGCATTTGCAAACCGAGCAGTCTGCAGGTAGGTTGTCCCGTCAGTCACTGTCAATTGAATCATCAGATAGATCGGAAACTCATTGTACAAATTTCGGTTTGGAGAAATAGGCAATAGTGAATGTTGCTTACAAACGCCATTTATATTTACCAATATTCATGTGGTCGGTAGTTAGCAGTCCATCGCGGTGCAAACTGCGCTAATGCCATCATGAGATTAGATCGTGCACTTGGCCCAAATACGCTTCGATGAATTACTTTGCCTCTACTTGCCTTCAACTGCATGTTTTGAAAATCTGAAGTGCATCATCAAGTTGTCCTACATCGAGACAGCACCCAGTGTATGCTGTTCCTTGTTGCTGGTAGTTTCTTTATGAATGTCCTAGCCTCAGTTTCAAATTTTCTTACAAATGCTACATTTCCCTTATTTTTTATTTGTTCCGAAGATAAGGACTATTCAGTTTTTTGTCGATAAGTGCAAGCTTTCAGGACCGTTAGTGTATTCCGACTCTGGCATGGCTGCAAAGTCATTAGCTCTTAATTACGCCACGGATAATCTATCATATACGACGGGCTGGCATCATCGTCTACTAGGTTCTAGCACTAGACCTTCGCTCAAAGCTCCTGTAACCGGGTTAATGACCAATGCCATTCATAAGCAGCCTCCGTGACCACAGAACGTTAGGAGTGTACAGTGCCGTTCCTTCCTCAGGAAAACTTACTCTCTCACGTGCACTCCCAACAACCATCCATAAAGCTAGCGTTCCCCTACGGCGCGTAGCAATCATCCCCGCTTCGCCGTTCCTTATTTCATTTGATTTGCAGTTCGGCTTTCCTAACGTCAATGCATGTAGGTCAAGTCCGGTTCACACGCTCGTGTGGGCGCTACGTTCGCCGGGCGGGGGACGCAAGACACAACAAAGTGAGCGACCACTGTGGACCTGCAAGCTGCGACGTTAATCGTAAATTACGTCACCGCCAACAAACTAATAGAGAGGAGCTCTTCTTGTGCTCTGCAGTGCAGGGGAGAGACAGAGCGAGCGTTGGACGAAAAACAACGCGTATAGCTCTGACATAGTTCAGGAAAGTGCGCCGCCTGCTCGACCATTGGATTTGTGTTAGTGGCGAAGGCTGTGGGCCTGTATTACGAAGTTGTGCTTCTGCAAAATAAACGAAAACGTGGGCGCCAGAGAACTCTGGACAAACACGGTGCCATTCGAGCTAAACAAACTTTGGTTCGAAACAAGACTACAAAGGCGCGTGGAACGCTGCTCGAGAACGCTATTTGAAAAGGTTAACTATACACTTGAGCGCGATAATAGGCGACAGTGTTTGGTCGAATGCTTCAAAGTGGAACCCCGTGTAATAAGGCTGAAATTATTCAGTGGAATAAACCCCAGTGCCATACCTACGGTTTGAAATGGGAGCTATATATATATATATATATATATATATATATATATATATATATATATATATGTATGTATGTATGTATGTATGTATGTATGTATGTATGTATGTATGTATGTATGTATGTATGTATGTATGTATACTTTCACAGGAACCTTACACTTCAATAAACAATCCCGAGCCAATACACATTTTGAAGTGCGAAGCATGTGTGAAGGCTGCATAGTTTTCCTTTTTAGGCATGCTTCTTCGCCGAAAGGAGGGAGGGGGGCGGGCACAAATGGTAATTCCTTCGTTGTTACACATGAGCGATTAGAAGAAAATAAAGTAATGGCTGAGGTAAAATATCATATGATCAGATTTAACAATTGGCAACTACGAAATAGAGCCATCACAGGCCTCGGTACTGGCTGTGAACAAGTGCTCATGTTTTTTGTTGTGGAGCTGTTGCCTCATGAAAGCATCCAGAGGAAACAAAATAAGGTATCTACAGCAAGTCGTTCACGTCCTGGAGGAGCTATTTGATAAAATAAGCCTTACCTAAGAATCTCGAAACGTATAATGAGCATCTTAGCCCTTCTTCGTTTTTGGCAGTGAATCTGGCGTGGTACACGTGTAGCTGCAGTTGCTATTTTTATATGTAAACCAATTTATTTGCTTCGTATGAGTGATGATGGTGAAGCAAGCCGTCATTGTTCTTAAGATTAAGCTTGTAAACGCAATGTAAACAACGACTAAGATAGGGGACTCGCATCATGAATTGACAGTGCACTACACCTAGAAGTCAAAAGTTTTAGGTTAATTGAGAATACTTCGTTATAGCAAATAGGCTGTTTTTTCGATGCCAACTTGCAAACGCAGCAATTAGTTTTGATGATAATGGTGAGCCGGCACTACATTTCTCACAATCTTTATGCATACACATCGGTTCGCTATCTTTTTTGCTCTCTCTCTCTACAGTCATGCGCATGCCCAAAGAAGAAAATGATTTCCCCATCTTTCTGCTTTGCAAGTCATGGAAAATAAAGGAGGCCCTTTCTAACTACTGCTAGACTTTGCACGACAGTTTTTGCATGCACTAAAAAAAATGAGATTTTATTCTTTTCAGGAGCATATTTTTAATGCCCTAGCAGGTATTTCATTACACTAACAAATATTTGGGTATTTTTGAAATCAGTGCAAACCCATTTTAGCGCCTATTTTAAGGACACTGTGTTACTCAGTCGAAAAAAAACAACTACAGAACAGTAAAAAATACGACAGAATATTCTGTAGGTCTGTTGTAAACGTCAGATTTTTCTGTAGTTCTTAAATACTTTTTGTAGTTCTGTAGTTTTTCGGTTGTGTGTCTCTGCTATCTGTAGTTCTGTAGCAATTTTTTTATGTAACTGCAGAACGTTCTGTTGTCACAACAGGTTTTCTGTTTATTATTATCTTCTTCACAATCCATAATGCCTATTTTGTTTTCAGTTCCTGCATTCATCGTGTGATGAGCACAGTCTCATAATTCCTGTAGTAGTTGGAATTGGCCTAGGTGTTATCTGCGACGATTGTTCCCACCCTGAAAGACCAAGTCTACGCAAATACGCCCCTGCTTCGTAACAATGCCATCCTTTTGACAACCAGCTTATTATTTTCTATCATTATCTGAATACCCGTCCTAATACTTTCCATCACTTCTATTTCTCATGGTAGTGCCTTGCTATATGCCACTAACACGTACAAAAAAATAATATTCACCTCTGTCCTTTAAGTAACACGTCACCGCCGTACTCGCTTAACGAGACATCTCTGGGTTCGAATACGCTCCGGCCGAGTTCTTTTATTTATCGGAGGTTTTCCTGCCTCTTTGACTCGAAAGGATCACACGCACATTGCTAAAATCGCTCACCAGGGCCAGTAACGCTATAGTTCGTGGTTTGCCTTGAAACACTCATTGCACCTGAACGCTATATCCAGACAAAAAAGAAATTTCTTCTAGTGACTAAAGGGGTTAAACCACCGTTGGGAAAGAACTACAGCTAAAAGAAAGAACTACTTCCCTCAATCATACCATTTTGTTTTGTCTCGTCGGCTGATGTAGAGATCTAGCTGTTTGCACGGAAACAGTTCTGTACTTTAGCTTGACCCTATTTCGAGTCTCAGTAGCAGTTCACATAGAACGCATGTCAAGGAAGTCACAAAACGAAAAACGCACCAGAATTCGTAGTGTCCCTTACTACAACCCACCTGCCGAACGCTGGAGCACCTGCGAAAGCTGTACTGTATACAAGCGAGTGTATCCGGAACGGAGACGCCTTTTTTTGTGCGTGAGATTCAAGCCCGACTTGACGGAACGCACTGCGCACAATCACAAGAGACCTCATAAGCTGGCTTTATATTTGTTTATTTTACTGCCCAAGGTATACAATTACTACACACGGTAACCCCACCGAGGAATCCCTATTTATTCGCAGCATGCACATCACGATACGGCAGACCTTTATTTAGCCTCAAGGAAGTGCAACGATAGTACCTCATCAAAGAGCACAGTCTTATCAGATGGAAGCGGCAAGAGCGGACTCAGCTGAGGAGACTTCGCGAGCAGTTTCATTGTTTCAAATGGTGCCCTCAGTTCAGGCGCTCTCGGCCTATTCATATGTGCATGTGCTGTTTGCTCACCGACGCTTGTGCGATACTCAGATAAGCGTCTATCGTACACAACGCGGGACAGTGAACGCATGGTTTTCTGTAAGTGACCGTCTGCGAAGCAGTGCAACTGTTAATATCTTATATTGTGCAAATGGTGTTCCTCATAGCAACGAAAATTCGATTTGTTGAATAAAAGGTTTCAACACCTTGACGCAGTTAGTCGAATCTTCGTACGACATTTCTTGTGCCCTCGATATCGACACCCGGGTCGACGTTAAATTTATAGATTTTTCAAAGGATTTTGATATGTATGGAGTGTTAATCTTAACATGATCTTGAAAAATGCTCACTAGGTTAGCTGGATCGCCAGTTTCCTTTCGCACCACTTGCAGTTCTTATGTTATAATTCAACTATCTCTTCTTCTGTTGACGTGCCATCTGGTGTATCTCAAGAGTCGGTTCTTGGTCCTTTATTGTTCTTACTACACAATAATGCCTTGCCTCAAAATGCCAGCTCAAACATACGCCTTTATGCGGACGACTCTGTATTATATCGTGTGATTAACATACCAGATAATCATCTAAATTGCTTATTTGCCTGCTTCTGTACCTGGTGTAACACATGGCAGCTGAAAATAAATTTTAATAATGCAGTGATAATGTCATTTTGTAATAGTGCGTTTCCCACATTGTTAAATTACATCTTATCCTTGCACAGGGTTTCAGAGTATAAGCGATTTGGCGTCGTATTTACCCCTAACATATCCTGATCGCAACACATTAATTTCATTTTTACTAAAGGAATAAGTAAGCTTGGGTATTTGAGGCACAACTTCACCAATGCGTTAAAAGAGTAAGTTATTAAAGTATAAATCTTTAATTATTGCACTATTAGATTATGCTTCTGCCTGGAACACCCAACAGCACTGTGACGTTAACCTAACTGAGATCATGCAATGAAAATCAATGCGGTTTATGTATCGTCGATATGATCAGCATTTTTCACCCTCCAGTGCCTTGCCTTCTATTAACCTAACCCCTTTATCCGTATGGCGTCATATCGAGTCACCAATGTTTCTGCATTGCATCGTCAATGTTTCACACATCCCTTCTATATTCTTTCAGATGTTCATCGGTCAAGTCAGAATCACCATAACTTTAACATTAAGCCTTGCATTGTTCGCAATAATAATTTTAGATACCGTTTCTTTCCACGCACTATTCAATGCTAGAACTTCATCCCTATAACTATTAAATGACTGCTATTAAATGATTTCCTGTCAGGAATCAATTACATCTGATTTCGCACTTTTTCGGTGTTAGCGTACTGCTGCATTCAATTTTAGGTACAGTATACCTGTGCTGCTGCTATGATATTCTAAGTTACTTTTTTGTCCTCTTCTTTATTGACGTCAATTTAATTTTTATTCCTTACTTGTGTTGGTATAGAATTTACAATAGATCTGCCTAACCCATTGATGCAATAGCCCCATAAAGAGGCTGTGTGTAGAAATAAATGAAACAAACTAAATAGCCCTCTACGTAGCACAAAATCGAAAGTCGGGGGCTCGTATCCCACTAGCGACATGGGGATGCTTTTTTTTTTTTTTCTACAACTTTTTAGTCAGTTATTTGCGCGAATAGTTTTTACTTCGTATTGATAAACAAGTTATCTTTGCTTTCCTCAGTATCAGTGTCCGTTGGCTTCCTTCTTCCGCGTCTCATAAGCCACCCAATTTCCCTGCATTTGTTTGCTGTTTCATAAACGGTGAAACCTTGCCCCACTGCCAAACATTATTCGATAGGTTTTAATTTAGAAACGTTGCTAGTTATTACAGGAGGGACTCCTCTAACTAAATTGAACTGGATTTCCTTGCAACCGTGTTTACTTGCCTTGAAGTGATACCTGAACCGACAAGAACATTAAAACAGCATATCCTGTCAGACGCTTCAAACAAATTTAAAAACTCATTAATTCGTATCTTTACGTGCGTCTATTAGTGAGGGCTTGTATGACGCATTTGGGCGTGCAGGCGACTATAGCCAAGGTGATTTGAAATCACATGCATCAAAACGTAAGGGAACAGGACTAATCGACAAACTAGACTTTTGCTTTTATATAAAAACCGGATACTTAGTACATGGTCACGCCTCTTTTGTTGTTGCCTAAACCTTTTACCGCAGTGAACATAAACTCTCAAAATATTTGTTCTAATGTGGTTGAAAACTTCAGTGTTAGGGCATCACTCCGCTCTCCAAAATAATGCAGTCATATATTGCTTTGTTTTGATACATCATACCGGAGTCTGGAAAGAAGTTCCATTTGGCGCGCCCAATTCATATGCTATCGCCCTGGCTTTAAAATTATGTAACTAACATTTTCTGGCAGTAGTTTCGGCCTATACCTGAACCACCGCTGAGCAAGGGAAGTGAACGGCTTCATGGCCTACCAACGTTGAAACTACCGTGTAAAGGAGGCCAGCGAAAGTGGCCTCCAAGTTAGCGCCAAAGCGCTCGCAGATGCCTCCCCCCTCCTTCTTTATGGAAGCGAGAGAGCCGGTCGACCTCCCACACCTTTGGTATGCGGTGAAGGCGGAGCAGCTCCCAACGTCGCTGCTACGATAGTTCAGCATATGAGGTTTGTCTCGCCAATGTCTAGCACTCTAATAAACCTGTGGGGAGCGGTTTCTTAGATTGCACTTTGATGGAAGGTTTCTCTTCGTTTGAGCGACGGCTTAAGACCTTAAGCGTAAAGTCAGAAGTAAATCAGTGAAACGATTCAATGCCCTCTACACGCAACTCGGGTGGGAACGAGTGTCAGCGTCCCGCGCTTCATATTCAACGTGATGAGAAGGTGTCGGTGTGTTCCTAGCAAGGCCAAACACTATCCTGAACGGAGAATGGCTGCGTTTCTTCGCAAATGCTTCTTTCTAACAAGGTCGTTCTTTATGAAGCAGACTTCATTTGAGCGAAGTAATACGCTGCGGCTTATTTAAGCTTTTTTTTTTAATATTTGCCGAGGGCAAACGTTACGGCGACAGAAGTTGTGGGGAAAACTTTGCCCTGTCAAACTCAGTGCTAGTTTGTGCGCTCTTCATGTCACTTCAAACACTTGACCATTTGAGACAGCGAGGCTTGTGAAGAGTAAATGTAGGGCGCATACCTTTAGGCAATAAATTGGCTTTTTTCGCAAATGCCAGACTGCATTTGTTTCGAGATTTAGTTATCCGCCATTTGAATAGGCTCTGCGAACCTTGTGGAAATTATGTGGTTTTCACTCTACTTTTCAATCAATCATTTTTCAGACATAGAATGAGTACACTATGATTATTTCAATTCATGAAAAGCACAAATTGAAAACAGATAAATATTTCTTCATGCGTTCATGGTTTTGATACTGTTGACTTCCTTATTAAGTATGTCATAAGGAGCCCCTTGTTTCCCTAAGTTTGTCTGCTCAACAGGTTAAGGAGGGCTTCGGTTCAGCAGTCTTAGGCCGTTCAATGACATTTAATGAAGCATCTACCTCCACCGGGATAGTAGAAGGTGGCGTTCGTGAAAACGCTTAAGGGCAAATTTAAGAATAATCTTACCGCAGTGCGGATGCCTTACGATCGGCACACTCTCCTTCGCTGTATTTTTAAACGTGCCTGACTAAGTGCTCCTCTTTTAAGACCCATTCAAAAATTGACCGAAAAGTGCTCGCCGCTCAAGACATCTTCACTGAGGTAAAGGACTTTCTAAAGTCTGTCCCTCAAGGTTAGTGCCATACGCGACATGAAATAATATGAATCACTCAATGATTACATTACATATTGAAATCGTAATGACATTAAAGTTCAGATATTTCCATTACCCGTTGACAATGCGACAATATTAGATTCTTAAATTCAATTCATTCAGGTTAATGAGGTTCTTTGTTGAAAATTTTCACCTTATTTTGCACTGTGAAAAAGTTATGTAGTTATATATCCTATCGTTGATAAATGAACTTAAAACTTTAGTGGTCGGGTTTTCGGAAAATGTTCATGATGTACCAAAGCGCACCAAGCAAACGAACAACACAAAAGCCCTTAAGTCCTTACTTGTTCCACTATGGAATCTCAGATAAAGGCAACTTTATAACTAGATCTCAATATGTGCCATAAAGAGGAAAACAGCGGATTCGTCCCTGTTGGTCCGTGCATTTTTTGTATTTGAATACGAGGCCTTGATTGCTGGCAATGTTGTGATTGCGTCGCATTTGCTATGTGGTCCCATATACACTTCACAGCATGATAAAATAGATGGGTGCCTCCATATTTGGCATAGGTGAATTTAGAATTAGGCATACAATTAGTCTTACCATTTTCATGAAATTTTCATATGAAACTGCTCGCTCTGTATTCATGTGAACGTTCGCATATTGAACAGCGAAACATGTTATGAACGAAGTGGACAGAGCATGCAACTGTTAGTAGAGGGGAAAAAAAGCAGCGCACCATTGGATTTCCAATTCCCGCCTGAATGAACATATCAGCTTCTCGGTTGCAGGCACGATAGAACTATCGCTGCAGCCTATTACGCCTTGTGTAAAACTGCAACGCATTCTCACACTGTGCAGTGAATGTTACTACCTTCATCGAGCTAAATTTGTCATACACATACTATATCTGTCCGAGTGCTGCCAAGATCCGCAAGCGTATACCGGGCGAATCCACCAGGCGGCGTGACAGAATTTGGAATGCTTTCGGATTGTTGCACTTAAGCAGACTTTAATGCACTATGTTACCCTGGAATTTTTGACTAGCTAGCGGAACTGATCATTTCGAACTGTCAGTCCCATTTGAAGGCACAATATATTTATTAAGCTTCTACCTCGTTCGTAAATAGGTGGATTCCAAAGAAAGGACACGGGGTGCTTTTAATTCCGTGGTGACATTTTTATTGCTCTCGCATTAATATTTACGGCAAGTAGAAAAGTCTCCAGCCTTCACTTTGGCTCCGTTAACAGGAAACCGCGCAATGGATTCAGGGATCGTACGCTCATATATGTTCTGACTGCAGCGCGTGATTGTTCTTTCTTTCATTGGGTGTTGAATTCTGTCAACCATTAATGAGCCCCGGAAGTAAAATACAGAAACATTATCGTATGCTTTCCTTGGGTTGGATGGTCGCTGGCTTGCTGTATACATGCGTTTGAGTAAAAGCTCGCTAAATAGAAATTTGAGAATCAAGGAGAATTTGAAGAATTCGGGGCCTTCATTAAGCTATTAAGCTATCCATTACTTTATCCTGAAACGCCGTGTTTTCATCGCGGGCTTTGCACAACTTTCACAGAATGCAGCGGTTTGCTGCGGAACTCTTCACATTTCCAAACTTGATACTGTTATACAGACATTGTGTGCTTATGCTTTTTACGCAGATGAACTATTGTGTGGAAAAGGTTTTCAATGTACAGAGACGTCATTGTTCCTTTTCGGGAAAGTTAAGGACTTTTTCGTGAGCGAGTATGGTATGCCCAGTAGGCACTGCAGTAATCAAGCTCAAGCTGAAATCCAGCTAAATAGCTATTCCAAACTAAAACCCATATAACATATCGCTGTTTTCCAAGTGAATTTACGGAGTCAGAAAGTTCTCTCATCTATGCTAGCTTAAGAATGACAGTGTTTAACGTAACGCACACGAACATTCACGCCATATCTACTGAATACGCTCTATAGTATTTCCTTCCTTGCTATCATGTTCGTTCGTATTCGAGTGCCTTACTGCTAAGGTTCATTGAACTGAAATAAATTTTCATTGGTTATATTAAGGTTTCAGATGAGTACATCACTTAAGTTCGATAAACTGAAACGTTCGCTCATACAACGTTTCCGCCAGGAGTTCATGTGTATACTTCACTGCGTCATAATCAGTGGATATTAGCGTCCTGCGAGTTCTGAACTTCGAAGAACGTTTTCCTTCGAATAAGGCGGCATCTTTCCAACAGTGGTGAAACTACGAAGGATCCGTTTGTTGTACAGACCTTTACCCTTAGCGAAATTTTGGAAATCTGCTTTTCCTTTCAAGCGCTTAGCTGGAGCTTTCCGTCACCTCGTCCCACTCAGTTCAAAAAACTCCCCGAGGCTTTTCTCGTTACGGCGAATGCTCTCAAAGGGTTCTTAAGGCGCGGGATATGTTACAAAATGCACCAGACGAGGTGTTTGTTCCCGCTTGACACAAGTCAAGTCTGAACCGCCCCGCGTGGCACTTCAAAGTTGCCGCCACTTAATTACGGGTCAAGGAGTCTAACTTATAACGTCAGCTTCGTTGCCTCTGGGCGAAACAATGTCATCGCCCTCCTGACCCAACTACCACCATACATCCCTTTTCTTCTCACCGCCGCAGTGAGCTAAGTTCTGCGAAGATGGCTTAGACATTGACCTGAGCTTTCACTTCCATCTATCACTCACGGGAGCATACTAACTGACCCTGTATACAGCTACCATTCATAAGCAGGCTCTCCGACCCGGCTGCGCCCTGTTCGGTAAGCAGCCTGTGCTGGTAACCCTCTAACTAAGCGATTCGCAGAAAGACCAATTAAGTCAATAATGGCTTTTCAAGCTGATTTCAACCTCTTGCTTATCCGTCGCATGGTGCCTGGATCGCAGAACAGTAGAAGGGAGAAGCGTGGGAGGGGGGGGGGGGGGGGGGGAGGGGAGAGGGGTGATCGAGGAAAACTGGGAACACGTCCCCCCCCTCCTAGAAGAACCCCATCCTCGGTGGTCCAAACTGATCCGTATCCCTCCGTACGGCCTCTCTCGTAGCCTAAGCGGAGCGCGGGACGAAAACCCCCAAGTACTGCAGTCTTCTTGGGTGGCCACTTTGTGGGCTGGCTTAACGACACGTGACATCTGAAGGATAATAACCAGCCCTAGCGCTGTTGTGCCTCATGCTGCAATTCCCATATTCAGTTGTTGTCCAGTGAAAAAGCTTTCTTGGATAGACCCTGCAGCTATAGGTGGCATGCTAGTTCAAGTCCTTCTATTTTCTGGTCGAAGTGGCGCGTTTTGCATTTTTGTTGCTTCAAGGTGAGATGAAAAGATTGTCAGGGTCGAGATAGGGCCAGAATACCCTCAATAGTTCATAATTACACCTCAGTGGTCGCCAAACATATCTTCTATTTATTCAGAGTTGAGCGCACGATTCTTGCATCTTTTGTACTGACGGGAATGAAGCGCAAGCTGAAAGAAACAGTGTTCGCAATGGACGAGTTTTAAATTGCTACATTCCGCAGCAAATAGCACGTTAGCGCTATTTTTTCCCTGTGTAGAGGCCATACTCAGCAATATTTGTTTCAGTTTTCTACTCCACCATTGTTAGAGTTTGCAGTGTTTCGTTTTTTCTCCTAGCAACAAGCTGGCGCCGTTCTAATCGCGGTTGATTTAGCATAGAATACCACAGCGCCTGATGCGGGAAGCAAAACACGCACCATGTAACTCCTTAAGGCCTTTTTGTTCCTTTTTCTGGCGAAAGTGGCAAGGCTGCGCATCGCCCCCAGTGCGGCACACGAACAGCCGACACATAGATCTTCCAGAACTGACGCCGTTAATGCCCCGCCCCTCGAAACACCGCTCAACGAGTTCGTTCTCTCAGCCTCTTTGTGACCTAATTGGGGGAGCTTTAACAAAGCATGGAGCTCGTTAAGGAGCTACACGGAGTGTAGGCCATAGACATGGATCGACATCGCACGGTCATGATCTGCATATATATGGCCACGTTGGTCCGGTTCCCCTGAGACCTTGACATCGAAGCGTAAGCGGAGCAAGCGAAAACGTTGTCGTTTAACCTTTTATTATAATAAAAAAGCCCTAATTTAATTTAGAAGGTCGTAAAATTAAGAAATCGTAGCTTCGGTGCTTCTTAGGCGCAGTCGTTTAATATTTTTTTAGAATATAGCCTTCCTACTTACACTCAAAAGGTCGTAAAATTAGAAACTCGTAGCTTCAATTCGACTAAGACAGCTTCTTTTGGTAACAGATATCAGATTTTAAATTTTCAGGCTTTCTTCCGTGCCACTTGGACCATGAAAAATACCAGGAAATGTCGCCGAGAGTGGTAAACCGCTACCCTCAGCGATTGCAGGTCAATCGCTTTTCATCGTGTGGCTTTAGTTGAAATTTCGGCTTGTTGCGAGGTCAAATAATGCTCCTAAAGTCACGTGAAGCTCTAGTTTGCTGCAAATCACAGAATCTCAGTAAGCTATATGCTCCCTCGCTTGAGAAGACGGAGCTGCAAAAATACCCCTGTTTTGTTAGCGCATCTAATGGGCGCATAATTTTTGACATCAGAATACGTTGAAATTCTACACTTAACTATTCGAAGAGCGCAGGAAATAACGTCCCCTATAAAGACTCTCTTAAAGCCTTCAAACCTTTTATCGTTACAAAGAGAACCTGAAAACAATTCGTGCATAGTGCTTTGAAAAGGCGCATTTCTTAAATGAGATAACATATCTAGGAGATGCTAGGGGAGTTTTTAATTCATAATTCGCTTCTGCGGGAGTGTCTTTCCTATAACCTCAAATACGGCTAACTGGAACAAATATAATAGGTAGTGCGTTTTTAAGAGTTCTTCAATGAACAATTCGAGCTAAGCATATCCCGAGTGCTACACTCGTCGCCAGTAAAAGGAATACGACGGTTTTGCTAAGACTGATATAGCCATTCCATTTCGATTCATTTCAGTTTTATTCCTTTCCCCCCTTGAGATTAATTTAAACAGCTTGAGGTTCCCGCTATGATCTAATATAATGATCATGGGGGGGGGGGGGGGGGGGCACAAGAATAAATTGAAGCAACTGGAAGAGAAGTGATATAATTTTGTGCATCGCCATGTTAAGAATTTTACTTGCTAACTAAAGTTGAGGTGATTCGAAGCTTGCGAAGTAGCTGGAATTGAACTTAATATGGCTGCGTCGCCTATTTCAGCCACAAGTTCAGTTATTTTGCAAGAAATATCGGTGGGGCTATAACTCCCACTCTCGCGTTAACGGCGGTAAAAGGGGGAAATATGCTTGAAAGCTTTTTATATATACGAAAAGGCTTGGTCTCTGTTAGCTGTAATTTGGCCTACTTCCGCGTGTAATTATGCGTCAACTCTGACACGCGCCGTCATTGAGAGGACACATGCTACGCAATCCAGACCTAACTAAGCAGTAATTTGCCCTGTCATTTTTCTAAATGTCAGAACAGACAGCGTGTCACGATCCGCTCTTCGGCCGGAAGTCCGCCCATGCCGATAAGAATTAAATCACTTCCTATGAAGGTTCATGCCGGTGATCGAATTCAGCGGTCCCAAGATGCACAGCTGAATTGTGTATATTTTATTTCAATAAAAAACTGTACTACATAGTCATGTTAAACGAAAATTCCGCTATGTGCCCCTACCCATATTTAGACCACCGTCAGTTTTTTTTTTTTTATCCTGTTAAAATCTTCAATTTTCATTCCTAAATTTTGGTTCTTAGAATACGTAAGACTTTAAGACTGCCTCTACGCCTACTGCTGCTTCTCCGGAAATTAGTGGTCATTTTTATTAGAGTAGATCTATACACAGATGAGCGCTGGTGAAGGATCATTTTTCGAGACGTGTGCCTCAGCCGGAACGTTATCGGCACGCCGGAAATTGCTTCAGGATGCTCCTTGACGGTGCTTTATCACTCGAACCCGCATCCCATGTCAAGATGGCCTTTTTTTAATCCCCCTGCTTGGACAAATGGATCGAATTAAAGAACGAAAGTACCGTGCGGAGGTGAAGCGTATACAGAGACAGACTTCACAGATATATGACGATCACGCTGAGCCAGTCTCGATAAAAGGGCGACGTCTGTCTTTATCTTTTCTTCTTCTCTTTTTGTTTTCTTCTTCATTCCTTCTTTTCGTTTTTTTCTTTCTCGCTCTTTCTTTCCTTCTTTCATTCCATCCTTTTTTTCTTCCACTCCTTCTGTCTGTTTTTTTCCCTTCCTTTTTTTTACCGTTCATCCAATGTCGTTAAATTTATATCTTGCACTTATCTACTGGGACGCTCACTGATAAAAAGAGTGCAAAACAACTTGATAGGGGAGGCAATCAAGCTATTCGTTTTGCACTGCGCAATTGCGCTATCGACACCATAAGTTTTCCCGAAGAAGCTTAAATTTCGTGCACTGACATTTGAGGATGGCTAAATGGGGCGGTTGGTCCCATAACCCGTGTCATCTAAAAACCTAAGGCATTATATGGCTTCATTTATCTCCTCTCCTGGCCTTTTACAGAATACACCAAAACTGCAAGCCAACAAAACAAAACCACACTAATCGTACACGACATATTGCAAAACGGCTACAGAACTGGGGACAAAGGCAGAGTACTTAGCGCAAGGTTTGCGATACGCACGTAAACATTTCGCAAGAGAATATAGCCCCAGAGAAGTTCAAAGGAAAAAGCATCCAATCTTCCGCGAAAGATAGCCAAAGCACAAAACACGAGGTTAGTGCTATACATATTAAATCGGCGCCAGTTTTTCTGTGGTTTAGAGCGTACTACTCACATTGCAATTCGTTTGTAGCTTACTCGCTTGACCTTTAGCCGTCTAAGCGGGCTTAGCTCAAGAGCTCCTGCTCACGCCACTGCCCGCTTCTCGTTCCTAGCACTATACCCCCGTCCATCGAGCGATCGTCCCCAACGTACGGAGGCTTCAGCTATCACACCGCGTCACTAGGCGGGGAGTTTAACAACTGCTTCGTCAGTGCTTGGGTGCTTATTTTCACCATGGAGGAGATGCGTGCCCGTCCGAGTGCGTCCAGTGAGACTGAGTCTGATCATGCAGCCAACGTAGCTCGCCGAACAGCAGCAGCGAAGAGAAACCGTGATCGGCTACAGGTAGAGACCGACGAGGGGCGACAAGCTCGCACAGAGAAGAAACGTCAGTATGACCGTCTAGCCATGCTTAGCTGAGCTTACTCTCAAATAACTGGAGTTTAACCGGGATAAACCTTCAAAACCGTTTTTCATAACTATTACTACATCTTCGGTGGCCCGCTTACATGCGAGCTGGTTATAGTTCTTGACAACTGTGCCCAAGGATGCGAGATGGAATTAAGACCGCGGCGGTCGCTTTTCGATGCAGGCGAAAAGCAAGGCTTGCGTGTGCTGTGCGATGTCAGTACACGTTAAAGAACCTCAAGGGGTCTAAATTTTCGATGCCCTCCACTAAGGCGTATCTCTAAGCCTGAATCAATACCAAACCAAGCCAGAAAATGAATGAACTTTTTAACACGATTAAGTATCGGAGGTACCTCGTACGAGCTACAATTTACTTCGGTTTCATTAGGTTTCTACAAGTGCACCGCCTACCATTTCATGCTCGGTACGAAAGAGCAAAAGGCTGGGTACAGTTGCTGTGAAATAGAGCACACAGGGATTTTTTCTGAGCCACACCGCGTAGCGCGTAATGCGTTCCCAGTTTTCCAAACCTGCTAAAGGCAAGAAAAAAGTTTTGGTCTGCCCTCTCCAATTGGCTTCCACGGTTGTAAATGGAGTCACAACACGCGGTTTAGATACAGACCCCACCCCCACCCACATGCCTCCGGGCTCTAAAGCTTTGACAACGACTGCATATCTCTTTCAGTTACGCCACTTCCTTGCGCAAAACATTGATATTTTAAATCTAACGAATTAATTTTTCATCAGTTTCATACATTTCCAAAGAATTATTTTGTTTGCAGTTGCAAAAAACGCGGCCACGTGCAGCTGGCTTTCTCAATCGGATGCAGCATTGCCGGGCTGCTGGAGGAATATTTTTCTCGAGTCATTCGTTTTCGTTGTACGTTTTAGGTTTATGCGAACGTAAGCGTGGCCTATTTACTCATTACACCTGCGTACACCTACCGGACTCTGCGATTGTGGATTTGAGTAGAATTGTGTAAGCTTCATCGCCTGAATATTTCTTTTCATTTTATCAATATCGGTCTTGCACTCAAGAGAGGTATAATAGAATAAGATATTGAAACCCAGCATGCTTTGTAAAGTGTTAAAAAAAAACAAAAACGCTAAAAATAAGAAGCGTGTCCTGCGAAACATGCGTGGTGCTGCCAAGTTTGACATATTGGCGGTAATGACACAGTCTTACATGCTAACCGCTCAGCGTTGTGAGTAAGACTGCAGACATGAATGGAAGAATGGGCCTGTTCTGTACATTTTGGCGCTGAATTTCTCGTAGTTGCCACGAGGGCTCATTCTTTTACAATTTAACGACTAAATTTTACTGTTTACTCTTTTCGAAGATGCAAGCAACAAGATAAACCTTATTAGTGGAAAGCCAAGGAAGCATAGTGTGTACGCTGCTCGGTAGGCTACTCAAAATGAGAATTTTGAGTACGTTTGAATCCCGACATTTCATTTTCAAAGGGCTTATAATTTTCTTCAAGTTATGCGAAGTCCGCTATAGAATTGATCAATGAGGCGGCACTTAATGAAGATCATGTAGACGGGAGTAAAGGGCCGCTTCAAAGAAGACGGAAGTTTGAATTAAGCGAGCTGAGATTGCCCATATCACACTGCATATTCTAACGTAATTACTAAATAGCTGTCACCTGCGGAAGAACTCATCTCAGCACTGCCTATTCCGTTCCAAGATCATAAGAAAATCTTGGCGACTGGGAAATATATTAAATTCACCCTTAATTTGGGTACGTGCTTTTTTTTTTTTGTTTGCCAAACCGCGGTTGCCGTTGATGCATATTGTTGCCCCGGCAAAAAAAAAGCAACGCGCCGAGGTCTCCGTTGTTGTCATTTAACGTTTCAACTCTACGTAAGGATGCATTAGGCTGTCGAACGTAGACCGTCTACAAAAATCCTGCCAATACTGCTACGGGGGCCAACGCCCGGTGAAAAGCGGCGGCACGTGAAGGCTGTGCCGCCCTGACAGGCAGCCACTACAGAGCGCTGGCTCTAAGTAAAGCAGAATAACTATCTCCTAACTAACAATCTAACTGCACGCCGCAGCTGCAACTACACAGGACACTTTCTCCTTCTGAGGGAAACATGATGGATCGTTGCAACCGGCCTCGTAACTAGGCACGTCGTTTCTTGCCCCTGCCTCATGTTTCGGTGTTTATAAGAAGGCGGCAGCTATCATACGAGTTAGGAGCTGCGTGCCTCTCATCGTACCTTGCAGTGTAAAAAACATGTGTCTGCTGTTTCTTTTCACTTACAACGAAGCTTTTTTATAGAAATAGTTGCTGTGTTTAACTGGTTATGAAGACCTGTAATCTCTTGTCGCAATGAAAAAAAAAAAAAACTAGAAATAAGCCTTACACATTCGTAGACAGAGGTGAAACTTCGCAAAGAATAAATGAGCCGGCGTAATCATTCAAAAAGGTCATCAATCAACTATATAACCGATCAGCCATCTTTTATGTCTCATTACTGAAACACGTCGTGCTCTAATAGCGCAAAACGAGGTAACTTTTACCAACGATGGAATATGCCCAGCTTCGTCTGATTAGAAAAGAACACTACCTAGAAGGCACAGAGGAACGCTTCTATTAAGCGTAATGGTTAGGTACTCCGCAAGCTTTTATGAGTTACGGTATTATATTTCACCGAAATATATATAAATCCCCTGACGTAGTCATGTCCTCTATGTTTTAAACATATAAATGTATTATAACGTATAGGTTTTACTAGAGAATGTATTTTTGTACAGTTCATATTTTTGAACAAGCATCGTATTGACGCATTCCTTTTCCCCCAGATTTTTGCCTTAACTAGAAGCATAAAACGGAGATCTCAGTTGAAAAGGCTGGAACATGCAGAGCATTATTGCTGTTATTAAAATAATTTGTGTTGGTGAATCAAACGTAATCGCAGAATGCCTGATGTTCGCTCGCTTCTATTTGATTCGCCTACGCTTTGCGCCTTTTCTTTAACAATACTAAAGATATTCTTTGGCTTCGTTTAGAGGAAAGCCGACGCTTTGTCTAGTGATTTGATATTCGGAAAGAATCCTCCATGGTATCGTTCTTGCATTGCTCTTGTAATCTAGTTTCTGATACGTCTATGCATCTGCAGGTACAACATGAGCAGTATGTTTTCACAGACCATTGTTATTTCATTAAAGGTTGAAAATTCGAACTAATTTTCATAAACATAGAAATGAGCCAAATCAACATCGAATAGAGTTGAATTACCAAATAGCGAGTTTTTCTACTGATTTCACGTGTGAATTTTTTGAAAAGCGTGGATGAGCTTTATCTGGCTTTCAATGATTCCGTAAATAGTTGCTGTGCTGTTATTGGGGCCTTTTTGTTGTTTGAAGAACAGGAAGCCATTTATTGGCTTCCAGCAGCTTGTTCTCGGATTGGAACTACAGCTCTGTCAGGGCGTGGGCAACCTATGGGGAAATCAGATATCCAGACGCTTAAGAGAATACGCCTGACATGAATGTATCTAAAGACGGCGTACAGCATTTTGCTAAAAAATGGTAACTTCAATCAACTGTGGGATGCATGTTCATTGGCTCAATGCGGGGCGAATAAAGAGATTTGTCGAGGCTTGAGCGCTAGCTATGATTTCCTTAAGACACCATATATGCACCGAGTTAGTGGCGGGCATACCCCGTTAGGAAGCGCTTCACTAACAGAATAGGCGGAAATACCGGTCACCTGTGATTTACGGGCCATAGTGTGCACGAGCCCTGGCGCAGCCTCTTGTGGGAGCCTACACTGCGGCCGCTACGACGGCAAACATTACGGAGTGGCAGTTCATTGTTGCATCGAAATAACGTTCGCGCACAGCGAAAACAATGCTGCCCTTCGTGAGAAAGCTTGATGTGCAGCTTGGATCCGAACACACCCGCCCGTGACTATAGAAGCAGCAGAGTAAAATATGTGAGTCTGGTCACGTACTTTCCACGTTTCATTTCGTCACACCGCTTCTTGGATTGGTGGGCGCGTTCATCTGTTTCGTATTGCAGTGCTCTAAGGAAAAGAAGAGATGTTTTAATTGTCCTTGCATTTCTTTTTCCCCTGAGCTGTAACGTACGCCTAAGCTTGCTTATCTCGATTCGTAGTCATTTGTCTTCTAGAGACTTGATTTCTCTCCTCCCTAACTTTCGACTATTCTACGTTGCTTACGCTACAGGCTAGACAGCTGAACTGCATAATTCAAATCACGCTAAGACTGCAGACGGAGAGGAATTGCAAGGAAGCCAACGAAAGGGAAAAAGTAAAATAGATACGACATTTATATCGACGTTCCTCTCCATCCGTTGTCGTTGCGGATTTAAAGCCATATTAGTTAATATTTTTAAGCCGCAACACACCTAGTCCAGTTTTATCTAACAAAAACTGCGTGAGAATTATCATTTGCATATCCTCTGAGGCATGTTTTCTTTTTCGTTTGACCGATTTAGCAGAGTTGTTTTTGTGCCCCTCAAGTCTATCAAATTCCAACACTGCTATGGGAGAATCGTGCTCAGGAGGCGGCGTGAAGGTTTATAATCGGCTGTTTTTCAGAATAAACGACGCACACGTGCTCATATCGAGCGCGCGAAAATTCTTCCTTGCTTTTAGGCGTCTCGCGAAACTAAAAAAAAATGGAGCACAAATTTGAAAATACGAATTATTGAACGACACTCCGGCTTCTTTACGGTATTCTTTACGGTATGCCTGTAGAAGTTCATTTGGATATGCATAATAAAGACAGAGCTGGCTTTTTACGCTGATGCATACACGACTTCAGCAGCAGGCACCTCTCCAGAAGCTGGTGTCAGGTTCTTTACAATAGTATCCTTCCTTTATGTTAGACTTAGTTATGGTAAGAAATATAACCAGATCTTATACATAGCATTCACTGGTTACTATAAAGCGTTTGACTCAGTCGAAACCTCAGCAAATATGCATTCATTGCGAAATTAGGGTGTAGATGGCCCCTATGCGAAAGTATTAGAACCTATTTATATTGCTCCACAGCAACCGTAGTTCTTCATAAAACAGGTAATAAAACTCCCATAAGGAAAGGTGTTAGGCAAGGAGGTACGATCTATCCAGTACTATTCACAGCTTGCTTAGGAGAATTATTCTGAGAACTGGAATGGAAACAGGAATTCAGATTTATGGATAATACCTCAGTAATCTGCAATTCGTTGATGGCATTGCCTTGCTAAGTAACTCGGGGGATTAACTGCAAATAATGATTGATGACCTAGACAGGAAAACCAGAAAAGCAGACCTTCAAATCAATATGCAGAAGGTTGTAAGCCTTGGAGGGGGACAACAGTTTACAATGGATAGCGACACACTGGAAGTAGTAGGCGAGTATGTCTGCTTGCACAGGCAGCAGCCGATCTGGACCACGAAAAGGAAATAATTAACAGAATAAGATTGAGATGATTGCACTTGAGCAGTACAAGCAAAGTCATAAATAGCAGCCTAATGGCATCTCTCAAGAAGATAGTTGCATCTTACCGGTACTGATCTATGAGGCTGAAACATGGAGGCCAACGAAAAGGGTTCTACTTAAGCAGATGGCAACGCAGAGAGACATGGAACGGAAAATGGTTGGTATAAGGTTGAGATTAGGAAGCATGCAGAGCGGGTGAAATAAATAACTCCAGTTAGCGCCATTCTAGTGAAAATCAAGAAGAACTAATGGGCATCGCCCGGGCATGTAGTGCGAAGAAAGGATGACCGATGGTCGCGAAGGCTAACAAATTGGATTCCAAGGGAAAGAAAGCGTAGCAGGCGGAGGGAGAAAGTTAGATGGCGAAGTTTTCAGGGCTCGAATGGAGGCATCTAGCACAGGGCGCGGTAATTGGCAATGGGGGTATAGGGGAGATCTTAGCCGTGCAGTCGATATAGTCCGCCTGATGATGGGGGGGGGGGGGGGGGTAATGATGATGATCATAATGATATGGTCTCAACGGAGAGGTGTGACAGATACTGTGCCTTTCCTGTATTTTCAGTTCCTAACACTACTAGCCGCAGTCTCGGATTTAACCTCTGTCCGAAGCCACTAAATATTTCTTTTTGCCTGAATTTGAAGTGGAGGTAGAGAAGGTGGCGACGCGTGTCTCGGAACTTAGCAGTGAAAAAGCGGAGCCGAAGCTTCTCCATCTGTCTCCGTTTCTCAATGACCTTGAAGCAGGAAGAGAAGATCGCGACGAAGTTTAGGATGCGTCAGGGATCCGTCACTGCTCAGTCAGGTGCAACACACGCCTATACAACACTGTCCGACGACTGCCGCGGCATCCGCAACAGTGACACGCCCCCACTCTCTCACTGGGTTCATCGCTGGCCCTTCCGCTTCCTCATAAGCTAAACGCCTGAAGGGCAAGTAAAATCAATCAAATTCGTTTTTATGGCAAGGGTTTAACAGACATCAAAATATATTTCAGAAAAAAAGAAGAAACAAACCCCGCCAACTGCATAAGGTGGTTCAGTTCAGTTCAGTCGTTCAGTCGTGTCCGACTCTTCGTGACCCCAAGGACCATGTCACGCCACGCTTTCCGATCTCTCACTATCTTCCTAACATCACATAACTTCATCTGCAACGCCTCGAGGATGCCATCTAACCATCGCGTTCGCTGCCTACCCCTTCTCCGGCGATCCTCAACCTTTCCCAACATCAAATCTTTCTCCAGCGACTCCTCTCTTCTCATCAGATGACCAAGGTAGCTGAGCTTTAACTTTAGAATTTGACCCTCCAATGAGCAGTCAGGGTTTATGGTCGACAATATCGACTGATTTGATCTTCTGGCAGTCCAAGGAACTCTCAAGAGTCTTCGCCAGCACCACAATTCAAACGCGTCAATTCTTCGGCGGTCAGCCTTCTTCACAGTCCAACTCTCGCATCCATACATCACAAGCATAGGGTGGTTCAGGTATCCACGAAGGTGTGTTACAGATATTATGCCGTTCATTTTCTATAAACAAATGACAGTTTAGTCTCACGCGGGCTTTTCTGCTGTACTAAAATGTTCAGTGAAAATGAACCATGTTCAGATAGTAGAATCATATGCTGAGAACATTTTATATCAAAGAAAAATGAAGAAAAGACAAGTCAGAAATGCATAGAAAAGTAGAGCAGGGTTAAACACTGCTGCGCACCTATTTCGCGTTGATTAGCTACACAAATGAGCTTACATTGTTAAGGGTATTTGTAATCTTATTATAATGCAATAAAAACAAGTATTGATGCGACTAGACCGGAACTTTAGTATTCTGACAGTATTAATAAAAGACGGCACTGGTTCTTTGACGAAAAAACGCGTTTACCATGCCGTTGCCTTTTTTCAAAGTTCTTACTTGTAATCAGCCTCCACATTTGCGACTATTTTGTCACAAGAACGGCGCTTATTTTTCGAATTATACTGTCTGCAATTCTACCTCACTTCACCGAGCTGACCACGCCTTTCTTTCTTTCTTTCTTTCTTTCTTTCTTTCTTTCTTTCTTTCTT
>JAJIZL010019916.1:227225-243228 GCA_023969395.1 Amblyomma maculatum | reverse complement strand
TCATCATCATCATCATCATCATCATCATCATCATCATCATCATCATCATCATCATCATCAGCCTGATTATACCCACAGCAGGGCGAAGGCCTCTCCCATATTTCTCCACTTAACCCGGTTCTGTGCTAGCTGCATCCACTTGACCCCTGCGAACTTCTTAATCTCATCCGCCCACCTAACTTTCTGCCGCCCCCTGCTACGCTTTCCTTCCCTTGGAATCCAGTTTGTTACCCTCAACGACCATCGGTTATCCTCTCTTCGCACTACATGTCCTGCCCATGTCCATTCCTTCTTCTTAATTTCTACTAGAATGTCGGTAACTTGAGTTATTTCTCTGACCCACTCTGCACGCTTTCTATCTCTTAATGTTACCCCTACCATTTTTCGTTCCATAGCCCTATGGGTTGTCCTCAACTTAAGTAGAACTCGCTTGGTTAGCCTCCACGTTTCAGCCCCATAGGTGAGTACAGGCAAGATGCAACTGTTGTATACTTTCCTCTTGAGCGATACCGGTAAGCTGCTAGTCATAATCTGCGAGTGCTTGCCAAATGCGCTCCATCCCAATCTTATTCTTCTTGTTATTTCCTTTTCGTGGTCCGGATCTGCGGTTACTACCTGTCCTAAGTAGACATATTCGCCTACTACTTCCAGTATTTCGCTACCTAATGTAAACTGCTGTTCCTTCCCGAGGCTGTTGAACATTACCTTAGTCTTCTGCATATTGATTTTCAAGCCTACCTTTCTACTTTTTCTGTCTAGGTCATCAATCATTATTTGCAGTTCATCCCCCGAGTTGCTTAGCAAGGCAATGTCATCTTCTGTGGACATTATATTTTTTTTATAGAGGGATAAAATACTGCGCATAATAAATGCACAATATGTTATTTGTGTACATTTATTTATTTATGTTTTAATACTGCAGCCCCTGCTTGGGCTATTGCAAGAGTGGTGTTAAGAGAAATACATACAAGAATAGCAAGTTAAAAAACAAACCTAATTGCATGTTTACACAAAGTGGGTATAACATGATTCAGACACCAAAAAAAAGAATTGAAGAGAATGAACTCATACACAATAAGCACAACATACAAAAACAAAAAGAATCATGTGGCATCGATGGCTGATACAAATGTGCACAATAGAAGAGACCTTGTTGTGGTAGGTACTGTGTTCCAATATTCAATTGTTCGGGGAGGGGGGTGGGGGGGACGCTATATTTGAAAAATTGGTACGGGCGAAGTATATGGCTTTATGTTAAGGCTATGAAGACCATTGGTTTATCGGGGAATACCGGGGGTAAGGCACACATTAGGTGTTACATGTTAGACTGAATTAACGATATAATGCAATAACTTCGATGAATAAATCTGTCGGCACGTGGAGAGGAGGATTACATTCAAAGTGGAAGTGGCACAAGGAGGTGAGCAATGGCGATCTCACCGGTGATATCTGAACCTGATTTCTTGTCTATGACTTCCCTGGATTATATCAATTTTACAATGTTTATGAGGATTGCAATCTGGAGATGCGTATTCAAGTACCGGACGAATTAACGATGTGTGCTTTAGTAGCTTAGTCTCTTTTGGAGCACTAGGCGAAGTTCTTCTCCAATACCGAAGCGATTTGGGTGCTTTAGAGCAAACGAAAAACAGTATGCTTTGACCAGGACAAGTTAGTAGTAAATATAACACCAAAATACTTGTACTCTACACATACCGCTGGCTTAAATTTTTTGTTGCCGTTTACGCCAATTGGTGATAATATTACCCACAGCTTTGTGATCTCACCGCTGTTCCTTGTGAGACTTTGTTTTGTGAATTTAATCACAAATCCACCAAGCACGTACAAGAGAGGAAAAAGGCGTTCTGTCTGAGGAAAAAACGTCTGAAATAAGAATTTCTAGTGCATTGTAGATAATCTTCGGTTCTGGAAAGAAACATGAGTCGGCAAAACGCGAGACTGCGGTGTTTTTCAGGACCTAACGTAGAATTAAAGGTTTTATGCTTAACTCATCTACTACGCTTGTTTTGTCGCTATTGCCTTAGCATGCTAATTTAGACCATTGCTTGTGAGGGCTCGACAAAACCACGAATAAAGCTTCATAGGGTATTAGACAACACCGGTGCAGGCAAAGTATCCCTAAAAGCATTCACCAGTGAGTAACGATTAACTTAAGGGAATGTGAACATTAAGGTGTATAACTTTTCATATTTTCAACTTCGGCGCTGCAACACATTCCAAAGCAAGAGGTTCTGTTCGGCCGGACCTGCATCCAATGAAAAAAGATCGCCTTCTGTGCGACAAATCAAATCAAGTGGCATGTAGTACATGTACACGCGGCGGTTTGGAAGTGCGCGAGTAACAACAGGGACATCAAATCAGATAGATATTTCTGAGCATGATAAAGTTGAAAAAAAAAAAAAAGAATGCGTCAACAGGGTGTATGAAATCAGGTATTATCTAGAATTTTCCATATCCTGTAGGCTGTCGCGGAATGGAAGACTGGCACGTTTTGCTCAGATGCTATATGCACAAGGCGATATCTTCAAAACGATTCTGTTAGAGCCCGCGAAGGCAAAATGACGTTCACTTACACCAGAGCTGCATGATATCTTGCTTTCGTAAAGACATCGTTAGCTGTATTATGTAATTCTAGAGGTTGGGGCAATATGAGACATTCAGAACATTTTCGATTCGTAAAATTCTACAGTGTATATGTTCTCCAGTAATAATTGCTGGTTCACTGCACTGGTTCATCATAGCGCACATGTTTTGCGGCCGATCGACGTTTCATATATTTTGTCACAGCGATATCAGACCTGTACTAAAAAATTCTGTTACATTTCTTTGCTCAAACTTATGAATAATAAAGCAGTCACATTTTTGAAGTGTGTATCCAGCATTCCCCAGTTTTTATATTTCTATAATAGCTTACACACATTCAGGATGGTTAGTGAGATGAGGCCACTCTGTGGGCTGTATAGACAAATATCCCATCCTCGTACTATCTCCCCCTTTACCACACACAAACAGGAGCCAAACCGCTGCGTTTGCTGCTCTGTGCTTTCTTCCTTGCCTGTTTTTCAGTTCTTAGCGGATGCATTTAAGCAAATGCAGCGAGAAGGCCTCATAACGAAATAATGAAAACGCCAAGGGCTTATAAGTTTTCGTCGGCTCACTGCTGACAGAGTGGGGCCATTTTAAAATAAGTTTCATTCATAAAAAAATATCAGGTCAAGTAAACAATCCATGAATGCTTGGGGAGGGTTGGTGTTGGCCGCCTTTATGCCGTATCTCTAAATGGGAACGGTTTCGCTGCTTTCTTTCCTTTATCGACATGTTCAAAACATCTGCGCAATATCGCGTTTTTATTCGGTTCAGTAATGGTTTACATTTAAGCCTTATGGAGCCTTTATTGGTTGAAAATTCTGTTAGGAAACCTTAAAGCTGCTTTTATTTCGGAAAGCACATGGTTTGCGTTGGCGGGGGTGAATTTGCTCTTTGCAAAGCATTCAGAAGCTTGGATGTGTTCTCAGAATGAATTTCCTTATTGTTTTAATACAGGCAGCCATTATGATATACCAGCGCAGGCTACTCTCATTTCAGTTTAGCGTTTTTTTTTTTCACTGTCTTTTCGTTATCTTTGAGAAATTAATGCCAATGGTATTGACGGCCGCCCACTAGCGCGCAATCAAAATTCCGAACGTGACTATTGTGTTGACTCTTGTGTTTGTCACGTCTTAGCACTATTATTTTTTAATCTCAAACGTGACTCTTTTATCGCATAAGGCAAAAGAGCCGTATGCAAGGCAAACATTTTTCAAAATAAAATACTCTAAATGATCATTCATAAGTATACAATATAAAGGAGAAAAAGCACCAAAACACTCATAGAGCTGTATATTTGTTATTTAGAATAGCAAAAAAAACCTAAACATAATAGATGAAAAAGGAGAAACTGAGTGGTTGTTTACGAGAAAAACGAATACCCTTGTAAAACCACGGCTCCCGGCAACTATTGCTGAAGTTATACGCAGGGGTTTTCTACGCAATGATAAAAATCACCTTTATTTTGCCTAGAAGGTCCCAACTTTACGCCCCCTTTCTTCTGCCGCTCTTTGAAAGCTTCACCAATACCAAAAATGTGACCATTACAGTTTTAGAAATTCTCTGGAACTCTTTAAATCTTTCTTTTCTATCTCATAATCGGGTCACTATTACTAATGAAAAGAAAAGAAAAGAAAAGAAAAGAAAAGAAACCGGGTATTTCACTGTTCGGTGGAAAAGCGGAGACTTTTTTAGATTTACTTTTTTTAGATTTACTTTTTTAGATTTTAGATTTACTGTGCATGATTGCGTGCGTTTTCATTTTCGGTACAAATATTAAAAGGAATATGCAAGGAGGAGAATATTTGTAATAAAGGAGATCCCACGGCATCTGCCAAACCAAAGCTAATCGTCTAGGAAGAAAAGTTAAATTGGTTTCCCAGAAAATTTTGTAGTTCAAGTGAGCTTTTCTTAGTTGCTTTTTTTCTTTTCAAATGCGAGGAGATGCAGTGAAAGAAATAAAGGCAGAGAGGTCAACTGGCAATAGAAGCAGGTCTGTTCCCGGGAGAAAAAGGGTTAAGGGATGGAAGGAAGCGATAATTATTAAGGACAAAATGGAGTAAGAGAGCAAAAGAATTCAGAAGGTGAAGAACTCAGTAGAAAGTACCAAGTTCCGATTGAAGATATGGATCCGTCCGTTGTAGCCGTTTGGTTGCGCTTGTGTGTGTACAGATGCTTCCTCAGCATGCGCTCGAACTCAAAACGCCTAATGTCAAATTTCAGTGATGTCTGCCCGTCTGAAGCGCCTAATTAATTGACCTAGAAATAAATTAAGATGCTTTATCGCCTCCACTTAGTTCCCATCTCAAGTGACCAGAAGCTGATAAGTTTCGCTGTCCACCGCGTGGGGTTATTACGCCATCACTGCATTTTCCTTATTACCTGTTCCGGTAGGTACAGGAAAACTCCAGCCAGGCTGACTGGTAAAACAAGAAAATGTATCTCAGTTGAGCATCACGCGTGTTTAAATGCAAGCATCTCAGCGCTCTGCTTTGAATGTCGTCGCCTTCATCAATTTCTAACCACGTGCAATGAATCCACGACACACCGCTATCGCAGTATTTTCTTTAGGTGCGTTAAGCAGTCTAAATTGAGTAGCGAGCTATCGGGTTCCAAAACACTGATTTTGCCACCGTTATCTAAAGCCAGCTTGACCTCGAAAACCGAGCCTTGAGGTGAAGGCGAAGGGAAACCCGGCATGATAATACACATAATTCGCATTTGGTGTGACCACGCTAAATCGGCCCATTTTCTTTTTGCCTTATCTTTCTTCGTAAAACAGGAGTTGTCGAAGTTGTCCCCATTTGTGCAGTTTTGTATCGTATTTACATAATTACATATCATTAACTTGAAGCCTTTAATACCTGTATCATTATGGCAGCAAATTTCGTCATCACCCTTCGATTCTACACGTAAAATTCTTTTTTTTTTTTTGTTCTTCATAGAGATGCATTAGTATTTAATTTTGCAAGTATAGTTTTGCCACCTTGTTCAGTGTCGGCATTATTGCAGCTCAAATTGCGTACATCGATTATTTGCAACAGACAGCCCTAACGAAGAGTTTGAATAAATATTTAATTTGCCATTACCGCATAAAACTCAGGTGCGGTGGATCAGTAGTTGCAGCGCTTGACTGCTTAACGCAAGGACGCGAGATCGAATACCGGCAGCGAGGAAAAGCAGAACGCCCATGTACCGTGTGCTGTCAGCTCACGTTAAAGATACCCGCATGGTCGAGATTTCTACAGCCCTCTAATGTGGCATCCTTCATAGCCTGAGTCGCTTTGGGACATTGAAAGCTACAAACCAAACCCGCTAATACATAACGACGCTTTTTCTTACAGCGACAGTTATAGTTACAGTCTTTGCACATGTTGGGACATGTAACATTTTGTTGCCTTTTCTCGTGCCCGTGAGCGTGATTACGAGATGAGCAATTCGATCGCGATTCTGCGTCTTTTACCGTTTACCCCGCAGGTTAAGTGCCTGTGAGAGGGGTTGAATGAACCGATTACAGCTTCTATGGTGCCCCAGCATGTATTGAGTTTCCGTGTCGTTGGCGGCTTCGGCGGCTTCGGTGACGAGCAGCATCTAAGGACGGTCAGTGATCCGTAGAGCTCATCCAATGGGCGACATGATGAGGCTAATGACCACCGATGGTGACTGACCTTCACTTAGAGGTCAGTGCATCTAAGCGACGTGTCTGTCCTTGCTTTCATGGCAGAGGAAAGCCGATATTGTCACACGTCTTATGCACAGGCTTCTGCGAGAGCGGCGAAGATTCTCCGAATCGTCTGATTAGGCTAATTGAAGAGCTTTCTTTGAACGAGACAGCACTGTTTATTTCGTGTTTGGAAGGTCACCGGTGGTCAGTGCAGAAGCGCTTGTGCTGTCTTTGTCACTCGATTCGTTTTGGGGCTGCTTTTCAGGAGCTGAGGTGCTCGATAGAAAGCCTGAAGTAATCTGGTTACCACAAACTGTCCCACGACATTCTCGTTAAGCAGTAAGAAAGAAATTTCCCTATCTCTCATTCCACGTATGTCATGGACTTATCTTGGATGCTAGAAAAGGAAGTCTGCCTTCTCTGTTACGACTCGTAACTTCTATGAGCGCCAGCGTGTTTTTACTGGCTTCATCTAGTTGGGGTAAAAATTGCAGTTCGAATGTCCCCAGCGCCTACATTGGTTTATTCCTCTGACCCTTTTCTTCTCGGCCTGTATCTTGAAAGAGTCGAAAGAGGGACGGCTGCTGTCAAGCACAGTAAATTCTTAGGTGTTTGTGATCCTTGTTCAAACGTAACATGCGGCTACGTTGCCCCCGCAGATGTCATATAAGACTGGGACGTTATATGCAGGGTCGTCCACTTCTAGCTGTAACACGACCACTGCTTTCAAGGCGCCACTGCGTCAGATCCGGCCATGCAATAAAGCAAAGTGCCAGGCCATGTGAAGCACCATCTCCGGGTCCCTCTGTGCTTTTATTGCTTTACTTCGATATCCGACTAGATCGGGCGTAATTATGCCTTAGAAGTAGCTACCGTGTTATATTTAGAAGTGGACGACAGCAATTAGGTCTCCTAGTCTCGAAATGTAACAGTAGCGATATTTCTCCAGTTTTTCTATACCATTGAAAACGAGAGTGCATTTGCCTGCTTAACACAAGAAAAAGCATCCTTGAATCTCTGTTCTTCTCTTTCAAACGTTTTTCAAAGCTTTTGTGAAGGTAGTAGGAATTCATTCCCTAGTTTGAAATCCACCCCAACTTTTCGGGACTCTCTTTTTCTGTAATCGCCTCGCCCATACACAGAATGTTTGAGGGGACTCATAAAGAGACGATTATAGCGATTCATATCAAAATTAATCCTGTGTCTTCATCCATTGAGCGTTGAAATTTCTTTATTGCGCTGCGTCATAAAGTTCTGGTTAGTAACCGCCAATCTATTGTATGCACTATAATAACATTTTTTTTTTTTCTTATGTCACCTCGGATTTCTCTTAAATGCTCCGTAACCGCAGAAGGTTCAACAGAAGCCCATCAACAAAAGCGGAGAACCATAATTATGCATCGCTGAGTTTAGCGAAATAAACTTACGCAGTTATCTCGTCGAGCCCAAAAGAACCGCCATATTATTTCGCATAGCCAACCATTGAAAGCTCTAATTATGAATGTAAAACATTCTCCTCTGCCTCCGCTATGAACTGCTTAAAGGAAATAAACATTCCCACTGCAGCCGAGAAAACTCTTCTGGGGCAGAAATAAGTAATCTGTTTCCCCTTGGCAAAATAAAATCATTTTACTATAAGGAATAACAAAAATGACAAGGAATTTCACCTTAGTTTGGAAAATCCGTTTTTGTTAGCGTGTTGGAAGCTTCAAAACATTGGAAGATATCTTGCCATTGTGCATGCAGAAAATGAGACCGCAGAGTCTTAACCAGTGCACCGCCATAGCTGGAAAAGGAATCTTACAGATTATGTTCTAATTATCGGTACTTTCCGTCTTTGTTTCTTTCCTTCTACCTGTAGTCATCCCCTCAGTTGTCTCACTTGTTCTGCGTATAGCAACAAAGCTCAGTTGTATTCTGCGCATCCACGCCGATTTTGTTCATGCTGTCAAGCTCTACAAGAAACAACCTTCTCTCAGCTAACTGTTCTAGAATTCTGTATACATCCGTGAAACGAAAACCACACTGAAAAAAAAAAGAATTAGTCGTTCATTTCTTTTCGATTGCTTTGGATGCTTTTAGCTTTCAGTGCGCTGAATAAAGATTATAAGTAAACTGATAGTGTCACTCTTTGAAACTGGCTACGTTGCAGCCGTTCAATGTTTTATGAACATCTGCGCTAGCCAATATCGATACCTGAAAAAAACCTTGACAGCGGACTTTTGAAAACATTTTGAGATAAAAGCAGGTAGCTCTCGAAAAGTTCGCGCTTCCCAAAGAAAAATAAACCAGCAAAGAAAAGGCAGCGAACAGTAGTGACTAAAAGAAGAAAAAATACCTTCCAATAATATAAAAAGAAGTATGGAAGACACAACCGCGGCAGCTTTGTGATCCTTAGCTAAGGGTGTGAGCTAAAGTGTCAGCTATAAAGCAATATTGAATAACACTACATCACAGAAGGAACAATATAGGCCGCTCGATAGAACATTTCTTTCAGTGCAAAATTTCTAGTTGCTTTATTAAAAAGAGTCTCAGAAATATCCGGGTCATTGGAGAAGCTTGGCTTCGAAACAATTGTAGAAAGGTCGTTTCTTCTCCTGATAATGTTTCCCAACTTCATTTATTATAATATCGCTATTTCGACGATGTTGTTAATGCCCTTTTACCTCCAATGTTCTTTCTTTTCTATAGTACAGACAGCCACAACTCTTAGCACAAAACAAATTTACAATGTTCTTGACACCACTACAGACTAAAGGTAATAAAGCAATGTACGATTAAAAAATGATAAGCAACAAAGATTTGAGGTTTAAAGAGAAACCTTGAATGGCACTATAAGGGCCAGATTTTGGAAGGCTCCTTACCTAAGTCAGAACGCCTTAAGAGCAGCGCGCTTCTTTTGATCGAGTTGAAATATGCCCTAAACAAAGAGGGGTTATTGAGGTGTACTTTAAATTTCACAGAAGGAGGGCGCGCAGCCTTTAAGGCATCCTCACTGAGGTAAGGAGCCTTCTAAAATTTGGCCTTAGGATAGCATGTGAAGGCAGTATACTAATAATAGATTGCGCAGAGTTCTTAGGATAAGTAAACAATCAGCAAGAGCTTAAGTGCTCGTACGGCAGGAAGGAAGTATTCAACGTCATTTCATTTGTGTTACTAAAAAAAGAAGTGAATATTAGGAATATTAGCCTTCCCGTGAGAAATTTTACACTACGTCCCGGCACTCAACTGTGAAGCCTAATATGAATATTATCGCATGATGGGGTCGAAAGGGTTTCCTAGCAATAAAAACCTTATCACCTTGCCTGTTTCGTAATGAGGCTGAATTCCGAAAACATTTGCACAATACCTAATTCCTAAGCGCATTATTGGCTCAGAATAAAAGAGGTGGTGTCCAGAAAGGAAACTATCCGGAAGGAATACTTAAGGTGGAAGGCTCTGTCGATCTGACCATCTAAAGCACGGTTCTGACATTGTGAACCAATTGAATACTTTGAGAAGGTGGCTGAAGGCTTGGAAAAGTGCGATGAAAATTTGAAGAAAGTATATGGGGGAATACACGTGCAGAGAAGATCACGTTCCCCGTTCGTGTTTGCCTTGCTTCCTTCTTTTTCACGCGGAATGTAACTATAAGGTGAATCAAGGAAGCACACTCTCTCAGCTTATTCTGTTAAGATGACGCACTACTTCAATGTTGTTTCAAGGTAGACTGTTGAATTTTTTGTCGCACGCATTCACTAATTCGATAAAGGTCTTGGTAAGGTTTGAAAGGATTGTTTGAGATTTGAATGCCGGTAAGGTATTGACCTTATTCTCAAAGGGTTCGTAGTGCGACTGATCTCTTCGATTCACACACATTTGCTCAATTGGGCGTGAAGGTACGTATGGCGTATAAGGCTTCAACTCAACGCTTAAGTCCACCACTCACTATGGTCACCCAAGTGATTATCTCCTCACATATAACTGCAGCTCCCATCAACTGCGCGTCCGTAGTCTTCAAAGGGGGTCGAATGAACAGCACGGCTCCTCAATCATGCGGGATGAATTCTTGCCTAGGAACTACCGGTTGGCCTTTCATGAGTTTGCCAAAAACGAATTTCCCTTTTGCAACTGAAGCAATCTGATCGCCGGTATGAAAGCTGAGGGACGTTATTGAAAATAACACAATGATTTATGGCCTCTCGCTCCGAAGACAAGGCCTATAGTCCGCAGCAGCCCTTGAGTGGCAGTTTTTCAATAAAGGCTTTTCAATTGCGGTTCGCTTCTCATAATGAATTACGTATCTTTAGCCTCCGGCTATTCAAAGAACGGCAGGGACCCACTCTGAAGTGAAAGGAAGTTTTCAGTTTTTGTTCCGCTAGAAAATTCAATATCGTTCTTTTCGGACGGAGCAGCTTGCATTTAGGTCAAGGTTCCATATAAGGATGTGTATTGCACCGATTCAATTCCATTGGATAGAAACACATTTGTAAAAGAGATTTGTTCCTCTTGGCTCTCGATCAAACATAAAGAAAGCACTATCGCAATTCTTTGGAAGCGCAGGTGACCTGCCGGTATAGAGCAGAGTCTGGGACGTTCGAATGGTGATTCCAAGGTCGCGGATGCGATCTCAGCAGCGGTGGCTGAGGTTTGACGCAGGCAAAACGCACAGGCTTCAGTGGACTGAGTCTTCGCGCATTAAGGAACCCCCCAGATGGCGGAAATTAATCTTAAGACCTCCGCTGCATAGTGCATAACATATCCATCAATGCTGTTATAACGTATAAAAACAATTTGTCTATAAGGCAGTCAGTCAATTAATTACGCAGCACGAATCTGAAAGCTGATAGATGCAGTGAGCTTCGTGATGGTGAGGATCCATTCGCGTTCGAACGACTGTGGAAGCAACAGCTAGATCGTTTGCCCGTTTGCGGATTTCATCGCGTAACTATCGCAAGTTCACGGCAAATTTCATTGCACAGCGGTGCGTGTTATGACGGATAAATGGCTCGCGAATGGGGCAAATGAAAATTTGGGAAAACATGAATTTACTTTTGTTTTTATAATTTTACACTGTGGAGAGAGCTTTAAAGTGGTAATAACAACTGAGTTGAAACGTTAAGGAAATGCTGTCTTTATAATTCGCAGATACTGCAGCTAACGAAGCAATTAATTTTGATGGAAAAAGCGTTTATGTTATATATTTATTTACATTTGAGCGACAACAATATTAATCGATCATTTTCACTGCCACGATAAGCTGGTCATAATAAAAGCTGTTTTGTTTTTTATTGCGAAAGCAATACTACGCACATGAACGGCCTTTCACCTAGCGGCGGCTGGTAGCCATGTTTGACCTTTAGAATGACCTCTGACGTCATACCAGGGTGAGAGACGGGCTACCAAGTAGAGTCGTCGCATATATAGCGGCGGCCGGTAGCCACGCGTGAAGACGCGGCGCATTGCGTTTCTCCTGTTGGAGGCGCTGCGCTCACTGTGACGTCACAACAGAGAGGTAGGTGGCGGAGCCGGGGGTATATACTCGCGTTCACCGTCTGCCAAGTTAGTCGTCATGCTTCCGCAAGAGAAGACGCGTCGTCTCGCTTCTGCTAGGAAGCAACGGCGAGCTACGGAGACAGATGAACAGCGTGAAGAGCGTCTCGCTCGACTGCGTGTTCAAGATGCAGCTAGGCGGGCACGCCGATCTTCTCGTGAATCCTGCTCATCTGACGATGATCCTGACTGGAGCATGATGGGTGCTCTGAACAGCGAAGCTGAATCTGTATCCACGTGTTCATTCATCAGTGAAGAACCACAAGCCGTGCTAAGGCGTAGGCAAGATGTATTGCTTTCGAAACCTACCAGGCTTAACCAAACTAAGCCCCAGCCAGTTTTAGCAGATGTGGGCACCCGTGCTGCAGCATTAGCATTTTTCGAAAATTAAATGTCTTAAAACGAGTATGTACACAGGTTGCGAAATTAAAGTACAACAGAAGGTTATACTGCGTCATTGTGCAGTCATACTAGAGCGGAAAAAATTAATACAAACTGAAGCAAACGAATCATTGTTGCGCAATTCTCATTGATAAAAAAAGTAGACACTGTGTTAAATATATAGAACGCAAGTATCCATTTAGTTCATGATATCTATAAGTACGTGATCTATATTTTTCACGCATTTGTCTAATCGCCCCGGTAACTTGTTCTTTAGTGTCTCAGTCTTAGCAATAATTAGGTCTCTATGTTTTGATGTCTCATTTGCCGGCACTTCAGGTGATGTACACTGACTCGCGTTTTTGAAATCCGTCAAATCGTGGAGAAAATATGTTGCCTTAATGATCTCACATTTATTCATGCAGCATAAAAGAAATCACATATTTTCGGCTCGAGAAGCATTCTGCATTTGACAAAGAGTTCCTTTGTGTAATATGTTCAGATATGCTTTGAATAATCCTCAAATATATTTTGCAAGCAATGTAGCCTCTGTCGGTTTCGTTGAGACGCTGCAGCTCCATAAATGGGACCAAGTATTCAATATAACTTTCTTATTATGGGACTGGTATTTTCATCCGAACATAATTTTAATCAAATATAAACCTAAATGTTTACAAACTAGTATGAGTTTTAGATGAATGGAATTGTACTATGTATCTTTCGTCATGGTTACGGCGCTCGACTACTGTTCCCAAGGATGCGGGATCGAATCCCGGCCTCGGCAGCTGCTTTTCGGTGGAGGCGAAAAGCAAGGTCCCCTTTTGCTGTGCGATGTCAGTGCACGTTAAGGAACCCAGGTGGTCAAAATTTCAGGAGTCCTCCACTACTCCGTTTCTCATTGCCTAAGTGGCTTTGGGACGTTAAACCCCACAAACCAAACCGAACCGTTTACTGTCTTGTCCTTGGGTTTTATGATATCTTTCGTTATTGAGACGTTCGCACTCAAACCATTGTTTTAGTGTGCACACACGTAAACGATCTAGCCAGCAGATTGGCCCCGCTGCGGTGGCTCAATGGTTAGCTAGGGTGCTTGAGTTCGGTGCCCAAGGATGCAGGATAGAATCCCTGTCGCGGCTAATTATTTTCGATGGAGGCGAAAAGCAAGGCCTCCTTGTGCTGCGCAATGTCAGTGTGCGTTAAAGAACCCCAGGGGGCCGAAATTTCCGTAGTCTTCCACTAAGGTGTCCCTCATAGCTTGAGTCGCTTTGGGACGTTAAACCTTTCACAAATAAACAAAACCTAAATAACAGATCGCGTTTTCCACATTGACAATAAAGTAAACCAAACTTAAACAGCAGATTGCTTTTCCCATATTATCACTTATGGTATGAGTGGAAAAATATTCTAGTGTCATCGGTGTGTATTATGAAATGAACGGGAGAATGATATTGTAATTTAGTAATTATAAACGTATTAAATAGGAAGTGCCCTCTTATATCATCGTATGGAAAGCCTCAGCGAACTGATTTCGTATCTGACAGACAATCATTGATAATGACTGCGTGTTTTAGGATGGGCGCAATACAACTTGTAGGGCCCGTGGCGCGCCGCGCATTCGAAGGCCGCGCCACTTCCCAATGCTCCCTGTGCGCTGCCTGTTTCCCTCTCCCCGCTCGTCCGGGGATAACCGATCCCGCGCGAGGGGGCTATAAAAGAAGGCACGCGCCGCCGTCTCGCACCCTCTTCGCTCCTGCTCTTCGTTCCTGCTTCGTTCCTGCTTCGCGCCTGGCGCTTCTCCACGGAAGACGACCCGCAGGCTGCAGCCCCCCGGACGACGACCTAGCACCGCCTTCGACGACCCCTGTGAGATTAAAGATGTTTGTTACACGGCCCGCTGTGTATTTGTCGTGCGCATCCCTCGGGCAGAGGAATCGCCCACAACTAACGACGTTGCTCGGCCATGAAAGCTGGAACGCTCTAAATTATAAATTGGAACTTCGTGTTTAAAATATTTAATAAGGTTGAGAAATCAAATAGTATGCCAATTGCTATTTCGTTTCGGTGATTTCGCCCCACAATACGTTATCTTCGATCTACCATTGCTTTCTCTTTGAAGACACCTGCTGAAACAATAAGAAAAAATCTTTATGCGATGTTTGTAGTCAAAGAAACTTAGATGAATTCGCTCACAGAAAAAAAAAGAGTGAAAAATATTTGGATTAATTTGCTTATGTTTATTGACAATTGGGTGAACAGGTAAACGCGTACCGTGCCCGCACATTCTCAGCTCCACATACTCGACTTATACGCCGCATTAGGAGGTGAATGCGAGAAATGGGACTACATGGAAAACGGCGCAGCAATACAGCGACAATATTAAATTCATTGTACTACTCCTTTTTGTAATTCGCTATTCGTTTAAGTGCGCCTTCGCTCTCGAGTGGCCTTCACTTTAACCAATTCTGATGAAGAAAAATGTAATGAATATAATGCGAAGAGGCGCAGAATAGTATAATCCAGTCCTGGATCTTACATCCCTGCTTTTTACCTGCATTTTTAGTACTTTATTATTTAGTACTTTTTAACATTTAGTATTATTTAGCATCTTTTAGTACTTTGGCAGTAGTATTTTTAGTACGATGCCATTTTTAGTACTTTGCGCTTTCTTTTGACAAAGTAGGGAATCCCTCGAATCCTCAAGTCCTGAAGTGCTGATGCTCAGGCACCTGGCGAGCATCGTGGATACAAATAACTAACCCAATCCCCTCATTGACAACGGAGTGAAAGGACGGAGAAGGTGTAGGATCGGGTTCTCCTTTGCAACTCGGTCATCCACACCGGGAGCCGTTCAGAGAAGGTCGCGCAATTAGCCGCGCCCTCTAACGACTGGTGAATGTGCTGCGTGAGTCTTTTGTGCGTAAGGCAGCCAGGAGCCGAAGACATGCAAGTATTGTCAGCCTACGCTGCGATTACGCGATCAATTCTTTGTCAGTCTGCACGTCAGCGCTACAAAGAGATGTTAAAAAAACGCGTTACTGCATTTATTCTCGCTTTCTTGATTCCTAACATGTGACCTTGAAGCAATTTCAAGGGTGTCGTCTAAACCTTATCGTGCATTTGGAAATTTTTGTTGCGATGAGGAGTTTTTGACTGCCAACCGCAATTGCTCTGTAGCGTCTACGTTGGATGTATGTGATATCTATGGCTCGAGTGTTCCCAAACGTGCGCTGAGGAATCCTGATTACAGATATAGGACGTATATGGATATGGGAAATATGGATATGTTAATATTTATTTCTGTAACGTGAACAGAAGAAAACCTTATAGATTCGCCTTTCTCGCCTGATCGTTCCGTTGATGTAAGTGATATTGCTGCTGGTACTATCGTTTATTTTTTAAATTTGATACGCCTAAAGAAGCTGACTTCCTATGTATCCGAAGGCACTCGGGATATAATTTCACTTTGAAAACGAATGAAGAATTTTGTGAATTGCAGCTAAAAAAAAACTCGCAACTGTAAGCCCTGAGAGCAAGAATATCACAAATTTACATGTAAATTTCTGCGAAAGCGAATGAAGAATTTCAATAAAAATCCTCTACATAATCTCAGAACTGTAAGCCCTGACAGCAAACATATCAGACAAATTTTCGTGTAAAATTGTGTGATATTTTTGCTCTCAATGATGCATGCATGTATCACTTCATTTGACGCGACATTTGGTGATATATATTAAAGAGCTCCAAGTTTTTAAAACACGATAAACGAAGGTAAATTTATTTATTTATTTATTTATTTATTTATTTATTTATTTATTTATT
>JAJIZL010019916.1:199887-220922 GCA_023969395.1 Amblyomma maculatum | reverse complement strand
ACACACACACACACACACACACACACACACACACACACACGCGCGCGCGCGCAAATATGTCGCCATAAATGCGCTCTGAGGTGTGCTGAACTGTAGCGGCTAGTACCTTGTGAAAGTCGCTCGTACAAGTCGAAGCATTCGTGAACATCGGCCTACGAACGACGGCCTTCGCAGTAAGACGTCAAAGCAAAGCTGATTAGGCGGGTTCTAAGGGCTTTTGAGACAAGGATGGCTTCCGCTGCAGTCGTTGCCCTGGGTGCTCATTAACCCTGGCCTTGTATCGTCTGCAAAGCTTAGCAGGCGAAGCCGCTCAATCCGGCCATGTTTGGGCTTACGTACGTGCTAGAATCCTGGTGCCAACAAAAACACGCAGCCTATGGGAAGAAGGAAGAACTAAATAATGCATTCTGACATTGCCCTTCACAGCATGAGGACGGAGGTAGAGGTAATTGTTTTACGCGAAGTATTCACAGTAAGCTCGGTCTGCACAGAAAACCGTCGCCGTAACCCAAATGACAAAAGTGGTTTCAGAGAAAACACACATATGATTTTATATCAAAACTATATGAGCCCGGCCGTGGTGGTGCAGAAGTTAAGATGCCCTACTACTGTGCCAGAGTACCCGGATTAGATTCCGATCGTCGACGACTGCATTTCGATGAAGGCGAAATGGGGAGGCGTCAGTGTTGTTGTTGTTGTTGTAGCTGTAGGAAGAAAGAAAAGAAAATGCACGGGTCTGCTACTGGCTCTGTAGCTGAGCCACCTCCGCTGCATCGTGCGGACCGAAGAAAGAAAAAAAAGAGGGAGAGAAAGGCGCGCCGCAACAACAGCCGTCGTCCACCACCTAGGCGGTGGCGGGTGCAACGGCGGCTTACAACAGATAAAAATTTGGTGGCTGGCTAGCCCCCGCAGCAAGCGGCGTTGACCTACCGTCCCAGCCTAGTAGGACCAGGAACTGCGTGCGTGTGCTGTGCGCATGTTAAAGATCCCCAAGTGGTCGAAATTATCCCGTAGCCCTTCACTACGGCTCCTCTTTCTCTCTTTCCAATTTCACTCTCACCATTATCTCTTCTCTTACAGCACGGTTCAGGTGTCCACATGACGAGTGTGACCGATACTGCACCTTTCCCTTCCTGTGAACCAATTATTATTACGTCTTGTGCAGTGTTGCCACCACCAGTGTTGACACCATCTCTCACAAAGTTTACAAATCTGCAGTCCTTATTAAACCCTCGTTTTATGCTTTTCCTATGCAGCACAAGCTGCTCACTGAATGGCCAACAGTCGCTATGTTTTCTGCGGAGTGTATAGGAAACGGGGAGAAAATAGTATTTTCTAAATTCAGGAGGTATACGTTCAGCGGCAGGAGCTAAGAACGCCCTTTTTGCGATCGACTGAACCAAGTTTAAATATGGTACTGAACTTTAAAGGTATTGAATCTAAAACGTGGAGAACCATTTCAACCGGCTTGCTAAACGATATGCGTAATCATTATTGTTTTGATCGTTTTTGGCGTAGAGTAGGCAGTTGTAAAGACAGATAAGTGGCCGTGATAAACAGACATAGTGATTAAGGTGCGTTATCGCAACGGTGTGCAGTTGAAAATGAATAGAAAAAGCAGGCCTCCTCTTCATAGTTTTCTATTCTTCCTTAACTGCATGAAAAGGCGAAACTTCTATTTGCGCTTCGCTTTCCCAACACCCCAGATAATGTCTTCAATGTCATATAGTTTGCGTAATAAAAACATTCGCCACCAAGAGCAGACGTCCCGTTTTTATACGAGAACGTCTAATCGCATGCATCTCTGCGAACAGCAGCACTCTTCTACAACGACGCGAGGCAGGGAGCAGCAGTGCAAAATCAAAGCGCTCGAAGCCAGTGACGTCCCGCGTTGACCGTGACCTTGGGCCGATGCAAAACGGCGATAAAGGCGAGACGCTGTGCTGTTCACGCGGCCTTTCCTTTGTGCTTTCATATACCGACAAGCCCGGGGCCCCGAAAACGTTTTAATGCATTCTGCCACGTCCGCCGGAGAGAGGCAGCCGGTGAGCTGTAACAGGCTAATTGGGGCACCTACTTTCTGGTCCCTGTCCGAAAGACGCCGACAGCGCCACCGAACGGGAAAAGACGGGGTCACGAGTGAATGTCGCCACAGCGTAGTGCTTTGCTAAAATCTCGGCCTAGAGGATAGTATGAAAAGGTCTCTTCTCCAGCGCTGCAGAGAGAGCGCTCGCATTGAACGTCATTCACTAACTCGCGGCGCCTTGTTGCGGCACGCTCTCTCCTCCTCCTGTGAAAGCGCTGGCCCTAAGCGCTGGCAGTGGTCGTTCCTTTCGGCATTTCCCACATTGTGAACGGGAGAAGATGAGACATTTCGTCCGAATTTAGGCCACCGCGCCCCTTTCACGACTCAGATGGATATTGAATTATTTTAAATGTATGCTACTCATGCCATTACTAGGTCCATTCACTCAGACATACGGTTTGCTGGGGGCGTATCTAAATGAGGACATGACGCCTAGTCAATCAGTCAGTGGTTCCCTCACTGAGTCGATTAATCGATTGATCGATTAATCGATCAATCAATCAATCAATCAATCACGTAAATAGTCAATTTATCATATAAATAGTAAATAAATAAATAGGTAAATAAAATTAATTATTGCAGAGACGCCCTTTGTTGTGAGCGCCACTCGTCTTAGCGTATTAAACGTTTTTATATACTCTTAATATGCGTATATGGTTCCCCAAAGGCACACTCTTTTTTTGCCTTAATCCGAAAACATGAATTCAACAGCAAATCTGCACGCAATTGCCTCCAACTGGGTATTGAAGCAATATCACCGTTTACTTACTGAACCTAGTAATAATACGCAAGAAATTCAATGTTTAGGCTGCTAGAGTATTTAGAGCCCAGAAAAAAAGGCTGCAGTATACAATTACACCACCAACCTGTGCCTCCTTGAATCTATTTTGCACAGTGGTACTGAGCAGTCGCGCATACTAAGGCTGAGGGGCCTATTATCGTTCGGTTAGCCTAAATGTCGTGATAATTATTATGCTTCACCAGTGACAGCAATGATTACGCTTGCCAATAGTATAACGTTTCTGCTCACATAAGTGAAGGCACTGGAAATTTTTACAGCCACGTAGAGCAAAAATGTTTAGGCGACGGCTTAGCTTAGCTAAGCGTGGACATACCGAGCGTGTTTATTAGAAGGTGCTGCATTTAAATGGAAAGGCAAACTGACTTTAGATTTATAATGTTACAGACTAGATGGAAGAAGAGGAGTTTAGTGTAAGTGTGTGCGCGTCAGGTGCCGGTCTGGCTCGGGTGTAATTGTTTCGTGTGAGTAACGTTAGTTTACATGTAACGTCAATAGTGTTACAATATTAGCACTGCGGCTATAATAGTGTGGGCTACGCTGAAACACCACATAAGAAGCAGATTGTATTAAATTGGTCGACCAATTAAATAAATACAATAATTACCTTTTTAATTTTTTAGGTGTACATTGTAGCTTTAGAATTGCAGCTCGTCCTCCCAATAGCATAACCGAAAAAAAGAAGAGATCTGTAAGAAAATTGTAGTGCGCGTCTGGTCTGGTTTGGCGCTTTCTCCTGTCTGCGCATTCTGCGGGGAACCGGAAACAGTAGATAATTTCTTGATATTTTGCCGCCGTTTTACCATGATGAGAAAACGGTGCTTAGAGAAGCCGTTACAACAGCTGGGTCTTAATTTGAGCAGCCAAATTTTATTATCGTTCGGTGCCACCATGCTTGGGTACAGCCACAAGTATGTTTTTAATGCCATTCAAAACTTCTTAATAGAAACAAAACGTCTACCTGGCTAATATGCTTTGAAGTTTTAATCTGTACATATAAATCTTACTATTCTCCTACTGCGTGCGTTAGTATTTACTCTTATATATTTTGGTTTATCATATTTACATTTCCTTTTCTATTCCCTAGCATTTATTATTTTTTTTATTTTTCCGATGTAGTTATACATCTCAAAATCTAATATCTCTGCACCCCAATTCTTGGCCGATCCCCCTGTGTGGGTATGTGCCATCACATTAGAGGAGAACAACAACAACAACAACAACAGCAATCTCCACCGTCACCCCGATAGGCGGATTCACACCGTAACACAGCGCTAGCGCGCTTACATGACGTAAATCACTCTGCTGGCTCCACAGCGGCCGTTCGTTGTCAGTTTCGCTTCGACTGCGGCTTCGCTAGTAGCCGTCGCGACAGCGTAGTGCCCAGTGCGTGCAGTCATTTCTTTTGCAATATGCCTTCAAAACACCGAGGCGGAGTGGTCTATTCCGGAAATGCTATATAATTGGTTCAGAGAGGAAGGGAAAGGCGCAGTATCTGTCACACTTGTTGCTGTGTACACCTGACCGCGCCGGAGTAATTTCGACCACCTGGGAATCTTTAACGTGCGCTGGCATCGCACAGCACACGGACTCCTCTTCGTTTCGCCTCCATCGAAACGCCGCCGCCGAGGTCGGGATCGAACCCGGGCACTCTTAGAAGTATTTCTTGGCTATACTTTTTTTAATGACGAGGTTTAATTGTGGAAATATAACAGGCGCCCCCTAAAATATAAATGTAAAAGTTTATTAAGGTATTTATTTTACTAGTGAACTAATTAAAGTATTCTGCCTCGTACTCGGTTACCGCCGTAGCCTCAAATATTGACACAGGGCTAAAAAGGCAGTTACCGTTTTTGAAATTTTTGGACCATCTACACGAAGCCGCCCATTATTGTAGAATCAATATTTGGCACTCGTTTGGCTATGGTTTGCTTCGTGTAGATTTGCTTTGTCACATTTTGCCATATTTAACGAGGCAATTAACTGTATCTTATTCGAATGAATGAGGCATAATTAAAGTTTTTAGCTCAACTTTGCTAGAGGAGATGAAGACGGCGACATCCAAAGCTCTGCTGGAAAGGCTGGCAGCTCCGGCTCCCCATGAGGTGCACGCATCTCTTTAGCTCAGTCTTGGTTTTCGAGTTGTTGTTGTTTTTTTTTTTCAGTGATTATTCGAAGGAGGTTTAAAGCCATCCCGTCGAAATCCAAGAATGCGGATTTCAGTGCCGATTCAAGAGTGTTTCTGCATTAAAAGCAAAATGCTTATGAATCATGGAACAGAACCTTTGAACTTGGTGAACGTATACAATACTCATTTTGGCGCATTAGTGGGTTATTTCTCGGCCACCTTTCGTTACGCTTGGCGATACCACTTAACTACGTTCCTAATTACCAGCTCTTTTTCTTCGGTAAGTATGGCTCTTGTCGCAGCGCATTCTTTATATTTCAATCCCAGAGCTTCAATGATTTTTTTTTTTATTCACGTGGTGATATATTTTGTCAAATGCAAACGTTTTCTGACAGCCACCGGAACAAACGCTATGGCTTTCAACTCTACGCTTAAGGCGCAATTCAAAGCCGTCGCTGTATCGAAGATGCTGGACCGAAGTCACTCTATCCTCAATTTCCGTGCAACCTGAGGCGTGCAGCACGCTCGTTTGATTAACCGACGAGGCAACATGTGACAGCAATCACGACACTGTCCGTCGCTGTATTTGTACCGAAAGTGCTGGTCCGAAGTCATTATATCCTCAATTTCCATGCAACCTGAGCCGTGTAGCGTACTGGTTTGATTAACCGGCACTCGCGACACTGACTATTACATGGCTGTGGACGCAATCATGGCCGTCTAAATTAAGACCCCGAACCTGCCTTTCATCAATTAATACAACTAGGAGAATACACGCAGTGTGCTTTTGAGCCGTTCAATTGACTGAAGATCGAGAGATACAACCCAGCATTTTCGTGCCCCCCGATTAACTCTAAGGCGTCTTAAATGTAGTCACCGGATTCAGGGTTCAACTTAAGTACACCGAATTGAACACCCATTTATAGCTTCTGCGTAGTGACAAAGTCACTCTGCTTGCGAAGGACGGGGTTGGGCTAATCTCGAGCTTTGACGCTGCCTCTGGTAATCCACCAGCGCTCATGCATAAAGCCGGCGGGATGATCTTTTGCTGCTGCTCATGTGGAATCTGAAGGCATTTTTCTCATCTAAAGTAGAAGTGTAATAATAAATTTTGTTCTTGCAAGCAAATGCTTTACCGTTGATTGTGCTTCTTGTGTTGTACGCCTGTATGGTGCCAGGGGCCTAGTTTGATGACTTATGGTTCCCCTTTTTCCCTGGTCCCACGAAAATGCTGTATCGCATTGCCAAAATTTGAAATAAACTAAACTAAACTTAACTAAACTTGACTTTTCTTCCTGTCTCTAGAGCCGGCTTGCGATTGATAGAGAAGTTAATATTTTATTCACAAGGTATCGATGGCAGAGAAACGTTTTCGGTCTGCTGACGAGTTCAAAAGGCTTGCATATGCCAGCACGTTAGAAAAGAAATGACACATAAACAACACTTAATGAAGTAGCACGCATAGTTAGTTTCCTGAACACAATATAATGACTGCGAATAAGACGCGGAATAAAGAAAGGTCATTGTCAATTATGTTTATTTTATAGGCGGGTTTTCTATAGAATGGTCCCTTCGAACTCTTGTACAGTTGACAGTTAGAGCCATACAGAAAATATCTTTGCTATGTGGGCTTTAATGTCCAAAACGACCATAGGTCCAAGGCGCGCTGCACGTGAGTGATGAGTATAAAATCAAACCGCCTGGAATTCTGTACCGTGGTAAAAAGTCCACAGAGCTCGCTAGCGTTTTAACTGTCCCCGAATAAACGTTTTACCAATCCAATCCAATCCAATCCAACCCAATCCAACCCAACCTGTTCACTCCATTCATGTGTGGCTGCGGTAGCTGATACCGAAACTGCGACTTGGAGATCAGCAACTGAACGCGGCAGACAATGAGACACCGTTTTTAGCAAGAAACGATATTAATATTTTTCTTTCTTTTGCTAGTAAGGGCTGCCTCTTACTTTTTTTTTTTGTTTTTGCTTCTAAAGCGATCTAGTACCACCATGTGTCAAAAAAATACACATCAGTGTCGGCAGCGGCATCCATGGTTTGAAGTCTCACAGCCTCGAAAAATCCGGAGCATGTATTTGGCAGGTGGTAATTTGCCGGCGGCATGGCCGGGCACTGATTGGTGGACGTCACGAGACCACGTGACATGGTCGTATTGGATATGAGCCAGATATGAATCGAACGCACAGTGACATTTGCGTCGCTCGTTTTAATCCTCAGATCCTCGATAAAACACCAGTATGCATCTGTCGGGCAGTAGTTGGCAGGTGATATTTCTGGGCAGTTATTTCTCAGAGGTTTCGTAAAAGGATAATTTCCATAGCACAAAAATTCCTGAACAAGCAAGAATGCCTCCGTCATTTATTTGCATAGTCTATAACGTAACGAGGTGTAGCGTGTTGCAGAAAACTACTGCTCTCGCGTCTACGCCCCATGAATCTCACTGATTTCAAGAGGGCTTTGTCGGGCTGGTTGGTTCATGTTGAATGGAAGGAAGGAACAGCTGAAACGAACGGGACGTGTAGGAAGGCGAGACGGACACATGAGCTGTGTCTGTCTCGCCTTCCTACACGTCCCGTCCGTTTGAGCTGTTCCTTCCTTCCATTCAAATCTCACTGATCGGCAGAAATTTTTCCTATTAATGAGTGGATAAAAAAACGGTAAATGGTGAGTGATCATAAGACTAGTAGACAATATATTGTTTCTTTGCAGCAGCAAAGCATGCTTTGTCTTGGTGCTTTCCTTGGTGCTGGTTGGTAGTAGCTGTGTTGTACTAAGTCGAAAGCCTTTATAGGCTCATGTGTGTGCGCAGAAGGTGTCCGTCCTCAAAATGTGGCGCACCATCCCAGTCGAAGAAAGCGTGTTTTATGAGCAAAATAATTATTGTAAAGGTAAAGGGGGAGAAATGTCTCCATATGCAAAATTTCGTTCAAATGGAGTATTTAGTTAATGAAACAAAGCCAAAAAAGGGATTTCCACATCGAAAGTTCTACGGAAATCGATATACTGCGCAGACGTAAAAACAGACGCGGACGTCGAAATTGTGCAAAATACGTACAACTCGTGCAAATGCCAAAAACAAAAAGTGCAAAAACGTTGCAAAGCTTCAATGTCAGGTCTCGTTGTTGCGTTACGACATCGAAAGCATTCAGTCAAGAGTAAAATAGAAAGAACAGTAAAAGGAAATAAAAACTGCGAACAGTAAAACAGAAAAAAAAGAACAGAAAAAAGAGGAAACGAACAAAAAGTGATAAAAGAGAAATAAAGAAGGAAATGAAATGAATGAAAAAAAAATTAGAACGGTTCAACACTGAAGAACCTAATATGGAGCGAAAGCATTTGATGAACCGAATATTGAGAGAAAACATTAGTCACGACAATAATGAGATTGGTAGTAGGAAAATATAGTCAGGCGTTCCGCCAGTGACGAAGGACAAAGTTAACAAAGCATTAGAAACTATAAAAAGGAGGAAAGCAGCTGGAGGGGATCAGGTAACTATAGATTTGTTGAAGGACGGGGAGATATCGTGCTGGAAAAACTGGCCACCCTGTATACGCAATGTCTGGTGTCATCGACGATACCGGAACCATGAAAGAACGCAAACAATATCTTAATTCATAAGAAAGGGGACGCTAAGGACTTGCAAAATTACAGACCAATTAGCTTACTGTCTGTTAAGTATAAAGGAATTAACAAAGTAATCGCCAATAGAATCAGGGCAACTTTAGACTGCAACCAAGCAAAAGGTGAAGCAGGTTTTCGGAAAGGATACTCTACTATGAAAAAGCATTTGACTCAGTAGAAACCTCGGCGGTCATGCAGACATTGCGAAATCAGAGTGTAGACGAGCCGTACGTGAAAATGCTGGAAGATATATATAGAGGATGCACAACAACCATAATTCTGCATAAAGAAAGTAACAAAATTTCTATAACGAAAGGTGTTAGGCAAGGAGACACGATCTCTCCAGTACTATTCACAGCTTGCGTAAAAGAAGTATTCAGACTTGGAATGGGAGCAGTTAGGGACAAGAGTAGATGGAGAATACCTCAGTAATCTGCGATATGCTAATGACATTGCCTTGCTAAGTAACTCGGGGGATGAATTGCAAAGAATGATTGATTACCTGGACAAGAAAAGTAAAAAAGTAGGCTTGAAAATCAATATGCAGAATACTAAGATAACGTTCAGTGGCCCAGGGAAGGAACAGCAGTTTACATTAGGTAGCGAAGCCCTGGAAGTAGTAGGCGAACATATCTATTTAGGACAGGTAGTAACGGCTGATCTAGATCATGAAAGGGAAATAACAAGGAGAATAAGATTGGGATGGAACGCATTTGGCAAGCACTCACAGATTATGACTAGCAGCTTACCGGTATCGCTCAAGAGGAAAGTATACAGCAGTTGCATCTTGCCTGTACTCACCTATGGGACTGAAACGTGGAGGCTAACCAAGAGAGTTCTACTTAAGTTGAGGACAACCCAGAGGGCTATGGAACGAAAAATGGTAGGGGTAACATTAAGAGATAGAAAGCGTGCAGAGTGGGTCAGAGAAATAACTCAAGTCACTGACATTCTAATGGAAATCAAGAAGACGAAATGGGCATGGGCAGGACATGTAGTGCGAAGAGAGGATAACCGATGGTCGATTAGGGCAACAAACTGTATTCCAACGGAAGGAAAGCGTAGCAGGGGGCGACAGAAAGTTAGGCGGGCGGATGAGGTTAGGAACAGAAAATTAGGTGGGCGGATGAGATTAGGAAATTCGCAGGGGTCAAGTGGATGCAGTTCTTACAGGACCGGGTTAATTAGAGGAATATGAGAGAGGCCTTCGCCCTGCTGTGGGTATAGTCAGGCTGATGATGATGTTGATGATGATGATTAGCTGCGGGTGACCGAGCGTTCCTCTTGTTCTTCACACGGACACGGACACGGTACATAGCGACGAGCGGTTACACCTGGCGTAGTATTGCTTTGGCAATGAAAGGGGCTAATGAGTGCAAAGATTCTCAGGAAAGGCTTTCAACTTACCGCACCTAAGAGAGATACATGTGCCCTCAACGAATGTTTTATATTCTGCTTGGTTTCTTAATTAAGCAGGCTCTAAATTTATGAATGCGTACTATGCATTTTCGATAGCTCGCCTACGTCATTCTTTACTGCTCTTGTTCAGTCCAGCAACTCCCAGTACAGTTCCAAGCAAAAGATTCTGCGTGGTCGTGTCGACAAAATAAATCATTTTCTATCCTGTCATGAGAGGTAATGGCTACAAATTATCGGAAGTGGGAGAACATGCATAGCTTACTTCATGATAGAATTGCCAAGCTACTCTTTCGCCACACAACGCCAGCAACCCAGGCAGAATCAACGAACTTACGTCACGATATTACAGCGCGTTGGCAACATTGTCAGCACAATGCCAATAGTTGCCCCAATGTTTGTGCTGCCCGAGAAAAATAACCCCTAACCCCCTGATACACCTTCAGGAAAAACTAATTCCATCCCTGCTTCATGTAGCATCACGGAAAAATTAGGCGCGAAAAGTATATCTGAAGCTTGAACACGAGAATACATAAAGGGTATTTGCTGTTGTATTCTATGTAGCCCATTCCGCTCTACCGCTCTGTAATGCCCTTGGCCATAAGGGTACTATCAATCAATCAATCAATCAATCAATCAATCAATCAATCAATCAATCAATCAATCAATCAATCAATCAATCAATCAATCAATCAATCAATCAATCAATCTTAAGCAGTTTCTTGCAACGAATTGCTTGGTTCATTAGAGCTTCGGGCCTTGCGGTATGGGAATGAAAATAATGTGCAGCCTATTTTCCACATCTTTGAAATAAAGTATTCTTGTTTTGGTGTTACAATTTTCATTGTCTTGCTCGCGTTTAATTTTATCGGACAGTGAACCATGTGAGTGGCGTTCGTTATTTTCGCACCCTTAGTCAGAAGCGTTCAGGTCATACGCAGCCTTTTAACGCCGCGTAGCGTCGATGTTGATGCAACTGGAGTTTTAGATCTCTTTGAGGGCATGAAGTGTCTTCGGCATCACCGTTGAGCTCTAATAATTAAAACCGTAATGGTTTAACTTTTTTTACGGCGAAATAATCCTTTAGACTCAACGTACGTTGCCACAAACCAGCGGTATACTTTGACCTGATTTGAGAACGGCATCCCTCTTTTACGGGCCTCGACCAAACTCGAAGGGAATGAAAACGAGCGCCTTTCAAAAAAGAGAAGTGGCATCTTCCCTCTATGAGCGTGCTGCATGCATAGGCACTTCATGGCTATGCTACCTCGCATACGTGAAAAAAAAAAAGAAAACCCCTCCTTATAGCTCGTATGCAACTAGCCTTCGGCGCCCATTACTGGGACACGCCTCCGATATGTGATTCACTCTCAAAACGATGCTGGAGCCCTGTCACGTTTATTAGAGGCTGTTTGAGAGATCCTCAATAAACGGCTTTTGCTGACAGCCCCGCAGACCTATTTAAGGGCACTAAGAACGGGTTTACATGTAGGCGCGTCTTCCACTGCTCGTGACGATTGACGCCCGTTCGGCGTAGCTCAGTTGCATTCAGCACTTCATGAGGCAAGGTTTTCTATATGGTTACACTATTAAATCGCTACTTATCACAGTCAGATATTCCCCTAATGTGTGCAGAAAAATTCGTTCATGGTGGCATTGAAGCGCCTCCAAAGTCGCTTATCCCACAACATGCAACTCCAAATTTACACAAAGCAGCTTCGGTGTGGCTAGTATCTCCTAATTGTGAGCCTGCTTTTGAAATACAGATGCAAGAAGGAAGCTCCAACGCTGTTGCCTTCTTAACATCGTGAAATGAATAACTGTATAGAGAACTAATGTTGGCCGGGCAGTACGAGAATTACAAGGCAGCGAGCAAAGTTGTTCTCACGAACTTATAAAGTTCAAGTCCCGTTTTCAAGCAGTGCCTCCTTGGAAAGTGTCAACATTCTTGGGCACTTGTCTGACGACTTCGTTGACATGTGATGTTCAATATGTCACTTCTGTTGTCTGTAGACTCTTCCCAGTACAACCACACCTGTCACCCAAACTCTAAAGCTGCTATTTCGTTGTTTGCTTTGTTGTATATGGCTGGCGTTTGTAGTATACCCTGCTATTCTCATGGCTGACACGCTACCGTGTATTAACCTCAGGTGGAAAGAAATCTTAGTCTCTGTTTTATCAGATTGCGGTTTGTGTGAGTCAAACTCCGGACGCTATAGGCCTCTGTCAGCTGGGCGCCCAGCAGATGGAGGGGAATATATGAGGGCACTTATTATTTAGCGATTTAACATAAGGACTGCATTTACAAAACAAAAAAATCTCAAAGACACATCTTCACACTTTGTGCAGGAGCTTGTCTGGCAAAACCAATATCATGTACGTGAACGACCTTATTAAAGATAGAAGTTCAATTACTAAATTTAATTATCACGTTTCAGTTACAGGGGCAATGTTTTATTACGCCCTTGAAGGCTGTTAACATCAAATGTGCATCCTTTTCTGGCGAGGCATTTTCAAATAGCTAACCTAATAAGTACGCATTATCAAAACTCATTAAGTCGACCTCCCGGCAATGCATATCTATAAAATGGCGCTGCTCAGACTTTTCTTATACATCAAATACAGACTCTGTTTGTCTATTTGATGATGGAGAATATATTACTCTTTTATCAACACTAGCGGACGGTGCGACGCCACTTTATAAATGCACGTTGTTGTAAAGATGACGGCAGTCATTAATAATGTCGATTCTTATAAAACGCGGAGTTTACTTTCATTTCGCGCGCAGCAGAGGCATTTATTCTCCCCTTTGACATATCGGTCTCGAGCTCACGGCAAGCATTCTTTTTCTTTTTTTTTTGTCACCAAAGAAGTGTGCTACCATCTCGTGTCGACTCGCAAAGCTGGAAAAAAAAACTACTGAGTTGTGATATCTTGTGTGTAAAATTGATTTAGAGACGGGGATGTCTCCCTGGCCCCTTCACGGGTGGCGGGAAGCACACTCCTCATCTCACACGTTTCTAGCAAGCCCACGATAAAAAGCTTCCCGTCACATAAACTCTCTCTATGCCTTGACAAGTCTGTACAAAATTAATAAAATATTCTAGAGGGCACTTTGTACCACTGTTGTTGTTGTGGCTGCAGGAAGAAGGAAAAGAAAATGCACGGGCCTGCTACTGGCTCTGTAGCTGAGCCACCTCCGCTGCCTCGTGCGGACAGAAGAGAGAAAGTAGAGAAGAAAGAAATAAAAAAATCACAGTGTAGTTAAGCCTAGGAAACTGCGAAAGCAAGAGAGGCAGTCTCCAATGGAAGACGACACCACCTGTTAGGGTGCCTCGATGCGCGGGCCCTGGCGCCCTCGTGGGGGCGCGGGAGGATATTTTCACAGATCCTGAACGCGCAATCACGTGACACAAAAGTGACGTAGAGCTACGTCACTTCTGCGTGTCCTGTCGTCGACGTTTTTTTGTTCTTTTTTTTTTTTTTATACTGGGGTAGTGACAAAAGCGCTTGGCGGCTTCGAGCTGCAGGAGGGAGAGCATCTAGCAGTCTGCACTGAACAGACGCTCGCTTCCTTCTGTATATTTTTTTCCCTATTAGAGGGGAAAGGTTGAAAGGAGGGGCGGGCAGGCTAGCCAACATAGACAGCGTCGTTTCAAACGACTGACGTCTTGGAGCTGCCCTCGGTAAAGCAGTATAATGCACGCTGCTTCCTTTGTTTTTCTTTTTTTTTTCCCAGAGCTGCGAGGTATGGAGGAGAAGGAGGAAAAACATTTATTTAAACCCAATAACTGGGCACTCAGTCATCTGCACTCAGAATACCTCAATAATCTGCGATTTCCTGATGACATTACCTTGCTAAGTAACTCAGGAGATGAACTGCAAATAATGATTGGTGACCTAGACAGGAAAAGTAGAAAGGTAGGCTTGAAAATCAATATACAGAAGACTAAGGTAATGTTCAACAGCCTCGGGAAGGAACAGCAATTTACGATTGGTAGCGGAGCGCTGGAAGTAGTAGGTGAATATATCTATTTAAGACAGGCAGTAACTGCAGATCCGGACCATGAAACGGAAATAACAAGAAGAATAAGATTGGGATGGAGCGCATTTGGCAAGCACTCGCAGATTATGACTAGCAGCTTAACGGTATCGCTCAAGAGGAAAATATACAACAGTTGCATCTTGCCTGTACTCACCTATGGGGCTGAAACGTGGAGGCTAACCAAGAGGGTTCTACTTAAGTTGAGGACAACGCAGACGGCTATGGATCGAAAAATGGTAGGGGTAACATTAAGAGATAGGAAGCGTGCAGAGTGGGTCAGAGAAATAGCTCAAGTTACCGACATTCTAGTGGAAATCAAGAAGAAGAAATGGGCATAGGCAGTACATGTAGTGCGGAGAGAGGATAACCGATGGTCGCTTAGGGTAACAAACTGGATTCCAAGGGAAGAAAAGCGTAGCAGGGGGCGGCAGAAAGTTAGGTGGGCGGATGAGGTTAAGAAGTTCGCAGGGGTCAAGTGGATGCAGCTAGCACAGAACCGGGTTAATTGGAGAAATATCGGAGAGGCCTTTGCCCTGCAATGGGTATAGTCAGGCTGATGATGACGATGATGATGATGATGAACTGGGCACTAGTGTGAGCTGGTTTGGCCTGAGCGGCAGCGGAGGGAATGGTGATGATTTGCTGTGTGCGTGTACTTGGCTCAATCGGCTGCTTTTGCACCCTAAATGATACGCATCATGTGAAACACACACACATATATATATATATATGCTGTAAAATTGTTTGTCCATAAACTAAATAACCTCTTTTATAATTTCACAGCTTAATTCCAAACATCAATGTTTACGCGCAAGATGCTTTCATGCAGTGACGCTTATGCTACTTCTAATTCGTATATACTAGCTAACTTTAAAGCTCTTATAACGCCTTTATCAGATGAAGACTGTGCTCTTATCAATGGTCCTTTCACGTTGGAAGAAATAGAACTCGCAATTGACCAATTACCCCTCTCTAAAACACCTGGCCCTGATGGAATATTATGCTAGTTTTACAAAACTTTTGAACCTTTACTTAGTCCTGTCTTGCAGCTTTAAGTTTTGATGTAGAGGTCCTTCCTCAGTCCTTTACTAGGAATCACATAGTCTTAACTCCAAAGGGTACGGTAAAGAAAAATTGCTCTCAGTGGATGGCTACAGGCCAATCACGTTGGGAAATGTGGACTACAAAATTTTTGCGAAAGTCCTATCAAATTGTTTACAGTATGTCATGACAGTTCTCATTGGCCCTCATCAGACGTGTGGCTTGAGGGGACGCTACATACAAAATAACATACATATTGCACGTACAGTTGTCGAATCTTGCTCTGGCTCTTATGAGCAGCTTGCTCTACTCCAGATTGACATTGCGAAGGCATTTGATCGTGTCCAGAATTCGTTTCTATTTTCTCTTCTCGAGCGTGCAAATGTTGGATCAACTGTACTGAAAGGGGTGCAACTTTGTTACGACAACTGTTCCACTCCCTTGATTGTTAATGGTCACCTCTCAGAGCCTGTGCTAATTCGATCATCCGTGAAGAAAGGCTGTCCTATGTCACCGCTACTCTTTGCCCTCTACCTAGAGCCACTTTGTTTGAGTGTACTGCAAAACTAGAGTATCCGTGGTTATGTTGCCTTCAGTAATGAAGTCAAAGTGCTTGCGTACGCCGACGATTTGACGTTTTTCGGCACAGAAAAAACCCAGCATTTACAAAATAATAACCACCATTGAGCAGTTTGGCATTGTATCTGGCGCTCAAATGAATAAGTCCAAAGGTTCGGGTCTGTGGTACGATTCATGTGGAGCAATGCCGACTAATTATGCTGGAATTGAATGGTCTCATGTTCCCCCTACATAAACTGCAGTTCCCCTTCATGCATTCACGTTAAGTGGGCGTTACTGGAAAGAGCGGGTCACGGCACTCAAAAGCTATGCTCAGACTTTTGTTCCGAACCGCCTATCAATTTTTGGCCGGGCACAGGCACGCAACATGTTTCTGGCTACAAAACTTTATTATATTTTACAGGTACTCCATTGCGCGAGGAATTAGATCCACAGTTTTCACCGAACGTTTGCGACGTTCATATGGTCGTCCAGTTTTGAGCCTATGCGGCGCGATAACTTATTCAGGCCTGTTTCTGCTGGCGGAAGGTTTGACACATCTCTATGTCAACTTGCTCGTTTCTTTTCCGCAATAGCTCCCATCCAATTACCAGAGCATCCCTGCAAACTAACCTAGAGAACCTTCTTCCAAACTTAGTGGTCTCTTCCAATTTTACCTATCGGCCCGTATTATTTGGTTTTATGAAAGAAGCTTACGATTCAGTGCGTTTTCTGGCAATTTGCTTCTAACTATATTTATTTTTTATTTATTGATACCTCAAAGGCCCCATTTAAAGGGTATTGGGGCGTGATGCGTTAAAAAGGGTGGGCAAAATGCCGATCTCGCCTTCTACTAAAACGTTTTTCATTAAACTTCATGCCGAGGTTTTGCCTGTTAAAGTGCGGCTTCAGCAAAAAATATTTTTGTTTCTTCTGTTAATTGCCGGTTATGGGATACACCTGAAACCATCGGACACTGTTTTATTGCCTGCAAAGATGCAATATAATTTTGGGACGTTCTGCAAAGAACATTGAAGAAAGACTTTAGTGTGAATTCCCACAGTGTGCGTTACTTGATAACCACCGAACATAACTATGAACCCTTTGACATGATTTTCCTCCTTGGACTGCACAGCCTGTGGAAAACGCGTATGTTGGATCGGAATGCTGCACCTCTAGTCTCCCCCGCTACTCATTTCGGTCAGATGGTACACCAGCTTAAAGACACTTACGAAGATAGTGACTATCAACCGGACTGGCTGCCATTGTTGATGTGTTGTCTTTCCTTGCCACCGTTTTAGTGAAGTTGTGCTAAGTCGTATTCTAGTTGTGTGGTGTTCTGTTGTATGTTTCAATTGGACATTTCGCCTACAGGCTGATTACTCTGTAAATAATGTACACAGCTCTACGCTGAATATAAAAGCATGTAATAAATACCATGCTGGAAAAAAAAAAATCCGGAGCGTAGCACAGTTGGTAAACCGCTGGGCTGGGAATTCAAGGGGTGGAGGTTCGATTCCCGTTAGAGGCAAGGTTCATTAATTTATTTTTAACTCGCTCTTGAAAGCGTGACAACTCTGCTGGCAACCTTCTGTCGGCATTAAAGGCGTTCGCCTTAAAAAAGGAAGATGTGCTTCAACCGCAATGTACAATTGCTACGAGCATCACTGTATTCACGAGAGGTGTTCATGTTTTCGACCACCTCAGGGAGCGGTACACTTTTGGGTATCGCTGAACAACATATGGCACAGCTTGTTTTATTTTCTGGTCAACGTAGCCATTGTGGACATATCTCTTCTACAAGGTTACGAAAAGAACGCCGATAGACCGGCTGTCCTTTTGTTTGAGTCTCGCAATGCAACTTGTCAACAATTTGTCAACACGGAAGCGTTCTAGGCGGATGATACAGTATTTTGCAAAGAAGCAGCTCGTGTCAGGTAGTGTTCGGCTTTCAAAACTTGCTGAATAGAGACAGGAGAGATAAAGAAAAACACTCCCTGAAAGCTCACTGCGGAAGTACGTCCTGACTATGCAAACATCGAGGTTTCTCCCCGATCTCCGGATTCCACAAGAGTAAAAAAGAAAAAGACACTTGTATTCAAGGGTATATTTGTTATTATCACAAAATAACTTTAAGCCAAAACTCCACCATTTCAATATATGCGTCATGATGAAACTTGTAAAGTGCTCAAGGGATTTTATTTCCACTATCGGCCCGCCTTTCAAAGCAGTAGCCAAACCGATATTTATCTGAACGGCAGTGGGTGTCGTTAGTGTCTATGCCGCTTTTCGCACCAGGCCTCTTTTCGCGTGAGAAATTATGGTAAGAGAAGCGTGTTCGTGATATATCGTTAGGACGGCGGCACAAATGACGTGTACTAAAGAAGTCAGACACGTCCGTTTATATATGGGTGGCTAATTCACAGGTGTGATGGAGGGGGGAGTGAATGACTACCGAAACCGCAGTCGAAAACACTGCGCTTGTTTTGTTGTTACAAAGGAATTTATCTGCACTTCTTGATCGCCAACGTGCTCTCAAAACAGAGATTGCTCTAGTAACATCAGAATTTTGTACACTTCCAACAACAACAAGAAAAAAAAGGGCTGCATGACTAAAGAAAAAATTTAGAAACCTTCAAATTTAAGACAGAAATACACAATATTTTGTCCCATTTTTTACAGTCTTCTGTAGCTTTTTTGATTAGGAACTACTCAAACTGTCAACATTCTTGTGCTGTTCTTCCGCATATTACTCTAACGGCTTTCACATATGTATGTTTCGCTTGTCAGTAATCGCAATGAATGCCGTATTTTAGCGTAGGCGGGCTATTGTACTTCTCGATCGCGCCCTTCCCGCCTTTCTGTACCATGTTTCCCTCATTCAGCCTCTGGTAGGTCTGGTTTGATTCTCTATGGATCGTCATGACATGAGCGATTCTCTCGTCGTTCCGTCTGTTTCGTAAAATGCTGGAGGATAAGTGACTATTTGCCCGAAATGCAACGCCCCAAATATAAAGGGCCTTTAGCAACATGTGAACTCATACCAGCCCATATTCAAAAGTACGCATTTCGCTCCAACTTATTTTGTAATAAACACAGTACGTGTCCATAGAAGTGGGCACAAGGTTTTGAGCAAGACTTTATGGGCACCTTCTTCCCAGCCATGCACTGCTGACGCGTGGGCGATTGGAAATACATGCCAGTGAAACCAGAACAAGAAGTGTGTGCAATCTGCTTACACACGACACTCTATAGTACTGAAATCAACTGTGTGGTGCCTGAGCCGTCCGAAATTCAGCACAGTGAAGCAGAAACAGCAAGTGCAGCTTAGCTCATGCAGCAGCAAACAAACGCAAAGCAGCAAAGAGACACTTTCCGAAGTGACCGGTACTGCAGCAAGAAGGCGGCAGAGAAGAAAACGCGTTAAAAATTTTAGAGCTGGACCGAATTGTGCAGTCCCATGTTTTGGGCGGGATACTTCCCACTATTCTAAGCCTGGAAATATTGTTGGAAAACAATCTGCGGTGTTACGTCCCCGACCATGTTTTGTGCGTAATCACGTAAGTTTATTTCGTAATCACGTAACATTTATTTATTTATTTATTTATTTATTTATTTATTTATTTATTTATTTGGTACACCATCAACGCGTGTACGACATTGTTGTAAGGAGATTTAAAGGAGATCTCAGGAGATGTCAGTAAGGAGATGTTAGGAGATGTCAGTAACTATAGGAAAAAGAATGTTCTTAATTTCAATTATCAAATAAACGGTTACATGCTCGAAAGATTTGATCCGTGTAAATACCTAGGCATAACTTTTACATCAGACCTACGATGGAATACCCACATTGAAAATGTCATTTCCAAAGCTTTTAAAACACTATGATACCTGCGACGCACTATGCACAGTGCTACCCATAATGTATAGTCCCTGGCTTACAAAACTCTAATCAGACCAATTATCGAATATGCTAAAGTAGTATGGGATTCTCACACAGCAACTAATTGTCATAAGCTAGATAGGATTCAACGACTCTCTGCAAGGTTGATGATGATGGGTTACCGCTCGACATGATCATGCCATTTGCCTGGGCAGTATTTTTCTAATCCAGTATGGCTTTCAGTTGCAGACATCCATGCGAGGAAGATAACTGAGTATTTTCACGAATCCATTGACAGTGTTATTTACGGCTTCATTTCACAAGATCAAGTGCCTGACTGGCTTGCAAAAAATGGAAGTGTTGTTACATTTGCGCAACTTTTAATGAAGTAGGCAGCCGTGTGGTTTTTTAACTCATGCTCTGTGTTTGTCGCATATCATTTTGTAGAATTGCATATGTAGACGCTGGATACTGCGGCAAAGGAAACATTATTGCAGTCGTAGTCAACGGCAAGAGAGAAATTGTTACAGCAATCTCTATAAAAACAATATCGATACAGACAGCGGAAGAGGCTGCAATAGCACTGGCTCTTGCTCAAAGCGAGGCAAAATACATAGTCAGTGACAGCAAAAGTGCAATCAGGAGCTACACCGCAGAAGTCATAGTGACGACCGCGGGTAGAATCCTCGACCAAAAGCCAATAGAAAGAGCCAAAAGAAGAGCCACGCAGGCGTGCCCGGAAACTAGGCGGCATACAAACTAGCTCGAGATCTCACACACTGGGCTGAAGGAGTGCCACCGGAACAAGGCAAACAAGAGAATTTGATTAACTATAGCAAAATAGCAACGCAATACAGACTGAGCAGAAGGGTCCTACCACCACCAGACCGCACGTTAGGCAAAGAGGAAGCAATATCATGAAGAAAGCTACAGACAAATATATACCAGTACCCAGTTCTAGTCAACCATATATGGCCGAGAATACAATCAGACCTGTGTTTATTATGTGAGGAAAAGGAATCACTAAATCACGTAATATGGGAATGCGCGAAGTCACCAGACAGGACTAAAAATATAACTAAAGACACCTGGGAGACCCATCTGCGAAGCTCATACTCAAAGGCCCAAAGAGAAATTGCTCGACTGGCCGAAGATGCCGCCGGGGTCCAAGAACTAGCAGCCTGCTACTAAGGCGACTCTCCCACCTTTCGGGTCTAACCCCCGAAGAGCGGGGTAGTCACTCTGTTGGACAAATAAAAGTTATTTCTCTCTTTCTCTCTGTCCAAAATGACGTTTTAAATTTGGCAATAAAGAAAAAGAGCAGTGGTTAGGGGTTCGACTACTGTGCCCAAGGATTACAGATCAAATCCCGGCCGCTTCGGCGGCTTATTGATGGGGGGGGGGGGGGGGGGGGGGGGGGGGGGGGGGGGGGGGGGGGGG
>JAJIZL010019916.1:151483-199787 GCA_023969395.1 Amblyomma maculatum | reverse complement strand
GGGGGGGGGGGGGGGGGGGGGGGGGGGGGGGGGGGGGTGGGAGGTGGAGGGGTGGAGCTAGGCGTTCGTGTACGCAGTGCGATGTCAGTGCGAAAGGTGGCAGTTCCTGGCCCTAAGGGTCTGGACGGTAGATCAACGCCACTTGCGGCGGGGGCTAGCCAGCCACCGAACTTTATCTGTTGTAGGCCGTTATTGCACCCGGCACTGTTTGGGTGGTGGACGACGGCTGTTGTTGCGGCGCGCGTCTTTCTCTCCTTCTTCTTTTTCCTTTCTTCTCTATTTTCGCTTCTGTCCGCACGAAACAGCGGAGGTGGAGGAGGAGTGGTGGGGAGGTGGTGAAGGGTGGCAGCTCGTGACCCTACGGGGCTGGGACGGTAGGTCAACGCCGCTTGCGGCGTGGCTAGCCAGCCACTGATGTTTGTCTGTTGTAGGCCGTCATTGCACCCGCCACTGCTTCGGTGGTGGTGGACCACGGCGGTTGACGCGGCGCGCGTCTTTTTCTCCCTCTTATTTTTTTCTTGTCTGTTTTCTCTTCTGTTCTCACGAGGCAGCGGAGGTGGCTCAGCTACAGAGCCAGTAGCAAGCCCGTGCATTTTATTTTCCTGCTTCCTACAGCCACAACAACAACGACAACGTCAGTGCATGTTAAAGAACCCCAGGTAGTCGAAATTTTCGGAGCCCTCCACTATGGCATCTCTCGTGGCCTGAGCCACTTTCATGTTAAACCCCACAAACTAGAGCAAATGAAACCTGTAAGGTGTAGTCGGAGGCATCGAGCAGAGCATCGCTTAATATTTGTTTCTTTTTTCTTTTTTAGAAGGTGGTAGTGGTTATTTATTGTATATACTAAAGGAAGGAAAATATGTTTGCCAGCCCCGGTATCTGCTATCTTACTTTCAATATTTCGACCTGCAACTTTGACGTTTTTATGCAAGCCCCAGCGCTGTGGCGCAGTGGCTACGATGCCTAATTTTTCGGAGTACTCGAATTTGAACCTGACCGCCTGCGCTGAGTTTCGATAGAGGCGAAGTGGACAGGCGTCCGTGTGCTCTTCGATATCAGTGCACGTAAGAGATACTCAAGTGGTCGAAATAACTCCTTTGCCCTCCACTACGGCACCTCTTTCCCTCCGCTTTCAATCTCATTTTCATCCTTTCCCTCATGCCGCAATTTAGGTGTTCATAGAATAAATGTAACAGATACAGCGTCTTTCCTCTCCTGTGAACCAATTAATATATTTATACGAATAGAGAGAGACATTGATGTCGGCGCGAAATGAGCATAAAGAGAAAGCTGTGATGGTGAGCAGCTTCGGCATTTCTAGCGAACGGAATTGGACTTGTCACTCTCTGACAAATATAGGCTGCAAGTTGACATGAAAAGGTGCTAAAAAGTGTATAAAAATGCAGCCAACCATTGCTACAGTGTGGAAGATGTAGTGCAGAAATATTTTTCAAGCATCATGAACGAAACAAAGGCTGATGCACGTACGAGCACAAGCAAAACGGCGATATCACCCTGCGTCCATCCCTCCAGAATCGGTGGAAGAATTGTGGCCGGACACACAAGTAAATTACAATTCGAGCCACGAAACTTCCGAAGCCATGCGACTACTACCGGTACTCCATGACATCCATGGGCGGATTTCGACGACATGAGAAAACCGTGCGCTGGCGTCTAAAATAGTGATACTGAAAAATATATTGGGATGGTCTTGACAGCATTGTCACCTCTTGAGTGTATTCCCATGGTTACTGCGCTTGCATGCATGTCGCAATGCAAAAACACATAAACGCCACGATTCTGTACGCGTACCGTTTTATTAAATAGCGAAGACATCAGGCTTCATGCCATCTTATAGATTACTCCAGTGTGCATTCTCTTCGGTGAACACATTTTCCCGTCTGTCCTCCCTTACGATAGAAGCCCCGCATGCAGAAACAGCCGGAAAACGCGCCAGGACGAAGACAACGTCTCAACCTTACAAACTGGGCACGACAAATCTTCTCCAAGCAGCGGATATTCACGCGGTATCTCTGAACTTCGCCCTCAAAACAAGGCGGTGGGTGCCCTGCGAGGTAAAAAACGTTATTTACTACACAAGTCACCCAGCTCAGATAAATGAGCAGTATAGTATGCACCAAAAATAATTTACGGTAAGACGACCCACCCAAAATATATTTCGTCAGCACATTTATACTAAGTATAAGGCGCGTTTCAGTAGGACACATAAAAAGGAAGAAATATTCCTGTGGGGCCCAGAGGGCGTTGTTCAGTAAGAGAAAGTTATAGCTGTTTACTCGCTGTACATTTTCTTCCGTCTCTTTACCCGTCTTCTATCTCCGGCACTTCTCCCACTCTCCGTCAGCATTTCGTCTCAACAGCTGCAGCATGCTATGCTGAAGCTAGGTATTACAGTTGCACTTGTCTATTATAGTCACGTCACCTTGAAAAGGCGCAGCGACAATGTTTCGAAATAGTTATTATGGGAAAAGAAAATTCGCTCTCTGGTAAATTTAGGCGGCAAGTTGACATGCAAAGCGGCGAAGTAATGCAAATAAAAAAAATAAGTGTGAAAAATGCAAGCAACGATTTCTCCGGTGGGAGACGGAGGGTAAAAAAGTGTTTTAATTAACATGAACGAAAGCAAACGCTGATCCACGTACAGTCAAGTTATAAGCTGAGATCCCAGGGGGTTGCTTCTGAACCACACAATGTGGCTTGTACTGCATCACCAGCATCCTAAATCTCTTAAAGGTGTGAAGATTTATTGTTTGCCCGCCCCTTCCGATGGGTGCGACTTCCACGGATACTAATATCCTCCAACTTCATGACTTAGAAGCAGAGAGAGAAAAAGTTTTGTTCTTATAGGAAGACCCAATGCTTTAACTCGTTGAGGAAAAAAACATTCTCTTTAGTGAGAATATGAAAAGTCTTTTGTGAAAGAGTGATTTTAATTTTCGTCTTTCTGGTTGAATTTTGCATCGTGCTGCAGGATGTAGTTTTGCATAGAGTAAAGTCAGATCAAGCTATAATGAAAAGTAGGCAATCAAAATGGTTTTTTCCTTAACTTGAAGCCCTACGTCTGGTCCAGAGCAGGGGCGAACAAATTGTATGAATGAACCATTGTTTATTCGTCCCTCTGAAATGCCGAAAACGCGCGTCCGGAAAAAAATCTGAGAGAGTACGACTTTACGACTAGTTTACGACTAAAGTTTTAATGAGCGTTTCGCCAAATTTGTTGTCTAGTGAGTCGTAATATGTGCCCACTGAACCTCGTTAGACATAGTTTCTGAGGGAATATTAAGCGCTTTGATTGATGACGCGACAATCCTCACCCAAGCTTGATTACTACAACCCATTGGCATCAATAGCTTAATAAGGTCATGGACCACGGATCAGTAGTATAAACCTTTCTGTAGAGGCGACAAATATCTCTCTCCCACTTTTTCGAGGATGTTATTAACGCACAGCAGGGTGTTTATGTGTTAGTTGGATTTATAGCCAAACAGTAAGGAATATAAGGCTTTTGAATTTTAGGTGCATATTTTCATGTAATGTTTACAGAGCAAGTCAATGAAAACAGCCAAAACATTTTTTTGACAATGTATAAGGAAGGCACATATTACACTACGGTAAGTTTAAGGAGAAAGCGTGATCGTTAAATAACTCGTATTTAAAATTTACCAGTGCTCGATCTGCTCCTCAACAGCCGAGCGGTGGCTGTGACGTCAGGTATGAACATGGAGCCAGCAAGACATGAAGAAACAGCAGCATATTCACTGCTTCCTAGTTTTAGGCTAAACCAAGCCTACTGGAATAGCCTGAGTGACAAGGAATGAAGAACAAGCAATTGTAATAAAATTCACTCAATCTCTCCAGTCACCTATGCAGATTTCTGTCGTCACAGAGCTGTCGAAGCTTGAATAAAATGTGGATAAACGACATTTCTTTATATATTCTTGAGCCATCGTTGACGAATATTTCTGGCGATACATGTAATATCATTTTATGCATCATATAAAACAAGAAGAAATCCATAAAATAAAAGCGTCAATGCTGTTTTAAACGTTTTTGTCTCGAGAAACCTCAGCCAACTATCTCCCAACAGAAGACTGATTGAATGGCTTCTGTTCATGAGCATAATTTACTTATTTAAAAAGGTTGGAATAGAAAGAAATATAAATAAAATTGTTTTTTAGATTTAAACAGACGCGGAATAAAGCAAAAGAGACAGGAACTCCTGTAACGCCCCGCCCCTATCGCAGCGTGTCGTGCTGAATTACACATGTGCAGAAGTTTATTCGTTTTTTGCTGCCTTTCATGCCTCGTTTTTTTTTTTTTCTCTGCTTAGTGTCATCACATTGTCTGCTAACGAATTTTACATCAAAAAATTTCTTTTTGATATTTCCAGTGCGCGCTAACTGCAGTCCTCGAACTGCAAGAGTGCAGAGAAGCAGGGAAAAAAACTATTTCTCTGTCTCTCCTAAATTAGGGGCCACCGGTGATCGAGTATGAATTCGAAAGCAATATCATCGATTCCAAGACTTCTCATTAAGCCTGTGAGCATGCAATGATTTGATGTCAAAAGCCGCCAGGGATTACGGTGAGCTTTTTTTTTTTTTTATCTTGCGGCTTGTATTCACGCAACGGAAGCGCTAATTTTCCTTAGTATTATTAACTTGTGGTATTGGAAGTCCTTGTCTGAGGTTTAGCTTCCTTGTACGTAATTTACACCAGTTTTTGGTTTTTGCTAGCTGACCGATGAGGTTATATGCTTTTCTTCTCTGCCCTATGCTCACTTGGGGCGCATCCTATGCATCAGTAGTGAGAACGTTTTAGTTCCAATTCCAACTATTATATCCTCAGTTCAGTTCAGTCGTTCAGTCGTGTCCGACTCTTCGTGATCCTATGGAACATATCACGCCACGCTTTCCGTTCTCTCACTATCTTCCTAACATCACATAACTTCATCTGCAGCGCCTCGAGGATCCCATATAACCACAACGTTCGTTGCCTACCTATGTCCTAGCGCCGGACAAAAAAGCATCTGATCCCACTTTCGTTTGCAGCAGTATTCACTTACATGCAAAGGCGATATCTAGGAGTATAAGGGCCAGAAGTGTGGCTGTGAGTATCCTCATTTCGTTTCTTCTTGCGATAGTTCCTTCAGGGCCTCTTGCTACATTTGCGACTGAAGAGGCAGTGAATTCTTCATATTTGTCCAGCTGTGTTCAAAGACGAGACAGCTATTGCAACAGCTAGCTCCAATGTTTGCCACTTTTGTTTTTGTTTTTTTCCATCGCTTAGATGGAAGGGCATCATGTTGCAAATATAGCCAAGATATATTTCGCTAGCCATTGTTGAAGGAATGTGAAGCCCGTTCTAAAAAATTGTTCTTGCCTTGAGAAGGCAAACACAATTCCGAAATTACCACGAAACGAGACAAGTAAACCCTATGCGATAAAAAAAAAAAAAAAAAAAACTAGTTTGACATTGACTGCTGCATCGTGGCGCTTTATTTAGCCGCCGAGCCCACATGTTGCGTTGCAGTTGCAGCGTTCCTTTCATGACACTGGCCATCACAGTTGCATTTCTTTGTCGCAAATTGTTGGCATAAAATAGACGATCAGCGTGTGCGAGACCTCAGCTTGCATTGAGAGGAAGTGCAGTGATTTCAATCTTGCAGTCATGTAACACATGTATATTAGTCAGAGAGGAAGCAAACAATCCTGATATAGAAAACAATCCCTCTACTTTTTTCTCGCCAGTGAGACCTTCACTTCTGGTGTCTCAGTAAATTTAGAACGTAGAAGCTTCAAATAATTGCATATCTGCTTTCATATATCACTACTGTTTAGAAAGGAAAATGAACCTTGCAGATACTTTCAGCGTTTACTATACTTCCGGAATATGCACACCTTAACACCCTAAATAATATTTCTGACAGACAGAGGCAAGAAACATTTAAAGGTAAAGCACGTCGCACCCGTTACAGTAAGGTAACAGCACATATACCGAAAAAAAGATATATATATGTAGTTTACTTATAAAGTTTTGGGAACAGATTTGAAAAATTGATTTATTAGGGAATTTGTACGATACCTCAATGTTCTTCAAAGTACATCCTTGAGCGTCGACACACCTTTGCCAACGGTTTTCCATGACTCGAAGGCTACCCGGCAGGCGGATTCCGAAAGAACCTTAAGGGCTCTCGTGCAAGTTCTTTGACGGCACTTAACGACCTATGATAATATACTTGCAAGGGAGGATTTCACTTTTACGAATCGGGAATAGTCTGCTGGCGCCAAGTCAAGACGCTAAAGGTATTGAGGAATCGTCACGATGCCGTTTATCGTCAGGTGGTCGGTGACCCAGCTGCAGTTGTGGCGAGCTGCATTGTCGTGGAGCTTTTGCTAATTCGTGAGGACCTTAGGGACGATTAGCGCAGATCGTTTGTATAACACATTTTCAGAGATAATGCTGCGTACTGTGATCTTATCAATGCCAGTTTTATCTATTACCATTCATACTCTTAAACGACAGTTTGAATTCAGCACTTAAAGGAGGCGTTGCGCGTTGTCATTGGTTCTCGGCGTCGACGGCCGTCAAGTGTGGGACTCGTCCTCCACACTCTCTCAGCCATGTTTGAAAAGCGTGTGCCTCTTAAAAAAAGGCAGTTTGGGATATGCATTCATTCTTGAACACTTGACGAATCGTCGCCAGAACCTCCAAATCTGATTTATTTATCGGGTACACCATCAACGCATGTACGACGTTGTTATAAGGATGTTTAAAGGAGATGTCGGTAAGGAGATGTTAGGACATGTAGTAAGGAGATTTCAGTAACTATAGGAAAAAGAATGTTCTTAATTTCAATGATGAAATAAATGGTTACATGCTCGAAAGATTTGATCAGTCTAAATACCTAGGCATAACTTTTACATCAGACCTACGATGGAATACCCACATTGAAAAGGTCATTTCCAACGCTTTTAAAACACTATGATACCGGCGACGCACTATGCACAGTGCTGCCCCTAATTTATAGTTCCTGGCTTAGAAAAATCTAATCAGACCGATTATCGAATATGCTAAAGTAGTATGGGATTCTCACACAGCAACTAATTGTCATAAGCTAGATAGGGTTCAGCGACTCCCTGCAAGGTTTATCTATAATAAATACAGCCGTAACCATTCTTCAACAGGCCTCTGCCAAACAGACTAACTACAAATGCTAGAAAGCAGAACCAGGTATAAAAGACTAAAAGTTCTTTACCTCATTATCAATAATTATCTAAAAATTAATAAATCGGATTGCTTGAGATAAAAACTAATGAGACGTCAAGGTATCGTCATAGTAGGTTCATCCCATTGCCAACTATAAAACATAATTGCTTCAGGTTTAATTATTTTGTGCGAACTTGTAAGGACTGGAACTGTCTTCCAGATTCTGCTGTTCGATCTTCATCATTATGTGAATTCGTACACCATTTAGAAAATTTCATCTATGGCACTAGCACAGGGCAATGAGGTCATACGGCTGTTGTGTAAGATGGCTGTTGTTCCGATTTCTGTGAATGCATTTTTGTTTTGTTTGTGTGTGTATTCAGAGACGATTTTTCATTGACTATTGATTTTCATCGTGTTCTATATTGCTCATTTTTTCGTTTTGTATTTTCCACTCCTTTTACAGCCCATTATGGTGGCTGACAGTGTTAATGAATGAAATCAATGAAATGAATGGAGTGCACCGGTAAAGCAATAACGTGTTGACAAAAAAAAAACTGCACCAAAGGAAAAACAAGCCGAGCGTACCGTAACATTAAAAATAAAAGGAACACAGTATCGTAAATTCAGAAATTACTCAAATAAAATTCGGTGAATTCCTATGTTATTATTATTACGAAAATTAATATTAAACAGATAAATACGGCATTGGTAAGATACATTTTTTTTTAGCATGGTCTCTTCTATATATTACCTAAAGTCGTTCCCTAATGAACGATGATTTTCAATACAAGTTTGATTTGTCAATACCAGTACCAATACCCTCTAGGAAAAACAGGCCCGGGAAGAAATTATGTATTACAAGAAATTTTAAAGAAATAGCTCTACTAAGTGCTTCCGTAGCTTGGTCGGCCTGTGTTTCATATGGCCTTGGACGTACTTAGCGGCGTATGGCTTCCGCACCGTCCGCTTCTTGTTATTAGCACGCGTGGCGCGAGCAGCTGGCGGTGCTAGCTTCTTCTGCTGCTGCTTCTCTTCATTTTTTTCTTTATTTGCTTCATCATCTACATCGCACACCTCCTTCTTCACAAATATTCCTTTTTCAAGGTCCACAGCAATAAACTAGAAGTTAAGACGCATTTATAAATAAATATTTTTTTTTGCACCATTCGGGAAATCACTGCTTCATATTCCAAGGGCAAGAAACTGACGAATTTATTTTATTAGACTATTGGGAAAACTTTTTCTTTAAGGTCATTTCACCGAACAATGAAAGAAAACCTACCAGTTGATGAATTCAGGATTAGATTTCTGCCTATTAAAAATGATTATGGGTTACCGCTCGACATGATCATGCCATTTGCCTCTGGGGATTCATGTGATCTAGTGATCAGGGGATCACTAGATCACATGATACGAGAATTCGCGAAGTCACCAGGCAGGGATAAAAATATAACTAAAACACTTGGGAGACCCTTCTGCGAAGCTCAGACCCAAGAGCTCAAAGAGAAATTGTTCGACTGATCGAAGATGCCGCCGGTGTCCAAGAACTACCGGCCTGCAACTAAGGCGACTTTCGCACCTTTTGGGTCAAACCCCCGAAGGGCTGGGTAGTCAGTCTATTTAAAAAAACGTTCTCTCTCTCTCTCTCTGACCAAAATGACGTTTTTGGTTTTGCAGTAAAGAGAAAAAGCAGTGGTTAGGGTGTTCGACTACTGTGCCCAAGGATTCGGCACCAAATCCCGGCCGCTGCGGTGGAGAGGAAAAGCTTTTCGATGGAGAGGAAAAGCTAGGCGCTTGTGTGCCGTGCGATGTCAGTGTATGTTAAAGAGCCCCAGGTAGTAGAAATTTTTGGAGAACTCCACTACGGCGTCTCTCATGGCCTCAGTCACTTTGGGACGTTAAACCCCACAAATTAGACCAAACAAAACCTGTAAGGTGCAGTTGGAGGTATCGAGCAGAACGTTATTTCTAACTTTTTTTCTTTTCACCTTCAGAAAATTTTAATATTTCCGACCTGCAACTTTGACATTTTTATGCGAGCCCCAATGGTGGAGCAGTGGTTACAATGCCTGACTATTTAATCGGAGTACTCGAATTCGAACCGAACCGCCGGCGCCTGAGTTTCGATAGAGGCGAAACGGACAGGCGTCCGTGTGCTCTTCGATGTCAAAGCACGTATAAAATAGTCAGGTGGTCGAAATCACCTCGTAGCCTTCCACTACGGCACCTCTTTCCCTCCGCACTTCAGTCTCACTTTCATATTTTTCCTCATGCCGCAATTTAGGTGTCCAAAAAGAAATGTAACAGATACAGCGTCTTTCCTTTCCTGTGAACTAATTAATATATTTATATGAATAGAGAGTGACATTGATATCCACGCGAAATGAGTATAAAGAGAAAGCTGTTATGATGAGCAGCTTCTGCATGTCTATGCTTCATCAACGAACGGAATTGGACTTCCCGCTCTCTGACAAAGATAGGCTGCAAGTTGACATGGAGAAGTGCGAAGTAATAGACATAAGAACTGTATAAAGAAACAAGCACCCATTGCTACTCCAGATGCAGTGCAAAAATGTTTTTCAAGCAACATGAACAAGCCAAAGGCTGATGCACGTACAGTATGAGCACAAGAAAAACGGCGATCACCCTGCGTCCATCCCTCCAGAATCGGTGGACGAATTGCCGTCGGACGCACAAGGAAATTACAATTCGAGCCACGAAACTTCAGAAGCCAGGCGACTGCCGCTACTCCATGACATCCATGGGCTGATTTCGATGCTATGGGAAGACCGTGCATGGGCGTTTGAAATAGTGATACTAAAAAATATATTGTGATGATCTTGACAGCATTCTCACCTCTTGAGTTCATTCCCATGATTACAGCGCTTGCATGCATGTCGCAAGGCAAAAACACAGACACGCTAAAATTCTATGCGTACCGTTTTATTAAATAGCGAAGACATCGGGCTTCATGCCATCTTATAGGTTACTCTAGTGTGCATTCTCTTCGGCGAACACATTGTCCCGTCTTTCCTCCCTTACGATAGAGGCCCCGCATGCAGAAACAGCCGGAAAACACGCCAGGACGAAGACAACGTCTCAACTTTAAAAAAGGAATTTTACACGTCTTCTCCAAGCAGCGGATATTCACACGATGTCTCTCAACTTCGCCCTCAAAACAGGGGGGCGGGTGCCCTGCGAGGTAAAAAAAAAACGTTCTTTACTACACGAGTCACCCAACTCAACTAAATGAGCAGTGTAGTATACAACAAAACGAATTTACGGTAAGACAACCCACCCAAAATATATTTCATCAGCACTCGTTCTAATAAATATAAGGTGCGTTTCAGCAGGGCACTTATAAAAAGAAAAAAATATTCCTGCGCCCCCCAGAGAGCGTTGTTCAGCAATGAAAAGTTTTAGGTGTGTACACGCTGTAGATTTTTTGCGCCTCTTTACCCATGTTCTATGCCCAGCACTTCTCCCAGTCCCCATCTGCATTTCTTCTGACTAGCTGCAGCGTGCTGTGCTGAAACTAGGCATTTCAGTTGTAACACTTTTCGATTATAGCGACGTTGTCTTGAAAAGGCGCAACGAGAATGGTTCGAAGCTGTTACTCGGAAAAGAAAATTAGCTCTATGACAAAGATACGTTGCAAGATGACATGAAAAGCGGCGAAGTATTGCAAATAAAAAAGTGCGGAGAAAGAAAGCAACAATTTCTAGAGTGTGGGAGACGGAGGACTAAAAATGTTGTTCAAGCAGCATGGACGATGCAAACGCTGATGCAATCTTTGTCATAAGCTTACGGCCGTGGGGTTTGCTTCTGAAGCACACAACGTAACTTGTCCTGCATCATCAGCATTCCAAGTCTCCTGACGGTAAGAAGATTTTTTTTATTGCTCCTTCCGATGGGCGCGACTTCCATGTAAAAACCCTCCAACTACAGGACTTAAAATCAGACCTCTAGGGCTCTATCGTTGCCCCGCCGGGGTGGTGCAGTGGTAAGACGCCCGACTACTGTGCCGGAGTTCCCGGGTTCGAACCCGACCGCGGCGGCTGCGTTTCGATGGAGGCGAAACGAAGAGGCGTCGTGTGCTGTGCGATGTCAGCGCACGTTAAAGATCCCCAGGTGGTCGAAATTACTCCGTAGCCCTCCACTACGGCTCCTCTTTCTCTCTTTCCACTTTCATTCCCACCTTCCTCCCTTCCCTTAAGGCGCGGTTCGGGTGTCCACAGAGCAAGTGTGACAGTTACTGCGCCTTTCCCTTCCTGTGAACCAATTTAACTTTAACTTTTTAACTATCGTTATAAAGCAAGTGCACATATGTCCAAAAATAGCGACTTTACAACTAGACGTTCTAATGAGCGCTTTACCAAATGCGCTGGCTAGCGAGTCGTAATAAATGCCAGCGTAATATCGGTCAACATAGTTTCTAAGCAAATATGGTGTCTAGATGAGGGATTGAAAATTTTGATTGATGACGTGACATTATTCACGCAGGCATAATAAGGGGATTACTACAAACCATTTACTTCAATATCTTAATAACGTGATAGACCACGGGCCAGTGGTATAAACCTATCTGTAGCGGCAAATATGCCTCGTCCGCATTTCTTTAGTCCCAAAATGTTCGCGCTCACATCACATTTTTCTACGACATTAATAACGCACAGTAAGGTGTTGATTTCCTAATTGAGTGTATAGTCAAACATTAAGGAATATAGAGGCATTTGAATTTTAGGTGCATATTTTCCTGCATTCCTTAAAGAGAAAGGCGGTTGATAACAAGGAAAGATGCTTTTTTGAGGGTGTTTAAGGCGGGCGCAGATTAGAGCTGTAAGTTTAAGGAGAAAGCATGATCGTTAAATAACTAGTATTCCAATTTTTCCAGTTCTTGTTCTGTTTCTGAACATCCGAGCGATGGCTGTGACCTCAGATATGAACATGGAACCAGCAAGGCGGAAAAAATGAGCAACATACTTGCTGCTTCCTATTTTTAGGCTAAAGACAACCTGCCCTGAATGAGAAAGAATGGAGAACAAGCAATTGTAATAAATGTCCCTCCATCTCTGCAGTCACCTATGCAGATATCTGTCGTCACAGAACTGTCAAAGCCTAAAGAGAACATGGGGAAACGAAAATTTTGTTTATATATTCTTGAGCCGTCGTTGGCGAATACCTCGCTGTAATACGTGTATTATTATTTTACGCATCTTTTGAAACAAGAAGACATCTCATAAAATATAAGCATCAATGCTGCTTTAAAGCTTTTCTCTCGAGAAACCTGAGCCAATTATCTCCCAACAGAAGACTTTGATTGAATTGCTCCTGTTCACGAGCATGATTTGCTTAATCAAAAATGGTTCTATGCAAATTTTAATTCAGTCGATCAGTATTTGTATGTATATCTTTACAAACCTGCCCATTTGCCCTAGTTTTTATATTCATTGAACAAAATCTTGGAACAGGTACGAATAAAAGCAAACATAAATAAAATCAATTTAAAGGCCTAAATACACGCGGAATAAGGCAAAAGAGGAAAGGACTCCGGCACCACCCCGCCCTTTTCCCAGCCTGTCATGCCAAATTACACGACATGTGCAGGATATTTTAAACGCTTTTTATTTTTATTTTTTTTACGGGATTTCATGCCTAAATTTGTTTTTGTCTCCTTAGAATCATCACATCGTCTGCTTACTGACTTCACATCATTGAAGTTCCTTTTGATGTTTTCAGTGGGTGCTAACTGCAGCCCTAAAACGTCAAGCATGCATAGAAGCAAAGAAAACACTATTTTTCTCTCTCTTTCTTTCTTCAGAAATTGGTCACCACAGGTGATTGAGTATGAATTCGAAAGTAATACCATCGATTTCAGGACTTTTCATGAAACCGAGCTATCGGCATGCAAAATTTTATTGTCATTAAGGCGTTTTTCCATTTCGCCTCGCCATTTCGCCTTGCCTGTCCGTCCCTGTCCATGCCTGTCCTAAGAGCGAAGAAAGAAAAAAAAAAAGAAAAAGAGGAACAAAAAAATGAAAAGAAAGAGAAGAAGAGGAAGTCGTGGGAGGTGGTAGCTGGCAGCTGACATGGCCGATCACTAATTGGACGTAGGGCTTCCTGACATTATGTTTGACAGGAGCTGCCAACTAGGGCCTCTCCTTTCATATGGGAGAGTGATATCACAATCAGCCTGCCAAAACCCATGCATTCACGCTATCCCTAGGCCACGCAGGCACGCCGATACGGCTCGGTTAAAGCGGGGCTTTATATGTTGGCTGGTAGCTTACGCTATCGCGTCATCGCGAAGGTGGGAGTTAGGTGTCGCAGTGGAGGGCTTCGGACCACCGCGAGATATAGGCTTTCGCCTTATCGAACTTTAGTGGTCAAACGTTCCCCATACGGCATAAATAAAGCTGAACCCATAAAGTCAACTACTATGTACAAAAACCATGAGCTTACTTTCAAGCCGAGCCTAAGCGTAGCCCTGCAGATAACTCTCGCGTAACTCCAGGTTTAACTACAAGCTAAACCACAGCTAATTTTTTATTTTGCGGATTGCATGCACGCTACAGAAGCGCTAATTTGCGTATTCGTCGTCAACTTGTGGTATTGAAGTCCTCGTCTGCGTTTTAGCTTCTTTCTACGTGCTCTACACCAGTTTCCGCATCTTGCGAGCTGACCGATGAAGTGATAGGTTTTTCTTCTCTGCCCTATGCTCACTTGTGGCGCATATTATGCATGCGTCAAAAGGCAGCCCGTTTTAATTCTAATTCCAACTATTACGTCCTATCGCCGGACAAAAACGTATCCAGCCACTCTTTCTGATCACCAATACGGCAGCTTTTTTCACCAGTATCCACTTACATGCAAAAGCGATATCCAGGAGTATAAGGGCCAGAAGTGTGGCTGTGAGTATCCTCATTCTTTCGTTTGGTCTTGTGATAGTTCCGTCAGGGCCTCTTCCTACCTTTGCGACTGAACATGAAGTGAACTCTTCATATTTGTCAGGCTCTGCTCAAAGACGAGACAGCTATTGCAACAGCTAGCTCCAATGTTTACCGCTTTTGTTTTTGTTTTATTCAATCGCTTAGATTGAAGGGCATCACGTTGCAAATATAGCCAAGATATATTTCGCCAGCCATTGTTCAAGGCATGTGAAGCCCGTTCTGAAAACCTGTTCTTGCCTTGACAAGGCAAACACAATTCCGAAATTACCACGAAAGGAGACAAGTAAACCCCATGCCATAAAAGAAACAAGTTCGGCATGTCCTGCTGCATTGTGGCGCTATATTTAGCAGCCGAGCCCCGAGCCCGCATGTTGCATTGCAGTCGCAGCGTACCTTCCATGACACTGGCCCTCACAGTTGCATTTCATTGTCGCACTGTGGGTAAACAATAGACGATCAGCGCGTGCGTGACCTTAGCTTGCATTGAGATGAAGTGCAGTGATTGCAACCTTGCAGTCATGTAACACGTGTAAATTAGTCAGACAGGAACTAAACGATACTGCTTTAGAAAACCTTTCCTCTACTTTTTCCTCGCCAGTGAGACCTTCACTCCCGGTGTCTCAGTACATTTAGAACGCAGAAGCTTCGAATAATTGCATATTTATCTCATATAACACTACTAATTAGTAAGAAAAATGAACCTTGTAGAAACTGTCAGCGTTTCCTATACTTCCGGAATATGCACACCTTAACACCCTGGCCGAAATTACTAAACAGACAGAGGCAACAAACATTTAAAGATAAAGCACGTTGCGCCCGTGACGGTAAGGTAACAGCACACATATCGAAAAAAAATATATAATATAATATATAGATTTATTAGGGAATCTGTACGTTGCCTCAGAATTCTTCAAAGTACATCCTTGAGCGTCGACACACCTTTGCCAACGGTTTTCCATGACTCGAAGGCTACCCGGCAGGCGGATTCCGAAAGAACCTTAAGGGCTCTTTGACGGCACTTAACGAAGTTCTTTGACGGCACTTAACGACCTCCTTGCGAGGGAGAATTTCACTTTTACGAATATGGAATAGTCTGCCGGCGCCAAGTCAAGACGCTAAAGTTATTGAGGAATAGTCACGATGCCATTTGTCGTCAGATGGTCGGTGACCCTGCTGCAGTTGTGGCTAGCGGCATTGTCGTGGTGCTTTTCCTAATTCGTAGAGACCTTAAGGACAATTAGCGTGGATCGTTTGCATGGCACATTTTTAGGGATAATGCTGCATACTGTGATCTTATCAATGTCAGTTTCATCTATGACCATTTACAACTCTTAAACGCCGGTCTAAATTCACCACTTAACGGAGGCGTTGCACGTTGTCATTGGTTCTTGGCGTCGACTGCCTTTCAGCGTGAGACTCGTCCTCTAAGATCTCTCAGCCATGTTTGAAAAATTTGTACTGCTTAGAAACTGCAGTTTTGGTGGGATATGCATTCATCCTTGAACACTTTGCGAATCATGCCCAAACTATCCGCACCTGATTTCCTCAGTCCAACACTAAATTCGATGGCGTGCTGTTGTTCAGTCGTTTGTTGCATTTTGCGCTTGCACACAGTCACTCGACAGTATTAAAAACACAACCCAGTCTGAACAAACGGTCGCTGATACTAGTGCCTGACGCCTCTTGAAGGTCACATCCCCACCACCGGTAATGCGCGGTGCGAGAGCGTGCAGTCACGCCAGGAGAAAAAAAAAATTGCCTCCGACACGCTTCAAACAAATCCCCTCCCTGGTTCTACACAGCAATAACAACTAGCAAGACTACTAAACTCCTTCGGGAAGCCCAGCCAGCAATGCGACCAGTTGATAACATATGATCTGAATAATTATAGCTTATACAAATGCATACCGCATTGAAAGTGGCTGAAAGCGGCGGAGCCCACGGACTACCAGAATTCACTTGTAATGAAGCTTTAGGCTTTCCATGATGCGATGAACTCTCTAAATAGGAAAACGACTAAGAGCAGACTACCGTATTTTCCGGCGCGTAAGTTGCGTTTTCTTTTTCTGAAAATTTCCTCAGTGCGTCTTATCAAGCGATGCGACTTATGTCTATAGAGGCTAATCACTATCAGATTTAGCGGGCGTAAGATGTGGCAACCCTGATTGCGTTGTCCGCCATTACGTTGAGCAGATCGAAATCACTGTGTATTCTTACACCATGATCAAAACCAGGGTGGTGTCGAAACTAAAGCACCAGAAAAAGAGGTTCAGTATTGCTTGCCGCTATCTCGGTGATTTCGATGTTAGTTATTAAAATCAACTAAATATCACAACTACCTGCAAAAGATGTAACCAAGTCATCACAGATGGGCTGGTTCGGCCATGATCGGCCGCGTCCAGCCGATGTTTCGAGTCGCATGACAAGGCCCATCGCATATGACTTCTACGTTCATCCGTATCCGAGCCATCGCGGGAATTCTAACTAGCGTGTATTTCACAGTATTTTGTATAGCTGCTCGGATACGCGGCCGCTATTGTGTCATAGTGTTTCCGGCGTATCAGAGTGTACAAAAATTACACACGCATCAGTGTGCGCAGAGTAAGTAAGCATGCTTCTTTCTGAAGGAGGAGAGCAGTCCGCGTCTAAAGAGAGTCAACTACTGTTCACAGCTCTCAGTCCAGTTTGTACGTTCTTCCTTCCTGTATAGTTAATTGAACCAAATTAATTCACTTTTCAACTCGTATGTTCTGGTACTAAGTGTCAGTAGAATTAACGTTGTCAATAATCCCGGAGAAAATAGAGGAGACGCTTAAGGTCTCTCTCTTAAGAGTATGACGCGACATAGGTCTGTGGTTCTCTCTAACAACACACGTGCGCAATTACATAAAGTCTCAAGATACAACTTTACAACAAAGGCCACACGACGTGTAGATATAAGCTAATGCGGGTTCCCATGCCTTAGAAGCTTGAAAATTGCTTGTAAGTAGCGTATCTGACTCGTCAACCACAGAGCGTGGAGTCGAGTCCCACATTAAATATGATAATCTCATTCTTATGTGCGAAACTTATTTTGTTATATAGTAGTTATATTTGAGCCTCAGCGGTTACTTTTAATTCGAACTGCGTCTGATGTTTTCATAATTTTAACTCGATGCTTGACGTCACGTTTAGCATGAGCGTTGTGAGGCGTCCAAAATTTTCACGCTAGGTCATGGGGCTGTGAAGTCATGACCCGGCAACTAATCAAGAAATGTCGCGAAGTCAGCGCACGCCAATGGGATAACGCTCAATTTCCACAGAGTGGGAGCTGTTTGATATGGGCACCTCCTGCCTTTTTCCATTTTTTTGTTGTATAATGGCGTCTTCTGGAGCGGATTGTTTTCTTTTGCTTCATTTTCTCTCCTGCGGGAATGAACGGCGAGGAAGGGTAGGTGGCTTATCTACGGCTTTTATTATTGCCCGCACCGGTACTGTAGACGAAGTAGGGTTCTTTTTGCTGCCATATGGTTGTAATTTCCGTTATAGGAAGCATTTGACTGTGGGCTTTTGGTGAGTGACTGCATTACTAACGTGATAACATCCGGCGTCGACGCTGTGAATAAAAAATCACAAGCATGGCGCCCGTAGGCGGTAGCTGGCAGTTGTCACGGTGCGCATTGACTGGACATAGGGTTGGTTGCCTTATGTTACTTTCGGAAGGAGCAGCTAACTCGGTCCACTCCTTTCATTTGAGAACGGGATGTCAGAATCAACCTGCCAGGACACTTGTCTTCTAAGTCGGACATGTTACCCCTAGGTCACGCAGACACGCTTATACGACTTGGTTTAAGCGGTACTTCATTTGTCGGGTGGTTGCCTACGCTATCATGTCATACCCTTAATGGCGATCTTAATTGTTCCCCATAATTTTTATTTTCACTGGTTTCACAGATTGGGAGATGCTGAGATTGCCAATATGCTCACTGTATTACTACATGTAGTTAAGTTGGTACCGTGAGTTTGGGTGTTAATTTACCTCTTCTCCGTCCTTGTCGCTCCAGCGGAGCTTTTTTCCCTTCTATAACGAACCAGGTAGCTCGACAAGTTCTTCTGGCGCATGCAAAAGTTTTCGTTGTTAACAGGCGTGACAGTTAACTTCACACCGTTCTGCCGAGTGTCCATTTGTAAAAAGTAATGACTACTGACTTTGTTTATGAACGATATTTATTGCCTCAGGGCATCAGATGGTTATGCAATGAAGGATGATGATATGACTATATCAATGGAAAGAGGTTTGCTCATTTTATGATGTTCAGGAGTGAACGGTGGTGTGGTCGCTGCGTCCACGCAATATATGCAGCGGGCTTCTTAGTTGAAAGACCTGCTGCTGCCTTATATTGACGAATTTAAACAACGGGAAGCGCGAGGACGAAAACAGAGGACATAAACAGTGAGCGCTGAGTACTCTATCTTCATCCTCGCCCTTCGCGCTGTTTAAATCCATCATAAACAATCAACCAGCCCTGATCTCAACGCTTGCAAGATGGCTAATAAGTTTCTGCTCTTCATGTGCTTAGCGCTGATGCATACGAGTTACACTGAGGTAGTAGTACTTGTACATGATATACAGCAATCTACCAGGTATTTCGGCGCATGGCAAAGGGGGGGGGGGGGGGAGAGAGGGGATAGAGGTTACAGTTTTTTGGTGTCTCTTGTAGCTTCTATTCTGCTATGCAATGAAAAGTTCTCCTAACTTGAGCCGATAAATTTGCTTCAAGTGTTCGAACTTTATTGAAAAATGCGGAGCTAACTATAAACAAAAAATTTAGCACCGTTATAAAAGAAGGTACATTTACAAAATATAACTGTTTAGGGCAACAAGAATGTACACCAATCATTTTTACCGCATGCATGGGTAAAATTGGCTGGACAAGAATAATTATGTAAGCTGGTTGCCTTGACGAAAGAACCCTTTTACTTTCACCTCCAGTTTATTAGAGTTTCGGTTTATATTTCAATGGCGCAAATGTCAGTATTTTATAACCTTAGTTATTATCATTAATTCTATTGCAGAGTAAAAAGAGCGGGCTCATATTCGCTTGCTCTGAAAGTTCAATTCAAATTTTGGTAAAGGCTGGTCAGGAAGTGGTCCTAATAGGCATCAAAACAGCGTTTTCTGGAGGGTTCTGTTTAGACACCTTTTTTATTCTTTATCTTCAGGATAAAGCGCACGTGTCACATGAGGCGTATCTTTAGCCTTCTACATTTCTTGCTGTTTTTAGCCATTACTTGTTTCACTGCACATTCCTTCTTTGTTTTGATTGTGACGGAGCTTGTCAGTCTGCTTTGCAACGCTGGTATTGTTGAACAAGTTTAGAGCCGCACTGCTGAAAACCTCTCGTTGTGTGCCTAATGCCTGAAAGGCTTTCTCTTTTGCCTTATTTACATTATTTTATGAGATTTCAACGCCTTACACAGCGGAAATAACTAAAAGATATTTGCAAAAACCTACGCCTACTGGATGACATTGCGTCAATACTGCGATCACGGCTTCGAACACTGGCTAAGAGAAATTGCCAGAAGCGCTATCTGAACCACTAAAATACCTCCTGTTCAGCAAAAAACAGACCGTTTAATTAATTGTACATACCACATACATTATGAGGCCTAGCTTCCAAATGGGATAGTAGATGTGCATTGAAGACTTCGCTGCGGTTGCTCACCTGTGCTTCCAGGCACACATTCGTGAAGTCTCTTACAAGATTTTGGTGATAAAATTGAGGAACAGCAACAACAATGTTTTGTGTTATTTTGGATGCCACTCCCTCTTCATACATGGGAACGTGTACAGTTAATGCGTACACAAGCCAGCCACATGTTTCAAACTATTTCGTGTGAAGCGCTGGTTAAACCATGTTGCAGGTGATGGCACCGCTTCGTTATTGCTCCTCTGATAGCCTCTCCAAGAAAATGTCAGTGAAACCCTTACAACAGTGCGGTAATTATTTCCTATTTACGCACAAAGCAACTTAGTTCTGCGGATTATACAAATATTGTCGAAATAATTTCGCTTCTCTGTAAATTGCATATGTGATGTTGCAAAAAAAAGTCATATTGTTTGGTGACCGTTCAGCCACTTCTAACTTCTCACATATTTTATTTTGTTTATACATGCTACAAAATTTTTTTTAGGGGGGGGGGGGGGGGGGGAGTGATTCAGTACACACCAAACATCTAAAAAACATAATAAATCTCCCTGAGAGCAACAAATCTAAAACAATATTATTTCTCTTTGAGGTGAAAAAACGCAACGGGACGTGACAAAAGAAACAACAGACGATGCAACATTGCTCCGACTTCTTACCGAAAGTTTATTGGAATCGTGACCCCATACAGGTACACTCCAGCATCTTCCGTGCAAAAAAAAAAAACCACGCAAGAATGCACAAAGCACGAAAAACTGAGCAAGGTGTACACATGTCCATTTACAATCTCGTAACTGCAGCAACAAGGCAAGTATAAGAGGAAGTCAAAAACATTTTCTTGATTCACAATAAAGAAACAAGTTTCTCTAATACAAATACATCAGCAATGGCCATTTCTCAAATGAACTAAGAAAGTTTGTTTTTATTGGCACATGGGCATTCAAAATCCACATTAGGAAGGCTCTGTTACTTTTACGCTGCTTGCTTCTAAGGATATCAAGCTAGTGTTTTCAATACACGCCTACAAGTAGTCAACGCGTTCATTGTGCATGCAACCATACACTTCACTTCCTGTTCCCGACTGGCTGTTATAATGTTTTCCTGTACCAACTTGTCTGAATCAACCGCGCTCACCAGCAAATATACAGGGACCCTTAATTACTACGAAACCTAACACTACGAAGCAGTCCATGCATGTCTCCTTTTTTAAAAAACAGCAATACAGCAACATTATACAAAGCTTATCGGATCAACCACGCCCCTCCGTATCTTTTAAACGATTCAAAAAGCACGCATTCAGGTCTTCGTAGCTAGATGCATGACATCTATAAGTGTTGTTCGAAGACAGGTAGAAGTTTTTTCAGAGTTGATAGAAGCAGCCATCGCTGCTTCAAAGGAAGCATAGATATATTCAATAAAAACGATGAGTGGTTTCGTTATTGGATTTTGTGCATGTCCCTTTTATTTTTGAGACATGCACATCTCAAGGGACATATGGAAGGCAATCACAGAAAAAAACATCTCCCGCAGACCACATTGTAAACAACCTGGTGAGTGTTCAGCATTTCCATATCACAGTCGACAAGTAAATGCAAGCATATGTGCGCCACCTTCCTTTATCGAGGTGGCTACATTCATACACCTGTCTCACGAAGGCGGGGGAAATATGTCGATGCAATTCACGATATTATCTACCTAGAACAAATGGGTGAACAAGCCGAATGCTGTTTCATTTCACCGCATTATCGACAAATTCCCTAGAGGTTTCGAAGCCGCCAGTACTAAAAACAATACAGCGTAAAGGGCCCATTATGAGAAACATTTAATGTCTCGGTAGTTCGTCGATGCATTTGATTTCGAATAATCCAGTCAGCCATGTGGACCAAGCCGTTGCAGGCAGACGTTGGTGTGGGCAGGCTGTGTTTCTCGTCACTGTCAAGGTCTTACACCGCACGCCACTACTTGCCTGGAGAGTGACGCCCTGTGTCCTCACCAGAGAGGCGAGAAGATCACCAGAACACATACTATTCATGGCTTCTTGGTTTCAAGAGCACTCACTCGTACGAAGCACATTGCTGCCATCCGTAGCCGTGAGCTAGGCATAACACCGCATCGCTCAGTCACATCGTCGCTCGCTGTGAGGAAACGCGAGCAGAAATATGCTGACAAATGGGCTACAAATAAACGCTTGACGCTCACCTGTTGGGGACAACAAGCATAGTGCAACGAACGAAGCTTTTCGGTATAAAAAGCGCTGTAACTGGATTCGATCAGACTTAAGCCCAACCGGACCGTAACCTCCAAGTAGGGCTGTTTTACCAAATTCAAAAATCAAATTCCGATTTAAAATGGAATAAAAAGTGTTCATCTTACGCATACGCACTTTATATTTTATTTAGCCCTGATGGTTCAAATTCCTATAGCATGAGAATTGGTATGGTATATATCCCTTTGAAAACATCATATCGGAATATCGCTATTTAATATGGGTTATACTTTCCACTTATGCTCAAGGGAAAATAGCACCATGCAAAAATTTTGCGTCTATTCCCCTTTAATCAATAATGGAAGTGTCAAACACAGCGGAGCAGTTGAAATTTCTATCTAAAGCATTTCTTTAGGTAAACACATCGACCACCAGGCCCTCCTTTACGATAGAGGCCTCTCATACAAAAGCAGCCAGAAAACACTCCCTGCAGGCGACAGTTTCTTAACCGTTTTTTAGGAAGGCTGCAAAGCCGTTCCAAGCAGCCGATATTCACATGGTGTCTCTCAACTTCGCCCTTGTAACATGGGGGCGGGTGCCCTGCGAGGTACAAAAAAAAAAGTATAAAAGAAATTTGAAAGCGTCACAATAGTTGACGAAATCGGCCTTCTAGCCTGTGTACTCTATCAATCGAACCAATAAAATTGTGGAACAAAGAAATTATTCCTATCGGTGATACTCGGTGTGAAGCCTTACCTGGCATCGGAAATTTGTTAGAGTTAACTGTTTGGAAAGAGGAACAGAGACATTCACGCTCTGCCAAAAGTGTTTCATTTAGAATTCACCATAGGGAAGAGGGTCTTTTGTACGCTTGGTGCCTTTTTCTGTATTCATGGTAAACGAGCGGGGAAATGACGACCGCGGCGGAGAAGACAGCACGATACCAGCGCTCTCTCTGCCGTGTTCGTCTTTTACACTCTCGTGTACCATGAATACCTACCAACCTGTCCAACTCCTCAGGTTAACCTTTTTTTTTTTTTTTTTATCCTTTCACTTGACATCTGTCCGTTTCGCTTGCATATGTCCCGCCGCAGGCGACAGCGGTAGTGCTGAATAGCACTGGTGGGGTGTGCTGGAGTAAGATATCCCCATCTGGTACACTTGCCGGTTAGAGCAATCGCGTGTAGACTAGTGAACAGTGAAAATAAAAGGAAGGGTTAAACCAGAAGGAAATATTTGCTCTCTTGCTAGGCTGACCGTAAGTTTGGACGCACAGGATTCGATTGTTGCGAGGCATATAGAAATAACCTCCGATTTACTTCGTTAAAGAAAACGCAATGTAAGAGTTCTAGCAGAAACATTTCGCCTACAGCTTTGCGTGTATTTTTTTTCTCATCGCAGAATTTCACATTGATCAACACAAAAAATAACCCTCTATGGGAGCCAGCAACTGTTGGCTTCTTTCGTACGTATCTCATAAAAAGCGCCTCATTTTCCTTAGATTTCTTGGATGACCTAGTGAGGAATTCAAATCTTGACAGTCTTGCTCAAAAAGAAAGTTAAACAGCTAAGCAGTGACGGGGTCACCAGGGATTTCAGACATGAAGTGGGGTAGGCACGCGTTTAGCAGACTGAAAGATGCTCATTTAGAGATAAAGAGATCAGCACCTGTCGGGTTTGGAGATGTGAACGAACAATAATACACAATCTATGACTAGCACCTGAACGACATCACTTTGCTCGTAATGGTTCTTTGTATAGAAAAGCACGACAGTACCGAAGAACATTGTCATTTTTACAAGTGGTTAACTGTTGTTGGTTTTCGGCTTTTTCTTACTACCTTGGTCACAACTTCTTACACCACTAGATTTCGGTCTCCTCAAAAGGGTGCTCGCTGCATTCCTCAAGCTCAAGAACTGCGCAGAGGAAAAAAGAAGAAAAGAGGGGTGCATCCAATGCAAACAGGGTGGAACGTTTTCATTTTAGATATTACGTCCCTCCAAGGGACACAATTTGCTGCCCAAAGTCACTTCCGACAAACCGGTATTTGGTGAGAAAGGTGGCACTGTTTTGCGCCAAAGACCACTTACATGCAAAAACAGTATCCAGGAGTATAAGAGCCAGAACTATGCATGTGGGTATCCTCATGTCTTTTTTACTTCTTGCGATACTTCCGCGAACGAGGCGATTAGGCAAGCAGTGTATTCTTTTTATTCGGCCTGCTACGACCAAGGGCGAGCCTCCAGACAGAAGCTGCTCAGTTTTTACAGTTTTGGTCTCCTTTTTCAATCACCAGCAGGGAAGGCGGCCGCGTTGCAAATATAGAGAAGTTATATTCAGGCAGTCATTGTTGAACGTATTTCAAGCCTACACGACAATCTTCGTAGCCTTGAAACGGCAAAAACAGTTGCGACAATATTTGCAAAACGAGATAAATAAACTCACTGACGCAAAATAAAAGTTGTGCATGCTCAAGTGCATTGTGCTGTTATACTTAGCTGTTGAGTCACACGTGTGGAACTGCTCTTGAAATGTATGTACCTTCTGCGTCACTAGCTAGCATTGTTGAACTTCTTTGACACATTGCTATTAAACAATGGACGATATCCATCTGCGAGACTATGGCCTGTACCGAAATGACGTGTAGGGAGATACACTTTGATCACTAATTTTAGGCGATACTTTGAGCCAACTATGTATGTGTATATTAGCTATGCATAGTGCGCACAGTACGAGGCGCACTTATAACCAACACAGGATGTCCCAGCTATTGAAGTACGGACCATCCAAAGCCTCTGGAAAGAGAGCAGTGTTATTTGCAGCCGCTGGGCCCAGTCTATAAATATTTATTTCAGGGTGTCTAGTTAAGTGGAGCTAATTAACTTCCCAAGCTGTAAACGTATTGCTGGTCAACTCTTGGATTCAGGGACACGATATCCATAAAAGAGTCGTAGGCAACCTCGTGAAAAAACATATTTGGACAACCTGCAATCAGGCAGCGACTTTTAAAATTCTCTGTTTAAAGGGCTTAGGAAAATTATCTTGAAGAATATACTGGCGCTTGAAAGTAGCGCCCCCTTGTGCGTTCTGTAGCACCTAATGGCCAACGCGGTGTTTCATCTAACGCAAAAAAATGGTTAAAATGTAAAACATAACAGGAAGTGAGCGATGCACGTCATACATAAAATGTAACCGACCCGACCAACTGTAACAATTGCTTTGTTCCGCCGATAATATCTAGTTCATGACTATTTTCCACGCGGAATATGAGTAGCGATTTCAGACAGTAAATGTGGTTTGCATAGCTGAACGCGTTCAGAATCCCTCTTTTTATACATAACCGGAAGGAGAGCCTCGCATACAGGCAGATGTTTTCTAAGCTCTAAAGAAAATCTGCAAAATAAAAACGAAATGACTGACGGTTTAGCGTTTAGGCCAAATGTTATTTAGGTGATGTAGTACTTCAGTTTTCTTTGTGGCTTCTGCCAGGCGTTCGGCTTTTAATGTGCACCTTGTTGCCGAAACCAGGGAGCGGCAAGGCGAGGTCTTAGTGCTAGCTAGTGTAGTCGACACAGTGGTTTAACAAGAACAGGGAAATAAGTTTATTTCCCTAGGTTACATTGCAATTGTAACGTAACCTAGGGAAATAAACCTATCCCTCCCTCTAAGAACAGATGTCCGAGACCGGAGCGGCCAAGTAAGTTGAGATGCTTGGCAGTGGCGCCACAGCGGAGCAGAACCCTCTTTAGAGTTCGAGGCGGGAGCCCGGAGTGGGTCTGCGAGGCTTTCGTCCGTGGCCCAAAACTGCGTGGCTTCTCCGTCGGCAACACTAGTGCATTGAAAAATAACATGTGCGTAGGGAATTCGCGCGCCAGGACTGCCCTGCTTTCAAGCGTAGTTTGAAAGAGTGCAATCAGCTACGTGCATGTATTCCTAGTTTCGTTACAATAGAGGCTACGAAATGGCAATTATTTCTGCATGTATAAAAAACAAAATGAGCTTCGTACATCAAAAACAAACATTGTTACATTACATTTTTACATTTTTACAAACATTTTACAACAAAAACATTTTTACCTTGGTTTTTACCTTGTTGTTTTTTCTTGTTTTTTTTTTTTTACGGCTTTTTTGTTAGACTGCTTTTGCTTCGTTATGTGACACTGCTTTTTCTACGAGAGATTGACTGCTTTTGCATTTTCACTAGTTACCGTTGGTTTTTACCTTCTTGTGTGTTCTTATTTTTTACATTGTTTGGTTTTGACTGCTTTTGCTTCGAAGTCTTGACACTGCTTTGCTACGATTGACTATTGTTGCTAAGATCTGTAACGTTTATTTATCGTTAACCATATTGTGTTTAGTCATACATGCTAAAGCTTGTCATTGATGAATTTTGATACCGGGTAGGGTAAGTGCAATTGGGACTATGAACGCCAGAGTAGCCTAGGGTTTAAATATACGTTCCTTTTTCCTTCCAATAAACAGTTGGCAGTTTGCGCTCGTCCTGTACGCTGTGCTTTGTGTGTCTTTGTTCGAGCAACTATAAGATGTCTGAAAAACAAATTAAAGAAATCAACACAGTGCTTATTGCTTCTTGTGGAGTGGCTGTGTATGGATAGAATCCGCGGCTGTTTTACCATCTTTAACTTCGAGTGGCCACAGTTTATAACCTAAGCTGGAATAGGTCCCATTGACCTGGAAGGGAGCTCTCACACCTTTCCATAACTGTCGTTGTGTTTCTAATGACCGCCACAGGTACAGTGATACCTTCCTCATGTTATCTCTTCGGTTTTGCTATGTGGAAGTAAGTGTGCTTATATGCCTTGTCCATGTAACCCCGAAAATTAATGGATGAGTTTCATGTCAAGTGACTGGCTGGCCATATCGCGGTGCCTACCGGTCCTATACTCTTCTTCGGCGAAGCAGCGTCAAGCCTGATATGATTCTTGTCTCGGCTGTGTGCAGGGAGCACCATCCCTTCCGCACCCACAACAAGGTAATAGGTTTATTTCCCTAGGTTACGTTACAACTCTCTCGCACGGAGAACGAAACACACTCCTCGAAGGGCCTGTTTCCGCGGCGACATAGGCACACATATAGGCATGGGCATAGGCGGCGGCACATCCATAGGCTCCTGGTGGGGGGCAAACCTTATAGGAAGACACCAAAACGCCCTGGGAGATCGCACTGAGAAAGCGCCCAGCAGTGACTTCCTGGTCGAAAGAAATGTGGGGATGCTTAAACTACGCCTCTAAGGTATGTTATGATATAACGGCCTGCGGTCCCCTCTGCTCACTATATTCATGTAAACCTCCGCTATTTTCGAAGCTGTACGAGCGTGGCTCGAGCGGCCTAGTCGGTAGCATGTCTGGCGCGTCGGCCAAGTGGCATGGGTTTGAATCTGGCCTATCGGCATTTAGTACCTGCCTAAAAAAATGAATAGACGCATTATTAGGGAATTCATTTCATGTCATCGCCGTCTATGTACCGGTCTGTAATAGGTATGCGCAGCTTCGTACTACGCGAATTATACATTCACATGCTTAAGAAACCTGATGTCTTATTCAGAGTCGCGTTCTACTAACCTACGGTTGAGGCATAGTGCTTTAACCAAACACCAGTGCTTTACCAGTGCAGCAACGGCCAGACACCGCTTGGGCTGTAACAAAAAGTATCATGCTTCAGTACGATTTTTGCAGGAAGCTACAGCAACGTTTCACAAGCCTATCTTGCAATAGCCCTTGTAGCTCGCATCTGACCTAATGGCCGCTCGCGATTGCTTGAATACATGAAATACGTCCACTTATTCCATATTGAACGTGATGTACAGTATACTACTTCGTTTCGGAAAAGTTTTCACAGGCTAGACTGGCAGATGCTGTAATGAAAGAGGGAGAAAGCAGAGCTTGATAGTGGCGACCAACTCAGGCGCCTTCTTGGATGAGCGCTACGTAGGCTGCAGAGGAGTGAACGAGGGCGATTGAGTATCTTTCTTTGAGAATACGCAGTTTTATAACAACGACGAAGGGCAAATGGGAGCGCTTTTTCATAGTTTCCGCATAAGCATCATAGATAATTGCGTTAACATGTTATTTATACTCTCGTCGTATGAAGAATTAGCGGTTTTGTAATGTGACGTGTAAGAATTTGATGTTCTGTTGGCCTTTCATGGAGAACTTGTTTCAATTGCTTTGGGATTTCTTTGGTAGGCGTACTGTGTGTTAAGAAAGAGTTTCCTTTAAGCAAGAGAAATATCTTGCGATGGTTTCAATTTTCTTATTTGTTTTTAACTTTACAGTACCAATAACGTTTGTCTGTTTTGTCTGTCCCTAGCTGTCTTGGCGCCTACTGTCACATTTAATGTTGTCTACTGGCTTAGCTTTCCTCGATAAGGCACTTTCTCCACTGTTTCGTGTTTAATGACGTAGTCTGGAGTGATTGTTTAGTTTCCTTTATTGATATTCTTGTTTTGAAATAGGGAGCGTGGGGGCTTGTCCCGTTTTAATGGGTCTTTACACTTGCTCCTGTAGACAGATTAGGCTTCTCTTTTGCTATGGGATAGTCGCCGTTTCCACAGCCCTGATCATGAGGCATTAGAGACTGTATTTCTCTGAGCGATTTTTTCCTCTTCTCTGGTTCCTTATACAGCGTCGCCCAAAATAACGGCACTCACTTTATGACTCGGAAGTTTTTCACTTTGAATGCTTCTATCCAAACTTGGTCACATGGTGGCTTTTCTTGTCAATTACACTGTATCTGTGGTGCGGTGATCCCTTATATGAGCGTTCTATTTCTTAAAGTACTGAAGTCTTTATTTTAGGTTTGTGTGTGTGTCTTTTACTCTCCGTCATCCATGTTTATTTGGTGCAGATGTTTGACATTATTATTAACCAGCTAGCCAGGCAAGTTCTTCTGACCCACGCAATAATTTTCTGTTCTTTACTTCCTGTGCTTTCGCAACGTTCTGCTAAGAGTCCACATTTTGGAAATAAGAACTGTTACTGGAAAGTTTTTGGAAGTCAAAACTGAACACAATTTTTAGCGACCAGCACTCAGGTAGTTTTGCTCGTATGTAATATACAAGGATCTTTCTAGGTATATGTGTCTAGGCGCGCCTTTTAAGGGAATGGTTGCTCGTGACGTATGGATGGAGAATTTCGAGTTTTGCCATTTAGCTACACAGCTAGCAAACATGTACACCCCGTTTCTTCTTCACAAAACACCTCCGGGAAAAGCAACACCATACATGTCAAATTTGCGTTTGAAAAGGAAATAGTGTGCATTTCCAATGATTTCATGAAAAGCGCTAAAGCGTTAAAATCTACTAATTGCTTAACCCGTAAATTACCCACATTACATTGCAGCTATTTCTGCAGACTAATGCAAATAATGCAAGAAAATAATTTTTAGACTTCTATCGATAAAAATCAAAGTAAACATACTAAATAGAGCAACCTCTGTATAGGCGCGACGGATACATTATTCTGTTCCTGCCCGATTCTGTTAAAAACATCTATTCTTTTCTTCTCTCTCGTAGCACGCACCATTATAAAGATAAGATAACGACAACATAACGACGAAAACTGAAGCATGGTTGAACGCCAATCACTTCAGTTAGTGTCAGAGCAGAAACGAGTGGCGAACCCGGCGCCTTGCTGTGGCGGAGCAGTAATCCCTATTCGAAGCCTGCGACGGTGGTCATTTACTGCTTCAGTGGTTCCAGGAATCGATCGCAGCCCCTTGTGCTTAGTAAAGTTCGCACCCCGTTCTTTTTCGTCGACCTCCCCTCCTCTTCCTCGACTAGTGGTAATCAATGTAAACTTACCATTTTACGCAAGCTGACACAACAAGGGGTAGCACAGCGCACTCCCAACTAGATTTGAAGTACACTCGTCTTGCACCATCTCTTCTTTCCGCAACCTCTTGGCTCCCTCCTTTTCGCTGCTTGGAGAACGGTTGCAACTAACCTTCGTAGATATCCGCAGTAAGTTAGCCGGCTATGCAGGACACCGGAGGTTTCAGATGCACAGTTCTACTCAGTTCTGTCTGTTTCTGCCTATCTGTTAAGCTGTCCCAGGTTTGTCGCTCTTCGTTACTGCTTTCGCAGCCCCCTATTGGGAGTACATAGCGTTGTCTGTAGCAAGAACAGTGACGCACATGGGTGCATGTAATTTCTAAACGAATTAATTACTTCGCATAATTAGTAACCTCAAGTTGTTAATTTCATTGCTGGCTAGATTACTAGAAAAGAAAGCTAATTCATTACATAAGGAGAATCGGCAAACAAAGTGCAGTACTTATTACATTAACTCAATTACTGATATGTTTGAGCTAAACCCATCGATTATTTATGCAGAATCAGCGTGAAATTAAGCGCGAAAGGTGGCATTGTCGAAGCTTCAACATGTGTAGACAACGCATATTAGCTTCTGCAAACTAAATATATATTTGGTTCGTTAGAGCTTAGGTCTCTGCGATACAGAAGTGAAAATAAAATTCGGTAGTTAGTGAGTGAGCAATTGTTGTGTTTGGTCCCGTTTTTGTTGTGTGGGCGTTCCCGTGCTGTCGTGCCGGGATGCAGAGAGAGAGAGAGCAAGGCAACCACGCCGCTCCAGAACGAAACACAAACTCAGTTATTACAATCCCCCTGGCTGCGCTTCAGCTTAAAGGGCGCCACTATTAAGTTCATAGGTGGCGACCCCAACATCTAACCACCCCCCCCCCCCCCCCCCTCCTCAGTCACAAGTTCAAGCGGTCCGGTGGTACTACACGGCGGCCGCTACGGGTAAACACAACACCATCACCAGGGCGTGAAGGTCTCGCTGTAACAGGCGGCGGATCAAGTGATGCTTCTTGAGTTTGGCGGTGAGGCTGGAGAAGTGCGGGATCTGCAGCTCGCAGCACAAAGGTAATAAGGTGTCGACGATTCCGCTGCAGAATCGTTCCTCGCTCCGTTTCGACGACGAAGGACCTTGCACACTGTGCCTTGCTCAGAGCTGTAGCACGCACCTGGTCGGGTTGAACCCAGACCTGCTCACCGGACTAAAGTGATGGCAGATCCCTGACGCGATGATGTCGGTTGAAGCCCTTTGTAGTCCTTTTTTTGCAAGGATCATCTCTCAGGGCTACCTCCTCCCTTTAGGGCCAGTGTGGGCGAAACTTTTCATCCGGCTTTGGGACTCGAGTTCTTAGTTGCCTTTCCATTAGGAGCTGAGCCGGGCTGAAGCCACTCACACCTGGTGTATCCCTACAGCTGACAAGGACCAAGTAGGAATCTTTTGCCTTACGGACGATGTCATTCACAGTCCGGATCATTCGATCTGCCTCTCCGCTAGACTGTGGGTAATGGGGGCCACTGGTCATGTGGTCGAAACCATAAGATGCGGCGAATGCGGCGAATTCGCGTGAAGAAAATGGCGGACCCTTGTCTGACTCAACCTGTTGCGGTATGCCATGATGGGCGAACAGGCTTTTTGAGCACCTCAATGACCACTGGAGCTGTTGCACTTCTCAGTGTCACCACCTCTGGGAACTACCATTAGGAAAGTTCGAGAATTGTGGTGAAACAGGTCCATTCCCAGAACTAAGTCCCAGGGACGACCAGGGAGGTTTGTAGGAAGGAGTGGTTCTGCTGAATTTACTCGAGTAAGGGCGCACCTTTCACAGCTGCTCACGAGAGAGGTTATCTCCGGGATTGGTATCCGTCGAGGTGCACTGAGAATGGCACAACATCTTGTTTCAGGAGGAGGCTGTACTCATCTCTGAGCGTGCCGAGGCCACGGATCAGTTCAGCAAGAAACGTTGGCTCAGGAGTGTTGACAGTACCCACAAGTTGAATAACTTCAAGAGCTTGGATGCTAGTATACACAGTAAAGGTAGTGAAAGTGCCTCAATGACAAAAAGACGCTGGGAGCTGGTCTTCTCTCGCCACGATAGCTGTGCCAAATACGAATCCCGTACACGCAGAGGTTGGCCACTGGACCCTGTCAAAATAGCGTCTTTCTTGGCGAGCTCAGTCGGGACTCCGGGGAAGTCACTTAGAACTGCGGAAACCTCGGCCCCTGAGTCTACTTTGAACTGAGTTGTGTAGCTGTCGACTGTGACATCCACATATTTGACTATAGCTGGCGTCTCGAGAGAGTGCATTTGGATAGCATTGTTTGGCCTGCCTCGACTTCCTGAAACGGCAAACTTCAGCAAAATCACCTTTCTTACCGCAGCAGTTGCAGATAGAGCTCTTTGCCGGGCACTCTGAGCGTACATGATATGCTCGGCCGCAGAACAAACAGAACGGAATGTCACGATAGCGTTCCGACTTCGCGTCCGTTGGGCGCGCTCTGGCGTCGACCGGCCGTCGCGAAAACTTTTGAGTCGCAGCATCAATGTCGACCATGCCTTGCGAGGTAGCCTGTGCGATTGAGCGTTCCTTGTCCGCGTCCTCGGGCGGACGAATTTGCGTCCAAGCTTCTTTGAGAGTTAAAACTGATTTATTTATAGGAAGGGAAAGGCACGGTAACTGTCTCACTTGATTTCTGTGGACACCGCAACCGCGCCGTAAGGAAAGGGAGGAAGATGGGAGTGAAAGTGGAAAGAGAGAAAGAGGAGCCGTAGTGGAGGGCTACGGAGTAATTTCGACCACCCGGGGATCTTTAACGTGCGCTGACATCGCACAGCACACGACGCCTCTGCTTCGGGGAGCAGCAAAGCTTATCGGAGAGACCCGTGTCGAGCAATCCAACGACAAACCTGTTGCGGACCAAGCGTTCTTCCAGCGCCGGTGACGGGTAGTTGCAAGTTTGACTATTTTGAACAGTTCGGCGTAAAATTCGTCGACACTCTCACCAGGTTGTTGAACGCGCTTGTGAAAGCGAGACGACTCATAGAGCTCATTACAGGGATGTACGAAGTGCTCGAAGAAGCGTTTGGCCACTGCGTCGTAGGAGGCTAACGCGGCAGCTTCGAGTGAAAAAGTGTCTAGCAGCGAGCGAGCTTTCGGGCGCATACAGTACAGAAGCGTACGTACTTGCACGTCTTGCGGAGCGTTTTGTAGTCTAGAGACAGCGGCATAGTCCTCGAAGGGAGACTTCCATGAAGACCAACTTGCAGGGTTGCAGAAGCTGAACGCGTCTGGCGGTTGTGGAGTGAGACCTAGCCACTGAGACTGCTGGACGTTTTCGTTCGGCAGCATCGTTTTGCCGTTGACGGTCGTTGAGAGCGCTAAGGTAGACCCAGGCAAGATCGATGCAGTGTATGCAATGCCACCTCCCACAGACGTTGCAGGTATCAGACGTTTACTCGGGATGGTAAAAAATCTTGCCAGGTTCTTGCCTCATGTTTCGGAAATCACTGTTCCGATACGCACCCTTCTCAACAAGAATGCTAGTTGGACTTGGCAGCATGTACAGGAAGCTGCATTCAAAAAAGTCAAGGAACATCTTACGTCCGAATGCTGCCAGCCAAGTACCACCCATCGTATACCACAACAGTCCCTGCCGACGCCAGCTCTTTTGGACTCGGAGCAGTCCTGCTGTAAGCACAGCCGGCTGGTGAGCAGAGGTCAGTCGCCTTTGCCTCAAGGGCAATGACAGCCACAGAACGAAGGTACAGTCAAACAGAAAAAGAGGCCTTGGCTAAAGCGTGTACCATCCAGAAGTTCGACGAGTTCATCAGAGCCATCACCTTTGCCGTAGAAACTGGTCACCTTCCTCTTGCGTCATTGTTTGGCAAAATGGAACTTGACGTGCTTCCTCTGAGAGTGCAAAGACTCAGGCTTGAGACCTTACCAGTTTCAGATCATGTACGTGCCCGGAAAATTGTTGGCTACAGCGGATGCATTGTCTCGCATCCCTCCCAAAGTGCATCCAGTAGATACAGTGGAACTTTTTGCTACCGAAATCGTGGCTTCTGCATTAGATGTGCTTCCTGTGAACATGCAGGATATCAGGAATGCCCAAAGTTGTGATAGAGAATGCACCACGCTCATGTTTTTCTACCAGCATGGCTGGTAAAAGGTGTCAAAGATACATATTCACGTGTCAAAGTATGAATCAGTGAAGGATGAACTTTCTGCTTGTGATGGTCTCCTCCTCAAAGACAGTCGCATCTTCATCCCCGCAGCAATGAGGCCAGGAGTCTTGACGCTTCTGCATGAAGGACATCAGGCTGGCATGAATGCCTATTCACGGGGCAAGGGGAGTAGTAGCAATATTCGTTGTCTTTGAATGAGATATTTTCGATTTGATGCCCCGAGTTTCATCGCCTTGTTCTTTCATTTGTCATTGACAGTCAGACTCTTTGGTTTTCTGTTTCCACGTGGTTTTTATGTAGCCAGAATCTTTCAATTCACTCGGGTTTCTTCAACACCGCGTGGTGGAGCGCTGACGGCGACATGTTTGAAGTTTGAATCTTCTTAGAGGGTGACAAACATCCTTCCCGCTGTAGTTCACATTCAAACATTAGGAAACACCGAACAATCCTGTAATGGGTGGCGAAATATGCCTTTGAGCTCGACTCGACATTTTCCTGCCGCATCTCGACGGCAAAGTTGGACTTATACTTCGCGCCCAGCTTCTTTCTCTCTTTCACGACTTCAGTTAAGCTCGAAAGGAATTAAAACGGGCAATACTTGTTGTGGGATAGCTGGTTTGATTTCATATCTGCGGGACTACGCGTACAAAGACGAGGCACAAGAACAAGTAGGACGACACGCCGAAGCGCTAAACTAACAACTTTATTTAGAGGATGAGGTGAACGGTATCTAAGAAGTGCCCTATCAGGCCACGTGACTACATAAATATAAGCGGGAATCCTAAAGAATCAAACTAAATACGACAAAGCATCAGATACGGTGAAGCGAGGGCAAGAACGCGCGTGTCTAAAAATAGTAAGCAAGTTTCAGAACAAGGCACAAAACGATATCTTCACATGCCCAAAACCAAATTTTGCAAGCGCACGTTAAAGATCCCCAGGTGGTCGAAATTACTCCGTAGCCCTCCACTACGGCTCCTCTTTCTCTCTTTCCACTTTCATTCCCACCTTCCTCCCTTCCCTTACGGCGCGGTTCGGGTGTCCACAGAGCAAGTGTGACAGTTACTGCGCCTTTCCCTTCCTGTGAACCAATTTAACTTATTTTAAAATTTTGCAAAACCTTAACGTGCACGGCAAGACCCCTGAAATGCTACTTGGGTGTTCAACAGCGCCACACCCAACCATAGCGGTGGACGTTCCACGTCCACCGCTACAGTTGAGGGTGGCGCTGGTGAACACGCTCAAGGTTCGTATACAGACAACATTAATACCCAAGAAAGTAGCAGGGGGGACAGCGGCCGATGTAGCTCAGTTGGAAGAGCACCGGACGCGATATTCGGAGGTCGTGGGTTCGGTTCCCACCATTGGCACGTAGTTCTTCCTTCTACTGTGTGTTTATTTATCTTTCCCTTAAACAGATTACATTACTAATTTATGTGATTACCGAAGTAGAAATAAAAAAATACAAAGTACAATCCCCAATGCTTTCCTTGGCGTCGTCGACTGTTGGCTTCACCCTCATTAACCTTCATTTATATATATTCTTGGCCACGAACTAAACACACTTACCAAGAACGTTCTTTTTTGCAGTACGTAAAATATATTTTGGGGACGTTTATTTTTAAAAGTTTCCAAAATTAAGGAAGGATACAATTGAGTCCTCAGCGCACAGAGGTGCCACCAAGTACGGTATAATTGAAATATTCAGTAAAGCATTGTTTAATAATGTTTTAACTTCTGAAATGTTCAATGTTCAGGCGATCAGCTTCGATATATATGTGCGCGCAGAAAGTAAAACTGGCGGGCGTGGCACCCGAGCACGAACGTCTGTGTCCATCTGTTCACAATCGGTGACGCGGAACCTGAACTGCCGCCGGCCACCACGGAATGGCGGCTGTTAGTGGAAGTGGAGGCCAGACATTTCCAACGCCATGCGATCACTGCCGAATTCAACGCTGTGAGAAAACCGCGTGCTGTCATTTGGACTATTGAAACTGATAAGCGTCTTGCAATTGTATGCGCTGCGTTTTCTTGATTCGCATGATGACCACGCTTACAAGATGTTTCCAGGCAATGACACCGACTCGCCAAGATTTTGCGTCTGTGCTTTTTTATTAAATAACGGATGGCATCACATCTTTGTGGCCTACTTAACCGTACGAATGGCAATGCCCACGGGGAACACATGGACCACTCGGCCCTCCTTTACGATAGAGGCCAACCTTGCAGAAACAGCCAGAAAACGGGCCACGATGAAGACAATGCGTCAACCGTATTCGAGGATTATTACAAGTCTTTTCCAAGCAGCGGGCATGCTGACGATGCCTCCTGGTTTCGCTACGGAAACATGGAGGACGATGCCCTGCGAGGTAATAAAACTTCTTAATTAGTTCAGCCATCAGAATCAACTAAAGGAACAGTTAAGTTAAGAGTCTCTGAAGCGAAGCAGCAAAATGAAGTAGGAGAAAACAAAAGAGAATAAATGTGTCACATCAGCAAACATTATGACTAATAAAGGGCAGTTGTTAGCATGACATTTTCTAGAGCGAGCTGTAAAGGCGAGAAATACTCCTGCCCTGTCCACAGAACTTTATTTAGCAATAAGTAATTGAAAATTTGCATCTATGTGATCTGTACGCTTTTCTGGTTCACTTATACTCATTCCCCCGCACTTCGACCAGTCCCCACTTCCTAACTGTCGTCGGCAGTAATACTGCTGAAATGATATGGCGTGCTATGCTAGAAATACATATTCCAGTTAGTACACATGCTAGTTAAAGGAACATCGACCACAGCTCAATCAGAATTTTTATGTTGGCAAATTTCGATAGTATGGTATTTCGTGAAATTGTTGTGATTCTCACGGCAACAAAAACACCTTTGTTGCTGCTAGTTTCGAAGCTGAGTATAGTTTTTATTTCGACGCATATGAGTTTTCTACTTATAAGCCGTAGGGGGAAGATGACTCAGGTCTTGACGTAAACGCAGATTCTGTAACTAGGCACGCACGGCAAAAAGTGCGCTCTGGCTGCCGCCCAAATCAAAGCTGATACGGCTGGCAGGAGCCGTCGCTTCGCTTTGCGAGCGAAAACGTACGGGCATATGGCTGTGGTATAGGTAATAGCTGGTAACTGATAAGGTGGGCCAGTGGTTGGGCGTCGGGTGGTGAAACGACACGCAATGTGACACGTCTAATTTAGCAGGAGCTGGCAACTCGGTTTTATCACTTCAGCTGGGAGGGTGTGGGGAATGAAACCATCTAGGAGTTTTGCATTCTGAGTAAAAGCATTCTACCCCAATAGGCTACACAAGCACGTTCGTAGGAGCTGGTTTAACGAGACTTTACAGCTATGTCGGATGGTCTCTCACAAAATACGATAGCTTACGACTGTATATGCTACTAGAGTGTGTGTGAAATAATGCGGACACAACTTATGGATTAATGATTTAGGTGAGTTCCAAATACATGTAGGGGAACGAAGATCCGCGAGACAAGCCCCGGACAGAAGCCGAACGCTCTCTCGTCGGACCTGTTACGACCAAGCATCCGCAATTGCGCGCTCTATTGTTCGCCTGTGGGCATGGATAAGTTTTGTGAATATGTGGTGATGGTCCAATGGCTCTAAGTGAGCCTGTTTCCAGGAATCCTGTTTTGTAAGCATGTTTTGCTTTGTGGACAACCTGCAAATGCCAAATTGACCCTGTCAAGAGAACGTCTGGAAAAACACAAAGAAACGTCCCCCTGCGGGAAATAGCAGGAAGTGCTTTCTTTCTTTTGTTCACCCTTCCAGTCGAGAAGTGCTATCCTCCAGTGATGAATGCCTCCTATCCAAAGGAGACGACAGAGTGACATGTCCGCTGACGTGCAGGACAAGAAAGGAGCATGACTCATACGGCCATTAAGTGATTTCCCGGGAATGCAGGAAAGATTTGCAATTGTCGAAAAGGGACCATGTTGGGAGCCCTATGCGGCGCCACGTGCACTCGGGTTTCTGAGAAGTAAAACCCCTTGTCAGAACCAGCCTGTGGTTTCTTTGCTGAAGAATAGAAATGTACCTCCTCTCCTCGCCGTTCCCAAGCTTTTCCCGCCAACAAGTGATCACGCCCAACGAATGAATGCCGGACCAGTCAGTGCTTCAGACCATCAGTGCAGTGATGTGTTCGATTGGATGCCGATACCTGAGGGGCGTGCCCTGGATTTGGTTGGTCAGCATCTTCAGAGAGGGGCTGGACATAGGGGGTTTTAAGGACGCTGCAGAGCACGAAATGTCGCTCTGAGCCCTGGGTAAACGGCTCATCCAGTCGCTTCTCGCTATGAACTCTTAACGCTTGCCATTTTGCTGATGTACCCTTCTTTTTCGTGTAAATAATCTTGTAAATAAGTTTCTCAAAGTGCCATTAAACCTGCTTGTACATATTTCACCAACTTCGAAGATTCAATCCTACTTCAACCCCGAGTCTCTGCACGCTACCAAGTGAAGGCCGGGTCGACGTAGCCCCAGCGTCACGACAGACCCTAAAGGCGAAGCTTAACTGTACCCGAATTCTTTTATTTTTTTTTTTAAATAAGTATGCGTGGTATTTTACACCAGCCTTTCTTTCCCTCCCATCAGCCAAGGATGGCGAGTAACACATCGTCCGCCTGTACGACAGCTCCACCCTTTTTCGCGCTGGTTTATCCTAAACCCTTCCTATATAAATTTCATACCAGATTTTTCATCAAGTAAGCCCCTTCCGAGGCCTCATCTTTGAGAAGATCTTACACTTCCCGTGCTGCATCGCGTTTGTAAATAGACGTGCGTCGAAAACGAAGCCAAGTGGAAATGAAAAGTGCATACTTGCCAGACATTTAAATCGGAACATACCGAAACGAACCTCACCGCATGTGGAACCGCCAAGCGCAGGCTTTATTTGCTTTACAAGATTGGGCTGTCTCTTTGCAGCCTTCTTTGCGTGTATAAAAGTGCGCACGCAGTTTTGTAGCAAAGTTATTTCCCATTCTAGGCATATGCAACCGTTACAAACATTTATCCGCCGCCTAGACTTTTATGCGTCACGGCACTTGTACTAGCTGTGGCGGCCTGGCGATGCCTGTAAATCTGTTCTGAATCTTTTATACTTTATAAGGCCTTTTTGTTCAGTAAGAGTGGTATATTTGTGATTAGCATCTATCGAACGTACCAACTTCATTTTCTCTTCAGCGTATCTTTAAAGTAACACCGCCTTGCAAGGCACATTGAAAATGTTCCGAATGATGACTCAGAAAAGAAGTTTATTCCTTGACAAAGCTGGGCTGTAAGTTAGGACGCAAAGCGGCTAAGGAATAAAGAAATAAAAGAGAAACAAGAAAGCAACTATTGCAGCAGTGTCGGCAACAAATTGTAAGGAAATGATTAAAGCAATATCAAGGGAGAACCACATATAAATGCCAATAGCCTTTTTTGTTTTCATTTCAGGAACCGAACACGCGTGAACTCACTTAAGAAAATCATCTTCGCAACGCAATTTAAAATTTGTGTTTTAAGAAACACTGGCTGATTTTTGTTTCCCTTTGTCGGTCTTCATTTCACATTGTATTGCTAGAATGCCACTATCAGCATAATTTTCGTTATGTAGACTTAGTGATGTGTGTCCAAGACGTAATGGAAAACATTCAATGCGCATTCTTGTTGTGCCTTCTTTGAAGCCTTACATCCGATCCAGTGCAGAGGAGGACAAATCATATGAATGAATGATTGTTTCTTCTTCTTTGTGCATTACAGGAACCCACATGAAAACTTAACAGGGCAGCTTTCGAGTTTACAAACGAGGGTTCTAGTGAGGGCTTTGCCAAATGCGCCGTCTTGGTGAGTTTAATAAGCGCCCTTCTAATCTCGATCGTTAGATAGTCTTTAAGCAAGTCTGATTTCTGAAAGCGAATATTAAAACCCTGTTTGCCGACAGTACATTCGTCACGCTTGTAATCGGTGCGTTATTACAAAGTAGGGACGTTAGTATCTTTTTAGGTGTCATAAACTCTGGAACAGAGAGGAAGTGTTTTATTTCTGTAGAGCAGACCTTCTTCTCCCCCCCCCCCCCGTTTACCCGTCTAGAAAACGGAGGAAAAATGTTGGGCAAAACTGTCGGCAACCTCCCGAATTTCGGACTCCTGAGAGTCAACTAAGCTGATACTCAAATCTGATTTAATGGAACGCTTGCGAACGTGACGCCAGAACTGACTAGGACGATTTGAGGCACTCCCCTCTAAAGACTCAAATAGGAGTCGTAGTCCCGCTTGTATAGGCGTTTGCAAAGAGAACGCAAGCGGCGAAACTCACCTGCCCAATTGTGAAACCCAGGGCGTTTCGCTTTACATTCAAAACAACATAAAGAAACGGAAGAACCGAAACCACAAGAGGGCTTGTGCGGCGACACCCGGCAGCCCCGGCAAACACCCCGATAAAAAAACACCCCAAAAAAAAAAAAAAAAAAAAAAAAAAAAAAAAAGAACAAGGAAAAAAAAAAGAAACATTTGGCACAACACACTATGAAAAATGCGCTGATAACATCAGTACATATTATAGGTTCTCTAATGCTTGAACAGCAATTCTCAGTATTTTGCGGCTGTTCAAAGAAAATACATCGTCCGGTAGTTCGTTGAAGATAGCTGAACATAATAGTGTCTCGTTGCTTTACCGTAGTGAGTGCGCAGTCTCGGTTTAAGATAACGAGGAACATGTCTCAACGGTAGTGGTTTCGTATTTGTGTGCCTGTATACACTGCTCCAAAAATATTTTAGTACTACAATTTGTTTAAAAAGATTGTCAAAAGAAGGCAAACTGGCTGTTCTAAAGACAGTTCAGTTCAGTTCAGGCGTTCAGTCGTGTCCGACTCTTCGTGACCCTATGGACCATGTCACGCCACGCTTTCCGGTCTCTCACTATCTTCTTAACATCACATAGTTTCATCTGCAATGCCTCGAGAATGCCATCTAACCATCGCGTTCGCTGCCTACCCCTTCTCCGGCGACCCTCAACCTTTCCCAACATCAAATCTTTCTCCAGCGACTCCTCTCTTCTCATCAGATGACCAAAGTAGCTGAGCTTTAACTTTAGAATTTGACCCTCTAAAGACACTGCTGGGCAAATTTTCTTGTGGCATGTGGAAAACGCTTGTAGTGATGTTTTTCAAAGTCCTTTTAACTCGACATTTACATATAAAAGAGCAGTTAAAAAAACAACATATAACACTATACCCCAGAGCCTGGGCGATTATTTTTCTGACGAAAAAAGGCATCATAATTTTCAAATTAAACAAACATGTAACACTTCTAAGTTTCTTATAAATGTGGGTCAACTGAGTATTTCATGTCAGATCATTGTCTATGTGTACACCAAGATACTTAACCTGTGGGACGCTATCTTTAGGTTGACAAGAACACAAAGAGCAATATGAGGGGTGTAAATATATGGAACCTACAACATCTTTGTGCGGGTTACGAAAACAGATAAGTCTGGATATGGGGCTATTTATTTGTACTACGTTTGAGGCAAACCAATCACTAATTTTAGTAGCGTCCTCCCGAAGGTTGAGTTTGGAAGAATTTTCTTGCTCCCATTGCTTTAGGGCGCAGCTCGTAGGCAACCGTTCGTAACTTGAGCGGCGTTGGCAATGCATTCTTCGTAATGAGAGGAGCCAGACGCCCACCCTATTACAAATGGCACTGACAATCATTGGGCACAAGATTTCGCGCAGAGTCCAGCACCCGTCATGCTAATCCGGAACGCAGACGCCTTGGACACTAGGTATGACACATGGCAGCTATGGATCCAGAGGGACCCCTAAACACTCTCGCGTTATGGAGCCTCACGTGATCTTACACTACTATACCGTTACTGCTGTCGCTCTTGCATATGCCACACGAGAACGATGGGGGTGGCCACGTTTCTGCATAGGGGTCTGCCTACAGTATCTATCAAACTCTTTGGTATTACCGACGAATATGCAGCAGATTGGACGCTGGCTTTCTCGTAGTACTTATTCAGTTCTCGTATACCGCGCTCACAAGCAACCCTGTACGTTTCCTGCGTCACGAATTAACCATTACATGCATCGAGACCTATTAAAATTTTGGAGGCCTGAAATCTACATGTAAAGACAAAAATACGCTACACCGGATATGGGTGAAAAATTTCGTTTCCCTCTCTCACAACTGCTCCAACTGCTTCGACGACCATGAACAATTTTGTATATACCTCCTCTTTCAAAATCAGCAATTCTTGCAGCAAGCAGAATGCATCTCTTTCCATTTCTCATAGTATAAGGCTTCCTTCGCCAAAATTAAGGAGTAGGAAACTGTTCAACTTGAAAAAAGGGTATGCGCGGATAATTAAGTATGCTTTAAACTGCATATGCATGGCGCTCTTAAATTGTGTGTCTCAAATTAACACAGTCTAAACGCATAGAGAATTCAGCTCAACTTTAGCATTATTAAGTATCATAATCATCGGTGCAGATTTATTCTCTTTGCTCACCTTCATACCTTCATCAAAGGTATTCGGAATATATGTCCACAAGGTTTACTTTTCATAATTTCAGTATGCGGTAACTGCGCCTGTGAAGCTGTAAATCTCGGCACAGACAAGACCCTTTCGCTTCATCCAGAAATTTGGAAGTGAAGGGGTTCGTATAGGAGTTCAGGAGGGACACAGTTGGTTTCAGGATATTTTATGAAGTCTGACAGTGCGAGGACTTTAGTCCCCGCACTGTCAGACTGCAAGGCGTTCTGTCCCGTTCTTTTTTTTTCAGTGTGCGTGTGCGTGTTGTTTTGGCGCCTTTAATTTAGAATTAGGACTCTGAATATGAAAATCCGGCCTAAACGGAAGCCTTTTATCATTTCGCGGCCTGCATGTACGCTCCGGAAGCACTATGTTTTGCTGTGCGTTCATGAACTTGCGTTGATGGAAGACAGCGTCTAAATTTTAGCTTCCTTCTACGTGATGTAAGCCAGTTTTCGATCTTTGTGAGGTCTCTGATAATTTAATATTTGTTTCTTCTAAAGAATTATGCTCCTTTGGGAAGCATCAATTTCATGCATCAGAGGGTGTCACGTTCTCTTTGAGCTATACAGTCCGAGCACCAGCACACAGAACAAAATCGCTTCCGATGAAACTTTTACAACCAGCACATCAACAGTTTCCGATCCAATGTCCACTTACATGCGAAAGCGATATCCAGGAGTATGAGGGCCAGAATTGTGGCTATGATTATCCTCATCCTTTCGTTTCTTCTTGCGGTACCTCCGTTAGGGGTCGGACCTACCTTCGCGACTGAACATGGAGTGCATACTTCATATCCACCAGGCTTCGTTCAACAGGCGATGCCGCTACTGCAACCGCTCTGATGTTTGCCTTTTTGTTTTGTTTTTATTTTCATTCACCGGGACTGAAGGACACCGCACTACAAACATGACGGAATAACTTTTCTGTACCCATTGTTGCAGGCATCCGAAGCCCGTTCCGCAATATTCGTTGGCTTGACACAACAAAAACAATTTCGAAGTTTTCGCAAAACGAGACAAATAAACCCACTGCCGTAAAACAAACAGGTTCTGTGTGGCCTGCCACACTGAATTATATTTAGCTTCCGAATCGCACGTGCTGGATTGCAGTTGCAGTGTATCATCCATATCACTCGTTATTATTGTTGCATTCTGTCGTCGCATTGTGGCGAAACAATGGACGATCAGCGTCTGCCGTACGCCAGGCCCCTGTTGGGACGAAGAGCAGTGAAAACTAACTGGTGGTGACATTTGGAGCTACATAGCTAGCGGGTTAAAGAGATGAGTCGTTATGCAAGGTGTCCCGATTTTACCAAAACTCGGTATCTGCCGGACGTCTGCCAACGCCTTCAGGTGAATTATCTACTGTTATCAAGAAGTAAATTTAACCCCCAGAACGCCTCGCAGTTTGTTTGGCTTAACTGCAGTCACTATGGGGTTATCGCCACTTGGACGTTGTTCTTTAGGCTTTGTTGGCTGCCGACAATGAACGCCGCACGTGATTACACCTTTGGTGCGTTGTTTCCATTTATCGTTCCGCAGAGCGCATTACTTGTGCAAGTAAGTTGCAGAAGAAATATTTAAGTGGAAAAGCTTTCTTGGCTAATCAATGGCGTGCACAAAAAATGACTGTCCGCGGAATTAGTGCCCATAAGATATATCCAAAGCCAATTCTACAAAATCCACATACAAGCCAAAAAAGACAAGATACAGAAATGATTACTTGGCTGCTATGGCGCAATGACATTGCATAATGAATAGCTAATATGGCATAGCCCGAATACAATCCAGAATATGATAAACGAGAAAGACCCATAGTCAGTCCAACTGTAGCCACATAGCAGGTAAACATAGGCTAAATTGGCTAAAGTGTCTAAATAATGGTTAATCAATAACCAAAAGGAATAAAAAGTATAACAGACAACAATGTAGGAAGTAAAAAAAATAACACTAAATATTAAAATGGAAAGGTAAACGAAAAATGAAAATAAAGAAATGGGTTATATGAATATATACAAAAATAACAAACAAAAATATGAAAATAAAATTCAAGTAATAAAGAGCTGTATCTCGCCTTACTGCACCAAAGCAGTTTCAAGTGGCGTCTATATATTATTTTTTTTTTTTCAGGACGTTTTTATAAGCCGTTTAAGGTATTTAAAAGCCTTTTATGATGTACAAGATATGCACTGAATACGTTATATCATAACTCGTAATTTATTATATTCTTCTTTTTCCGCGAGACCACGCTACGGCCGCGTGATCAGCTATAGAGCAGTTTCTATTTCAAGCAAATATTGACGGGGGAAGGCACCTCCCCTTGCCAGGTGACCGGGCGGACTCGGGCGGCCGCCGAGGCCCGGATTCGATCCCGCATCCTTGGGAAGAGTAGTCAAGTGCCATAACCACTGCGCCACCCCGGCGGGGGTACGACTGAACTGCTGCTCTCTGTGCAGTTCCAGAGCGAGCACGTGGTTTAGTCAGGAAGTGTTTTTTTCGATTGAGTGTGCATCGCGTAAAACCCATCGGTAGTCTCGTGCTCTTAGATCTAGTTATAATATTTGCCTCTCGAAGACTATTGTAATACATTGTTTGTTTATCACATCGACAAAACATTTATGGGAACAAAAACACGGTCAGCATCAGGAAAGATCCAAATTTGAACTAACTGCAGCACTGCGGTGTGTCATTCACTTTACTTTGCTCCGTTGCTGTCAAAAATAACGACAGAAGTGTTGGAAATGACTGGCCATTCCCTTACGCCAAGCTGCGATATAGAATAATGTATATGACGTGGCCAATACCTGTCGCAGTTTGAACTGAGCGCCGTAGCCACTGCACACGTCTTTCCCGGGCGTCGCGCTTTTTGCGATCTTGCTACATGCCTTTCGTGCTCAGTTTCTGTTCCAGAAAAAAAAAAAAAAAGCGTCGGATTTTGTCATTTTGTGTAGGGCTTTAAAAAAATTAGTTTTTTTCCTTTTCCAAAAACTGATATGACATCTTCGGTCACGGCTTCGAGTTCATCATTAAGACTAACCAGACAACTGTAATAGTTTAAAGAATATTTAGCACATTTTTGTTAATAGGGGGGTATTTTGAAGAGCTTAGTCGCATACTGTGTTCACCGCGGCCGAGAGTTATTTGAAAGTATTTATTTTTCTATTCCAAACGCACTATTTTCAGGAAATGTCCCAACAGTTCACTGAAATAACAAGTTTACTCTTCTGAGAGATATTAGTAAGCTGGTATTATTACCTGAGAGTACTTCCCCAATGTCATCCCAATCTGTTTCTTCTATTTTCCTTTTATGGTAAAACGTGGTCGAAAAGTCGAACGAAGGCCACAGTAAACTATGGGTAACTGGTTAGCGAGCATCACATCACGCGACATTTAGGAGGAGGCGTATGACAAGGACATGTTATTTTTAAATATTCTTGCGTTACCAAGCTGGGTAATAGGCTTTGGAAACGTTTTCTTGTACTACCTTCATATTTTAATTTTTATTTCCTTGTTTCTTGAGCAGATGTGATGCCTCTTAAAATATATGGCTGCATCTTAGCTCGGCTAAGCGCGGTTACGCAGTGAAAGCTTTGTTATGCTTGGTATGAACAGCAACGTCAGCCGGATGATCGTGATCAGCGTGTCAGGAGTCAAACCACAGAAAAATTTGTCTGACCATGATTATTCGAGCTTCCGCTCAGTAAAAAAGGTCATCTGTATGAGTCTAACCTGGCTGTGCAACGTAACCTAATTAAGCATAACAAAGCCTTCGCATGCATAACTGGGCTTAGCCGAGCTAAGATTCAGTAATGTTTTACAGCCTCTCCATCGCTCATGCATATACAATGAGTATACCGGACGATTCTACATAGTGGGCACGGAATAAATATCTGCAGCTTGTGAATTCTGCCTTTTGCAAGGAATGCATTTTTCTGCCACCAATGTCAGAAATTATTTATTAATATTGTCAAGTGAGCCACGCTTCGGTGAACTCAATGATTCAGGATATATGGGCAGTTTTTCATAACTACAAACTACACTCTTGCTTCACAACCTTCCTAGTAATTTTAATACGTTTAAGAACAATGCTGGCTATAGAACTACGACTTCAAACTGGACAAAGGGCAAGAACTGTCCACTTCTTGCCCTTTGTCCAGTCTGAAGTCGCGGCTCTTTTTTCTCGCAATAGCGCGTGCTGTTCGCCCTGTCTTTTCAACTTTTCTTCACGTCTTAGTCGCGTTGACGTAGCGTACGGACATTAGTGTACTCTTTTTCGTTTACGTGATTTGCAATCTTCTCTTTTATTTTGTTTACGTTCTCAGCTTTGTTACTTTTTCGTGAAAAGTGATTTTTACTCCTGTTTCTTACGTTTCTTATTCAGTGCACATTAAAAGTTTCATAATGTTTGTATATATTAATGGCTGCATTCTGCTGTCACGATTAGTGCATACGCCATGCCTTCTAGCGATTTACTGGACCCATATTCAAGCTTCTCTAGCAGCTTTTATCCAGGAAGCCTTCCAGCAAAAACTGTAAAATAAACACTGAATTGAAGAAGGCATGCGTCACTTTGAAAACACCACGCATTTCTGCAGATTCGTGCTTAACGCGTGGTTATTGTTATTGCAAGAATGTTTGAAGCCGAAATCATCAACAATTAAAAAGTTTTCGTTTATTCCCTTCGACTGAATAACAGAGGAAATCATTCTCGGTGGCGGTGCTTGTTTGGCCGCTTGAAGCATTTCCTCAGGTGAACACATGGGCCTCTCCGTCCTCCTCTACGGTAAAGGTGCTTCATGCAGAAGCAGCCAGAAAACGAGCCACGTCTACGACAATGTGTCAGTTGTCTTCGAGGAGTGGCGCAACTCTTTTCCAAGCAGTTGGCATGAAGACCAAACCTCTCAACTTCACCAGCGTGACAAGGGGGCTGGTGCCCTGTGAGGTAAATTGAATTCTTGATTGCATGAGAATCACATATGAATCAAATTAGCAGTGTAGTTAGCATTCTTTCGCATTTCAAGAATCAATCATAATATATATAAGTGCGGCAAGGAAAAATATCGCGAATATTCTTTTCTCTTCGCCAGCACTGCTATCGCTGCATATGTGCTCGGTGGTCGGCTTGGCTAATACGGACTGTTCGGCCGCTTGTCTTGTGATCCCAATACCCTTCATACAAACCCACGCTTATACTGTTATATCTCCACCTGCTCCAGAAATCATACGAGGCTTTTTTTGGGTCCGGCATTTGATAGAGCTGCCTGTAAAAAGAAGTAACTTTGAGCTTCCCAGACCGCTTGATTTAACATTCAGGTCTCTGCTTACTCTCTGCCTTTGTGCACACATTCTTCTACTTCTCCTCCCTTGGTACACATGGTACACATTCATCGCTGCTTTCTATCCTCGATGTCTTCGTCTGTCAGCGGTACAAAATATTGTAGGCTTCTGCAGCACTGCTGAATAATTAAGGTTTTTATGCTAGCCCTAGGTACTAGTTGAACAAAGCGACGGCGCACAGAAAAAAAAAAAAGGAAAGTTGTCGCAAATTGTAGCTCTAAGTGAATAAAATATGCTTGTTGGTAAGAAATGGTGATCGTATATTTGTTGCAACACAAAGCGCTACGAAATGTAAGCTATAGAAAATAAAATACTGCAAGCATTTCTT
>JAJIZL010019916.1:91369-151083 GCA_023969395.1 Amblyomma maculatum | reverse complement strand
CATTCCTTCTGTGCAATACAGGTTGGAAAGGGCGTGAGACGAAAGCCTACGAAGGCTGTTTTTGAGATTACAAGAGTACTATCGAGCTCTTTACTAAATGCGGGGCCTAGTCGAGTCCAATACACAACAAGAGCTGGTTAACTTTTTTATCGACTATTTAAGCGACCGTGCTAATTGAATGTGGGGGTGAATGCTGCGAGTCGCGACATTCCATTCTTTACACAAGCTTAATGAATGAATTGCAATAAATCAGGGAGTCAGTATCTTACGGCCATTGTGGACTGAGGAGGGCCATAGGGGGGAACTCGTAATTTCTGCAAAGGACGGCGCCTCTGTACACGGCGAAGAATAAGAACAAATATGGAAAAAAAATAAGTTTGTTGTTTAAATAGGCATGGGCTAAAACATAAAAAACTTCCAGGGAACCCCTCTCCCCCTGTGTACTTTAAATAAAAATGTTTTGAAGTCACCATTTCGCGTCAAACCAAAGACCCCGGTATGTTATAGCTGATATATGACGCACCGACAAACGTCGATCTGTTTCTACAACACTCACCCAACTAGTTCTCACTGGTTTTTCTGGGAGTAAGTTTAATGCGGACGTAAAGCTGTAGCTGGTTTAGCGTGTCCAAACACAAAGAGGGCTGTCACTAATGAACTTTACTCATTCGTATCTTAGTTAAGTCAAGAAGCGGGAGGAGGGATTGTCGAGACACCTAATTCGAAGGCGCGATAAATGCTGGTCTTTTCTAATGATGGAGCAGATTCGAAGAGAAAGCACCTTAATAAAAAGTCACACAGATTCAGGTAGGCGCAACGGTTTGGAAGCCCGCAAAGATTAGATGATCACAGTTGGCCCATTACTGGGCTGATTGGCGAGATATGCGAGAAGCGTTTGTCAAGCTGTCCACATTGCATGATGATGGTGACTGTGGTGCGCTCAAGAAAAAACGTAGACGTCCAAGCATTTACGACTCGCTGAGCACTGAACGCTTCCAAGTGAGACAGTCACATGCTTAGCAGACTGAAAGGACTCCCGTCGTAACTGAAGAGATCACAGCGCGGATAGTCACATTAATATGAAGCAAACATGGCACACACTGATCTTCATCTACGATAACGACTTGGGCCCGTATTTCGAGTTTGCGTCGTTATCGTAAGTGTCGCTATCTCCCCGAACTCGAATCACCTGATTGGTGGAAACGCCGGAACATGATGTTGCCACCTCTTCCGGTTCCGCAGTGGCAACACCCAGTTCCGGCGTTTCGACAAATCAGATGGCTCGAGGTCATGTGAGATAGCGAAACTTCGATAACGACGTAAATTCGGAATACGGGCCCTAGACGACATAATGTTGATGCAAAGAGGGGTTTGTTTTGTTATTTCCGAAGCGCACGACAGGCGAAATGGAGTTTTATGAGTTTTCAGTGGGTCTTGCTGTTTCTGGTCCTTTTTGTTTTTTAAAAACCCTCGGCGAAAGTTCCTCAAAAGGTTTTGTTCAATTTTTCAGCGGGTGCTAACTGCCCCTCTGAAGCTCGAAACTACACGGGGCAAAGAGAGGAGTTTTTTACTCGCTTTAGAAATTTAGGCCAGTGGACTTAGGAGCCTGAAAGCAACACTTTCGATTGGAGTACTTTTTCTTAAGGCTGTCACTGAAGCAGAGTTTGAAGCTCTAACACTGGCTGGCTTTAAGAGGAGCTTTTTGTTATCTCGCCCCTAGTATGGACGCCAGAGAAGAGCTATATGTAATTTTTTGCTGCGTGATCTTCACCTTGTGCTATAGGAAGTAATCTTCTGAGTTTTAGCTTAATTCTTCATGCTATAAGTCAGGTCTCGCTTTTCAACGAGCTCATCGATAAGGTAGTATCTTCGTTCTTAAGCATTATGTTCACATTGGGCGTATATCTCATACTTGCGGCCGGTTGTGGCACTTTTTTATTCAAGCTATTTATTCTAGAGCCGGCGAGAATAAACATTGCTGCGAATAAGACATTTTGGTTGTAATTTGGCATTTTTTTTGCACCGATGTTCACTTACATGCGAAAGCAATATCCAGGAGTAGGAGTAGCAGAACAGTGGCTGGGAGTATCCTCATCCCTTTCGTTTCTCCTCGCGACACTTCCTTGAGGGACTCCTTTCTTTTTCGCGAGTGAACATGGAGTGTACTCTTCTATTTATCCGGCTTTCCCGAAGGGCGAGGCCGCAGCTGGCGCAGCCTGAATGTTTACCGTTCTTGTTTCTTCTAGTGGCCGCCAGTGAAGGCCATCCCGCTGCAAATAGACTGAATTTATATTTCGACCGCCATTGTTGAGGGCAATATTCGTTGCCTTTATACGACAAAAACAATTTTTAATTTTTTGCATACCGAGACAAATAAATCCATCCCAGTAAAACAAAAAAGGTTCGGCATGCCCTGCTGCATTGTAGTATTATATTTAGCTCTTGAGTCATATGTGTTGAATTGCCATTGCAGAGTACAGGTGGAGAAGTAAGTAAACGGAAAACAATTTTTCGTTTAAATTAAAATCACGCCTTCTACACTGGATATAAGAAAACAATATTTGTCCAAATAAAAGGGCACTGGCATCTACTACCGGTTCGCACATACCACGACTGTCAGTTTCAATTACGCAACGCGTGAAAAATTTTAGAAGCAAATAGCGTGCTCAGTTTACTTTTGTTCGCTGGGGTATCTTTCATATCAAGTTTATAACTGCTGCATCTACTCATCGCATAGAGGGAAACATTAGACGATCACCGTCTTTTATACCTAGGTCCGCGTTAGAATGAAGAGCAATGAAAACTCATTTTGGTTTAATTGGTGGAGTCATTCGGAGCTAAATAAGCAGTGATTTTAAAACTTATGCTTTTTATTCATGCATTTTTATAGGTTATTCTTCCAAATTTATTAGTAAAAAAAAACGCCCTCTCATTTTCTTTGCGCCAGTGGCAGTTGGCTCCCTTATCTCTCAACGAGCCCCTCATTTTCGCTGCATTTGCTTTTTGCTCAGCTTAAAGAGGGCCTTGGACCTGCAAGCTTGATGTGATATAACTAGCGTAAGAGGGTTATCATGTGGTTGCTGCCCTCTCCGTTATAGGCACCCTGCGATGACTTTGTTTACACATGTGGCGCCACCTATGCGACCGATGAGAGTTAACAATCGGGCGGGCCAGCGGCAGCCGCCGTGCATCTTTGAGCAAAAGAGCTGGCGTGCAGTTACACAGTCCAGAAAATGTCTCAAAAGAAGGATATTATGCCTATGGATATTATGATGGATGTATTATGCCAGAGGACACAATAATGTAGAAAAATGATGTGCATATTTCCATAAAGCTGTTGTCGCAACGACCGGCTCAGTTTATCATTACTTAGCATCGCACCTTAAAATGAGAGATGACCTCTACACATTCGTCCCTATGATGCTCTGAGCGATTATTCGTATGTGCCATGATTCCTGCAGTCAAGATGCTCTCTAACAAACACACCGAACGCTCGGGTTGAGGATGAACGAAGATATCTTGAATACATTTCCAAAGGTACTTCATCCTACAGTAAAGGCAGGCTTTACTTAGATAACAAGAATGCCTGATATGTATATATATATATATATACGCTACAGTTTCTCACATGAGTGTTTTGTCTTGGTCGAACTAGCTGTTTTTAAAGTCCCGAAAAACTGAAGACCAATGCACTGAACAGTGAATTGTTTTTTCAGAGCAAACATATTTTTCAGCAGAAGCTTGGATGAACTCATTCTACGACCTTTGCCTGGCTTGCAGGAAATGACATTTGATTGCCCCGAGTGCAAGCAGATAGCAAAGCATACCATTGCTGTAAATACCAGGTGGCATCTATTAAGGGAGTAATTGACTCTAATAATTAATAGCAAATTTTAATAATAATGGTAGTAATAGCCGATTTTCACAGTTTAGCAAATAGTAATATTGAAGTGGAATTTGCTTTAGCAGCCCTGAATTCAAGTGTGTCACCTGTAAATCTGTAATATGTCGCTGAATGTGAAAGAAAAACTTTAAACCGTCTCTGCCACTTGTTTATGTCGCAGTAAGTACAATATTAGTGTACTCGTAGTAATACGTTTTGTTTTTGTTGTGACTGGTGGGCTCTAATCACTCAGTTACTTCCAGAGCTACAATTCTTTCTTTTTTTTGAGCTGGCTCCACCCCGTATACCCCAGTACCTGGGCCTTGTCCTTCGAGAATACCTCATGCAACGCTGTTGATCGGCGTCGAAGTATCCACTGCGGGGTAAAGAATTGGAAACGGAATTCGGAACGTAAATAGGACGCACGGAATAGCATAGACAAAATATCGCAATACTTTGGTCTGCTGAGATATTCAGAATATAAGCCGCTATTTTCCTGTATTTCACATATCCAAGAAGCAAGCAAGCAAGCATGTGATCGCCAGAGGTCTTCCCCTACAAGGGTTAGTGTCCTTGAACAAAAGAAACCCAACTGTGTGATATCCTCAAACTGAAGAGTTCCCTTTTGTATTTATGGGTTATTTCGTAGGGCCTCCTGCTTTGACGTCATGGGATTTCACGGTTCAGCTTCAGTAGAAAGCAAACTGGCGTCTTCTCGACGAGACACCACCTTCTGAACAGTATGCTGATCACCATGAATCGGGCTCTGATTCACCCTGAACTTTTGTATCATCATCACCAAGAAACATAGCAGTAGATTCTTGATCCTGGTGGCACGAATCTTGTTATCCATGCGTATTTGCGCAGATATGTGAACACTTCCAGGTTCACTTTTTGTAGAAAAGAAAAATGAAGTCGACAGTTTTGTTTTTTTAATTACTAGTGCAACACAAAATGGAGTGCTTGCACTACTAAGCCCTGTCAGTGACTCGTTGCAGTCGATCGTTGCAAAGAAATTCGAGAAGAGGCACCGGAGATAGGGAAAGATAATGAAGGTTATATTAGCAAGCGCTGTTAGCCGAGACAGTTAGTTTCAGGTAACAGATACAATTTACGCTAGAAAAAATAGTTATAATTGTATACGCCCCACCTTGACAGCGCCATATCTCTAAAACTACAACACATTTACAGGGAAAAGCGTACTCGGTTTCTGTGTTTGCTAAGCTGCCAGTTTTCGTGTTCCTTTCGGATGTCGTCACCTTCATATCTCCTCTGACAGCGTTGCACTGAAGACCCTAATTCGGCCTCTTTACCCAAATAGACGACTAAAGAACAAGTTCAGCACTTAAATAATTTTGAGATGGAAAAGAAAAGGGGCTCTATACACCCTAGCCAGTGACTACACCGTCGCTGCGCTGCTGTAGTGGTTGTGATGACGACGTGCTTTGAGAAAACATAGCTAAACGTGATTCCGTGCTAGGTACGCGGATTCTGCTCTCTACCATTCAGACATTAATGTGCTTTGTTTCCTGTAATACATATAGATATCCACATTTCATCACGCAGTATAATACTTACGTGCAGCACTTACAAGTGTGGCCAAACCATTCCGTAATTATGTTCCACTATCCAAGCGAACAAAATAATAGCTAAACGTGACAAGGCGTTAACAAAGCAAAACTAAAAGAAGCAATTGTAGCTACACGAGTGCTAAACATTGCTTGTTCATAAATATCCATGCTTAGCCAAGATGAGCCAGCGTTCACGTTTTTTCAAATGAAATTTTCTAATGTTCATTTTCGTAGTCAGAACAGCCAGACAAAACATGCAAAAAAAAAAAAAAAAAAAAAGTTGGTTGTCGATGGACATCGCTCAGCAATTCTAAACCACCCTACTGAACATTGCGTGCGGCCTGATTTTATAGGTAATACCTGTGTGGCAACGTATTACGGCACTCGTACGCTACACTTCTTAGCTGAAAATCCTTGTGCTGTACGCTTTCCTAGTAGTAGCGGTTTTAAAAGAGATTCCGCAAGCAATTTTTGTTTTTCTTTTCTTTCAACGTCGCAAACTTCTCAACATTCCGAGAATCGACGTCTGGAAACCTACCACCAAACCAGCCCCGAGACGTTTATTAATTGGCAAATCTTCAATAGGGCACCCCTCTCTCCCTAATAGCACCTCTGAGGCCTCTCCCCTCCGAAAAGAATGCGTGCCCCAGACATGATGAGGCGCGGTGCAGGCATACCAGGCCCTGCGTCTGCTCTGCGTAGCATCGCAATTATGGCGTTCCTTTAGGCATACCCTTGTCCGCAGACCATGCGCTGCATACTTTCTTTTCTTGGTCGCCGTTTTGCAAAAGCGCGCGCACAACGCTAGACCAGCCCTCCCTCCCAAAATGCGAGGTGATGATGCGGATACCACCGTTTGCCCAGAGAAAGCGACCTGCCGAGAAGTATGCCGAGACGCCTTGACGGCTCCTTCTAGAGAGCATTTTGGGCCTGTGGGTTCGTGCACACCTCCTCTTCATGGCGGCCTTTAGGCCAATTTGATGTCTGAGACGCGTTATAATGCCGAGACCATGGGGATCGGCTTCGATACCCAGGCGCTACTTGTTACACATGAGCGGTGGCTTCGGTCCCCATTGCACCTGTGCTTGATGTCGAGGTATTCACTGTGACAACACATCTTATTTAATCGAATCTGACCGAGAGGCGTATGTAATCACTTTCAATTTGCTCCAGATCAACTCGACTCAGAAGATACTATTTCCCCCGCTCACACCCATTGTGCCATGTTGAACAGCATAACAAATTGATGATCGCTACCTCTGCATGCTATCAATCACCGCCCCCCCCCCCCCCCCCCCCTCCTTCGGATTTCGTTCTGCTGAAGCTTGGCTATATCGTTGCAGTTTTGCAGGTCAACATTGCTAACCCCCAGAAGCAAGACACGTGTCCAATACGTCCTGTATTTATGGTCACATTATTTATTCATGGTAGCATCCGCCTGTATAATCACATCCTTTTCTCCCTTATGGGTTATTCTCCCTAAGTGAAAATGGCCTCTTGCAATCCCCGCCAGCTCAGAACGCCAAAAAGGACTCTTGTCGAAAGTTCACCTAACGCATTGATGTTTCCGCTCTGCCCATTTCATTCAGGTTTGTGTTCTACGAGAATTCCATCTCCCGGTCCTCTCTCTGCCACGCACAATAAATTTAGTAATGCAAAAGTTATGCAAAACGTGGCTCATATGGTTGTTCCTTGAAGTGAAGCCTTAGCGAAGTGATTGTTTGTAGATTCATTTAAATATTACCACGGGTGGCTTGCTCTGAGGATATAAGCATTAGATGCAGGCGTCAAACTTCCTGGTCTTTTTCAGAAAATCCTGGTCATCTATCTTCTTTTTTTCCTCATATTGTAGCGCAGTGGACTATCTGAAGTTTACCGCATTGTTATTCCATGCTATAAGAAGTTTATTTGTGTTAATTTAATGTCTAATTGTTAAAACAGCTTTAGTTAACACTCGACTTCACAGCCCTTGGGTTACAGAACTATATAAGTAATTTATACATATATGTGGTTTACTAAGCGGGCGTCTGGGTCAAGCATTCAAAATGATTGCTACAGATGCACGTTGATAGTAAGGCACTACTTCCAGCTGGCTTCGAGTACACCATGTGATTGATGTGAGCTATCACTTAAACAATCTGGTTATTCACACTCAAGAAATAGTCACCGATCTGGCATAAAGGACGCTAGTGAGGTACTCTGTTCATGCATATTAGACCTCACTAATACGTCTTTTGCAAATTTCCTGTTTGAAGCGGTTACGCCAAACTTCGGGGGTAAGTCTACTGCAGCCATTATTTCATAAACGAGTGCATGTTTGAGACCACGCTTTCGTTTACATCATTGCGATCGAGGAAGTGTAATCCTCTAGCCGTATATACGTTCTTGCTAAGAATCTGGACAGGTTATCAACCCGTTATACAGTCGCCGCAGAAGAGTCGCTAAAAATAACTACTTGATTGTTAAGCATTGCACATGGGATGCTCCGGCCCAATGCACCATTTATCTCTATCGATTATACTTTATCGACTGATACTTGGCGAGAAGCACTGTTTATAGAACCTCTTATGTGGTTCTACATTCACGAGCAGGCACCACGCCGCTGTCTGGTGGCTTGTGTACCTGTACGGCCAAGTCGTGCAGTATTTGCGCGTGTAGACTTCTGTCCGTGTTGGGAGATTGCGATCAGACCTGAAAGCTGCTGACAGCTTGCCTGCACACTTAATGCACGCATTATTCTTCGCGGCTCTTTCCCTGTAGGTTGCGGTGAATAACATCGCAATCATCCTGTCTTCAGTGTGCAAGTTGCGAGCTATGTTTTGCGACTCTCGGTTCGGAAAGTACCGATAAGCACAACAAAACACAATAAAAATGTTTCTTACAGAGAATATTTCAGTCAAAGACTGGCCACACTGGTTGCAGCTAATGAACCACGCGTGCGCTCGTTTTCGACCAGGCTCGATGGCGTGAATCAGATTCATCATTTCGGTTTCCCTCAGGATAATTTTTTATTATTACATAGTGTATTAGCCGCCTGTTTCTTTACAACTGAGATTGCTTAGAGGTCGGCAGAGGGCGCTACAATAGCGGCGAACCACAGTTTTAATGGGGCAGCTCTTCCTGCAGGATTCTGCTGTATCGTGCGCGACTTCACTGCTTTCCATCCTTCTTCCTCATCCCCCCCGAACATTGCCACTCTGGTTCACCGCAACTACACGGCGATAGAGCATCCTCTCGACGTTCCAGAGTGCACGCACCTTTTCCTAGAACTCCTCCCCCGGCGGCGACAGGATGCCAGTCTCTTTGTTCTTAATGTCTACAGCCCTCCTCGCACACCTTCAGCTCCTCTCCTCCTCCTTCTACGCAAAGCCCTTTCTCGCGCCCATCGCAACGCGCTCCTCATTCTTGGGGATTTCAATGCACATCACGTCAGCTGGGGTTATCCCGGGAACAGTAGGAAAGGTCTCGCGCTGTGGACATTCATCCAGAACGAACAGTTATCCGTCCTTAATGATTTTTCTGACCCAACCCGCATCGGCTCCAGCGTCCAACGCAACACTAATCCGGACCTTTCCATCTGCAAAAACGTCGTGGATGCAGCGTGGACGAACACCTGGGTCTTTCTCGGCAGCGACCACTATATCCTGTCCATCTCTTTCTCTCTTCCTAGCCTATCCTCCCGCCAGCGTCTGAGCCAGGTAGTCGATTGGGATCGGTTCCGCCACTCACGGCAACATGCCCCCACCTCCATCTCAGACCTTTCTCAATGGACTGCCACCTTGCTCAAAGATGTTTCATCCGCCACCTCTACCGTCCCTACCCCTCCTCACTCCTCCACGGCTGACAGCCGCCTCCTGCACCTATGGGAGGCGCATCATTCCCTGCACCGCCGCTGGCTTTCACAAAAACACAATCGCTCACTACGCCTCCGCCTTGCCCGCCTGGGTATGGAAATTGAGGAGCACTGCTCATACCTCACCAGGCAGCAGTGGGGCCAGACATGCGACCGCATGGCCGGTAATCTCGGCCTGAGGGATACGTGGGCGCTCCTACGTGCCCTCCTTGACCCGTCGCATGTCAAGGCCACGCAACGCAGGGATGTGACGCGCCTCCTGCAATCCTCACCGCTATCCGATTCCGATTTCCTTCTTGCACTCCGAGATCGCTATCTTTGCACTTCCCCTCCGTCCCCCCTCCCTTCTTACTTCGGCACCATTAATTCTGCGCTTGACGCAGATATCACTTTGGGGGAGGTTTGTGCGGCGCTACATAAGCTCCGCACCACTTCCGCACCAGGAGCAGACCAAATTTCTAATAAGGCCCTCCGTAACCTGGACACATCATCCCTAGAGGCCATTACGGACCTCTTTAACAAACATTGGCACGAAGGCACCCTGCCTTCTGAGTGGACCCACGCTAAGGTGACCTTCATCCCCAAGCCCGGCAAACCCATAGACATTCAAAATCTCCGTCCTATTTCCCTCACCTCTTGTCTCGGTAAGCTCTTTGAGCACGTCGTTCTAGACCGCTTACAGAGCTCCCTCGAGGACAACCATCTCTTCCCCGATTCGATGTTCGGCTTTCGCCCATCCCTCTCTACACAGGATGTCATGCTCCAGCTCTCCGAAGAGGTCCTTCACCCTCTTCACGCCAAGCGCACTCGCGCGATCATGGCACTGGACTTGACAAAAGCATTTGATAATGTCTTCCATACCGCCATCCTAGACGCCCTTTCTACCCTTAACGTGGGCTCCCGAATCCATAGTTACATCAAGGCTTTTCTTGCCCATCGCACGGCTGAGATCTCATTCGGCACCCTCTCCTCTCCTACTTTCCCTCTTGGAAATCGAGGTACCCCCCAGGGTTCTGTTCTCTCTCCCCTTCTCTTCAACATCACCCTTTTTCCGATGGCACGTGCTCTAGCTAGCATTCCTAACCTCTCCCATGCTTTCTACGCTGATGATATCACCCTCTGGGTGACTACCGGCAATCTTGGTGAGATGGAAGCCGCTCTCCAGGCAGGCGCTAAAACGGTCGCCGATTATGCTCGCACGGTCGGGCTAGCTTGTTCCCCGTCCAAGTCGGAGCTCCTGCTCCTCCTGGCTCGAGGCATAGCTCCAACCTCATCTCCTAACCTTAACGTCACTATCGACGGACATCCCATCCCTTCTGTCTCTTGCATCCGTATTCTCGGTCTCTTTCTGCAATCCAATGGTAAACACACTACTGTCCTTTCCCGCCTTACTACCACCGTCCAGCAGACGGTACGGCTGATCCGACGGGTCGCTAACCGACACTACGGCATGCGCGAGCACGACCTCCGTCGTCTTGTTCAGGCCTTTGTGCTAAGCCGCCTTGTCTACTCCCTCCCCTACCTCTTTCTGTCTCGTACCGAGGAAGACAAGGTCAACTGTCTCATCCGCCAAACTTATAAGTCGGCTCTCGGGCTTCCCACTTCCACCCCCACTTCTCGTCTACTGGCGATGGGCGTCCACAATACTCTTTCAGAACTTGTGGATGCCCATCGCGTGGCACAACTCGATCGTTTATCTCGCACCACCCCTGGTAGAGCCCTTCTTACTTCCCTTCGCTTGACCCCTGTCTCCCCTATCTCTGTCACCCATCCCTTGCCCAGCTCCCTCTTCTCCATGCTCACTGTCAAGCCCCTTCCCAAGAACATGCACCCTGAGCATCATGCCGCTCGCCGATCTGCCCGCGCCTCCACCCTCTGGTGCCAGTACGGTACACGGTCTGACGCCGTGTATGTTGATGCGGCACCCTACCTCTCGCATCCCGCCTATGCCCTGGCCACTGTCTCTAATACACGAGCCCCCCTCTCCGTCGCCACTATCCATGCTCTCACTTCCACTGCCGCAGAGGAAGCAGCCATCGCCCTCGCCATTGCCAGCACACCAGCCCTTTTCATATTTAGCGACTCTAAGACCGCAGTCCGCAACTTTGCAAAGGGTAGAATCTCTTCCTCTGCGCTCAATATCCTTAAGCACTCCTCCCCCCCCCTTCCCGATCTATCCAACTATTTTGGGTTCCGGCTCACGCGGGGCACCCTGGAAATGAGGCGGCAAATTCTATCGCTCGCGAAATGACCGACCGAGCTGGCCCCCTCCACCCCGGGATGGACACGCGTGACTCCCTCCTCACCTTCCATGACATCACCCTCCACTACCGCAACTCCCGATTATCCCTCCCTCCCCCTCACAAGTCCCTATCTAAAATCGAACAGAATACGTGGCGCCATTTACAGGCCCACACTTTCCTCTCCCCTGCACGCCTTGCCCTTATTCACCCTGGTGCCTTCTCGCCCCAATGCACGCTTTGCAGCTCTCCCCGAGCAGACTATGCTCACATTCTTTACTCTTGTCCGGCGCACTTTCCCCCCGTCTCCTGGCAAATAAACAGCCCGCAGCTGTGGGAGGCTGCTTTGGCCAGCTCGGAGCCGCATATTCAACAGCGGCTTACGACCTGGGCAGCGGAAGTCGCCGCCAGGCGTGACCTGGAGGCCACGACCAGCAGCCGGAAGGCCACCCACGGAACGGCGGCAACATAATTTTACTTTTTTTAATTTTTTGGCCTTCAATGAATAAAGTTTGTACCACCACCACCACCCAGTAATAGCGACCGATTTAGGTTTCTCCCAGTCTTTACGTAGGCTGGGGGGTACACGCCGCGATCTAAAAACTTCCTCGCACTGCTACCCATTCCAAAAGTGGAATCGTTACTATCAGATGCTGTTTGTTACAGACTCGTCGCTAATGTCTAGTTTCTTATCTGGCACATATATCTCTAAGCAATGCAACGGCGAGCTAGTTATCGATGAACAATAAATAAAGGCAGTGTCTCGAGAAGGGGCACACTTGGTTGTTTTCGAAGGTCATATAGGATGTTGTTTTATGATTTTCTTCTCTTCACCACTGGTGTTCCACCGCGGAGGTACAGTTCTTAGGGCACCCGACTACTGCGCCCAAAGACTCGCGTTCCAATCCCGGCCGTGGCGGCAGCTTTTCGATGGAGGCGAAAAGAAAGGCGCCCGTGTGCTGTGTAACGCCAGTGAACATAAAAAGAATCACAGGTGCTCGAAGTTTGTGGAGCCCTCCGCTACGGTGTCCCTCATAGTCTGAGTCGCTTTGGGAAGTTAAACGCCATAAACTCAAACAATTTCACCACTGGCCATGTTTATGTGAATGAAAAATGCAATCTGAATGTTTTCGGTGGTATTGTTGCCAATATCAAATGCTATCTTCTTTTTTTTTTTTTTTTTTTTTTTTTTTTTTTTTTTTTTTTTTTTTTTACGGATAACGTCTCTCTTTCGACACACGTAGAAGCAGCACATACGCTTGCGGGATGTGCACATAACTCCCTCAAAAACTCCCGTCTTTAATAATTAGATCATCGAAGTCAGTTAATGTGTAGGCATTTTTTACAGGTTAGCTGCAGATCCACAATTGCTGGCGGGCTTCTGAACAGATTTTGTATAATAGACAAAAGAGGAACAACGTTGTGATAAAATTGAATAAGAATAAGTCTTTTTTCTGCTTTTTAACTTAAATCAAATACATCGCAAGTAAACATTTACACATTAATGAGCTATGATAGCATGTATAATAAAAAAGGGATGATATTGTAGTGAAGAAGCTCCAAGTATTGGCCGTGCCAGTCGAGACACTGCAACAATGTCGCCCAGGCGGCCTATTGTTTGCACCACGCTTACTTTTTCTATGCTTAGAGTAGGCCTGTAAACTGATTTATTTTAGGTAGTGCAAATTTTTAAATGATAGTATCATCATCATCATCATCATCAGCCTGATTATACCCACTGCAGGGCGAAGGCCTCTCCCATATTTCTCCACTTAACCCGGTTCTGTGCTAGCTGCATCCACTTGACCCCTGCGAACTTCTTAATCTCATCCGCCCACATAACTTTCTGCCGCCCCCTGCTACGCTTTCCTTCCCTTGGAATCCAGTTTGTTACCCTCAGCGACCATCGGTTATCCTCTCTTCGCCCTACATGTCCTGCCCATGTCCATTTCTTCTTCTTAATTTCCACTAGAATGTCGGTAACTTGAGTTATTTCTCTGACCCACTCTGCACGCTTTCTATCTCTTAATGTTACCCCTACCATTTTTCATTCCACAGCCCTCTGGGTTGCCCTCAACTTAAGTAGAACTCTCTTGGTTAGCCTCCACGTTTCAGCCCCATAGGTGAGTACAGGCAAGATGCAACTGTTGTATACTTTCCTCTTGAGCGATACCGGTAAGCTGCTAGTCATAATCTGCGAGTGCTTGCCAAATGCGCACCATCCCAATCTTATTCTTCTTGTTATTTCCTTTTCATGGTCCGGATCTGCGGTTACTACCTGTCCTAAGTAGACATATTCGCCTACTACTTCCAGTATTTCGCTACCTAATGTAAACTGCTGTTCCTTCCCGAGGCTGTTGAACATTACCTTAGTCTTCTGCATATTGATTTTCAAGCCTACCTTTCTACTTTTTCTGTCTAGGTCATCAATCATTATTTGCAGTTCATCCCCCGAGTTGCTTAGCAAGGCAATGTCATCAGCAAATCGCAGATTACTGAGGTATTCTCCATCTACCCTTATCCCTAACTGCTCCCATTCCAAGTCTCTGAATACTTCCTCTAAACAAGCTGTGAATAGTACTGAGGAGATTGTGTCTCTTTGCCTAACACCTTTCTTTATGGGAATTTTGTTACTTTCTTTATGCAGAACTATGGTTGCTGTGCAGCCACTATATATATCTTCCAGCACTTTCACGTACGGCTCGTCTACCCCCTGATTTCGCAATGCCTCCATCACCGCCGAGGTTTCAACTGAGTCAAATGCTTTTTCGTAATCAATGAATGCTATGTATAAGGGCTGGTTATATTCCGAGCATTTTTCTATCACCTGGTTGATGGTATGGATATGATCGATAGTAGAGTACCGTTTCCGAAACCCTGCTTGATCCTTTAATTGATTGCAGTCTAAGGTTGTCCTGATTCTATTAGCGATTACCTTAGTAAATACCTTATACGTAACAGACAGTAAGCTGATTGGTCTGTAATATTTAAGGTCCTTAGAGTCCCCTTTCTTGCGAATGAGGATAATGTTTGCGTTCTTCCATGGTTCCGGTACCGTCGATGACAACAGGCACTGCGTATACAGGGTGGCCAGTTTTTCTAGCACGATATCCCCCCCGTCCTTCAGCAAATCTGTAGTTATCTGATCCTCTCCAGCTGATTTCCCCCTTTTCATAGTTTCTAATGCTTTCTTGACCTCGTCTTTCGTCACTGGTGGAACATCTGACTGTTTTTCCCTACCGCCAAACTCATTACGGTCCTGACTACTTTGGCTGCTGTAGAGATCTGTATAGAACTCCTCGGCTACTTTGACTATCTTGTCCATATTAGTGATGACGTTGCCCGCCTTGTCCCTTATCGCATACATCTGGTTTTTGCCTATGCCCAATTTCTTCTTTACCGCTTTAAGGCTTCCCCCGTTCTTTACAGCATGCTCAATTTTCTCCATGTTATACTTCCTTATATCGGCCACCTTGCGCTTATTGATTAGCTTTGATATCTCGGCCAATTCGATCTGGTCTGTTGGATTGGAAGCTTTCATACTCTGGCGTTTCTTAATCAAATCTTTCGTCTCCTTAGACAGCTTACCGGTATCCTCTCTAACTATCCTACCGCCTACTTCTACCGCGCACTCAGTAATGATATCTCTGAAATTATTGTTCCTTGCCTCTAGGGTAATGTCGCCATCCTCAGTTAGAGCTGAATACCTATTCTGTAGCGAGATCCTGAACTCTTCTGCCCTCCCCCTCACCGCTAATTCGTTGATGGGTTTCTTTCTTACTAATCTGTTGCGTTCCTTCTTCAGATTTAGGCTAATTCGGGACCTCACCATCCTGTGGTCACTGCATCGCACTTTCCCGATTACCTCTACGTCCTGCACAATGGCGGGGGTTGAACACATTATGAAGTCAATTTCATTTTTAGTCTCTCCGTTAGGACTTTTCCATGTCCATTTCCGGTTCTTCCGTTTGCTGAAGAAGGTATTCATGATTCGTAAGTTACTGCGCTCTGCAAACTCAACTAGTAACTCCCCCCTGCTATTCCTAGAACCAACGCCATAGTCACCTACTGCCTTGTCTCCTGCCTGTTTTTTCCCTACCTTGGCATTGAAGTCGCCCATTAGTACAGTATACTGCGTCTTTACTTTTCGCATTGCCGATTCTACATCTTCATAGAAGCTTTCAACTGCCTGGTCATCATAACTACTTGTAGGTGCATAGGCCTGTACAACCTTCAGTTTATACCGCTTATTAAGCCTAATTACGATGCCTGCAACCCTCTCATTAATACTATAGAATTCATCTATATTACCCGCTATATACTTATTGACAAGGAAACCTACTCCTAGTTGTCGCCTCTCTGGTAAACCTCGATAACACAGTACATGCCCATCCTTCAGTACAGTATATGCCTCATTCGGCCTCCTAACCTCACTAAGCCCTATGACATCCCATTTCATGCCCTCTAGTTCTTCTAACAGCACTGCTAAACTAGCTTCACTAGCTAGGGTTCTAGCAATAAACGTTGCCAGGGTCAGTTTCCAATGGCGGCCTGTCCAGCGGAGCCAGGCTTTCTTAGCACCACCTGCTGCGTCACAGGTCTGACCGCCGCCGTGGTCAGTTGTTCCGCAGCCGCTGGTGACTGAGGGCCGGGGTTTTATGGAGCTTATCATGGGAGGTTGTGGCCAATTACTGCACCAGGGTGGCCAACTCCTGTTCTGGTGAGGGAGTGCGTTGCCGGAGGTGTTCACCGGCATCAGGTCGCACTTCAAACCTGTTTATGCAATTCCATCGACACTCGGATTTTTTTTTTCTTTTTTTTTTTTTCATCCGGTGGAGAATTGCGCGGCACCGGGATTTGAACCCCGGTCCTCTTGCATGCGAGGCGGATGTTCTACCGCTACGCCACCGCTGCACCCCTGATATGATAGTATATATTTTTTTATTTACGAAAGAAGATTGGCAAAACCCTTAGCAAAACAAACTAAGAGAGCAGCGAAAAAACATACTCTATAGCAACAACCCTTTGAAAACTGAATAATAAATTGAAAAAAAGAAAAGGCAAGAATGTAATGGAGACGCCAACTCACTGCTCCCACTAATACATTGCGGCGAATGAATGAATGAAGGCAAAATTATATGTGATTCGTCTATGAGCTCAATACAAGTAGCAGCTGTCCTGGAATTTCATTTCTACTTAACCTGTCCTCTTTACCCGTTCACACCTCTCCGCTGACAACACAAAGCATCGTCAGTCTGCCGCGTCACCAGCACATCAGTCAGCGAGCGGCAAAACGCCGGTTTTCGCTTCCTGAACAAGACCGGTCGAGCGCTTCGCAGCAGAAGCAGAGAAGGCCAAATCAGGGACCGTAGCGCACACGCGCTGGCGCCGGGGATCGGAATAACCGCCGTTATTCATCGCGCCGCTGACCGCTTCTAGGCACGCCCAGTGTTCTCGAGGGAGGGAGGTGTAAGACGGAGAGGAGGACAGAGAAGTGAGGAGATGGTGGTGGTAAAGCTCTTGCGATGACCTAAGAGCTTCGACGGGTCCCAATATTTATCAACGCCAATGAGCGGGCCGCCCAAGATTCCTTTCCCTTCTGGAAGAGGTTTGGCCGGATGAACAGAAACCACCCACTGACCGTTTGCCACGGAAACCAGCTGGGACTTGAGAGCCAAGTGCTCCGGCCAGGTTGCATTGGAGCTGCTGGCGGGAGGTTAACGACTGTTGTCTTCGGTCTGTAATGGTTTCTCGCGGAGTGGCGCGTTGTGTGGCCAAGTGAAACCACGAGCTTCAATCAAGGCCCGCTTTCGCTGTTGGGTTAATTTTTGATTATTGCCTGAATTTATAAGCTGATGGCTACGCGCCAACCTTATAATACGCAGAAATAAACTTTCATGACTTTCACTATTGGTAATTACAGTGAGAGAACTCAAAATCCTATAAATCCAATTTTAATTTCACATAGTTTTATACTGCGGTGCTGTAGACACCTACAGTTGCGGCAGGTTTTTCCAGATTACGAATATCAGCATTTTTCTTACCGTTTCCTAGTAGCTGTGACGCATAATATTCTCACTGCTTGAAGCTGGGAGAAAAAAGAAGTATGGTACTGGCGCGTGGTCGACAAGTAAGACAAAGTGCGTCGAACGGTTGGCCCTCACTGTTTGGTCCTTTGGCTCTTTCTCCCTGCGTATATATTTAACCTCTTTTGTAAATATATTTGTGCCCGTTACATTATACGTTGTTCGTTCAGTTCATTTCATTCAAATTTTCGTCAGACTCCTATTGCATCCATTACCGTTTTGTGCCGAGTTCCGAATTCAGCAGCTTCTTAGCCTTGCAGTTCACACTCTGCATAAATTCCCTTCAATAAATTTACTCTTACAAAGCAAGCCTGAGCTACATCCCTGTCAAATATAGCCTTTGGTGTTCTCGACTATAACTCCGAAATGAAGTTCTGAGAGGATACAATGTATGTTCTTTGATCCAGCTCTTTGCACCGCATATAAGATGAAGACCAACGGCGAATGTTTAAACCCGAGCACATCGTCGCGCGGGGCACATGCGAAAGGGCCTCAAGAAAACAAGGAAGCGCTCTGCACCTCAAGGATAACAAAGGTGGCGCCGACTTGGAGCGACGCCAGGCGCTTGCCGCTTGCGGCGCAAAAGCGGCCAACGACCCCCCACAAGCGATGCGACCTCGGTGGCCGAGCGCGGGCCATTTGCATCCGAGCCAAGGTTGTCGTCGAGCCGGCGCTTTACACACGTCTTCACAGGCATCCGTGTTGTGCACGCTCTTCTTCTGGGTAGCCGTGAATCAAGGACTGCGGTGAAAGTTTCACATTATATTTTCCTTCCCGCGGACTTTTCTGTAGTCGGCGTCGGCTTCTCGAATCCGAGCACCACGCAGTCGCAGCCCAAAGGTCAAGAACTCCACAGAGAGGTAATGCAGAGGCGCGGCAGGGGTATTAGATTCTAAAGAAAGGAAAGTTTTGCGCTGAGTTTGGGAGAACTGTAAATTTGGCTGCTCCTTTCGGAGGCAGCGAGAACAGAGGTAATGTGTCCGTGTCGACGCTTCTTCCTGCTTGCTGCCCACGTCACTTGTTAAGCAGTAAGCTGCAGCGGCTTCTCCTATTTCTGTGCTGTTTTCGACTTGATTGCGACCCGAAAAACATGGGCGACCTTCCGGGGGTTTTTGTTTTGAACTCTTTCTGATTGTTTATACGACGTGGAAAACCGCTCTCGTATCATCTGCGCCTCGCTACATCTGATAAATGACAAGATTTATTGTGAACAACAATTTACGGAAAAATTTAACATCCACTTTATGAATCAAGCAACCAGGACTTATTTTGAGGTAGCAGTGACAGACATGCCTAGAAATCCCAACAGTACCTCATTATATCCAGGTAGAATAGAACTATCTGAATCATTTTTCTTTATGTAAAAGCAGTTCTACATGTGACATTGATAATTTTCAGCTAAAGTCTATTAACTGCACACCAGACTTCCTTGTACCTCATCTTACCTCTATATACCTTGCTTTCTCCACAGGTGCTCTCGCCACTAAAATGCGAGTCTCAGATAGAAGTTTTATAAAAATATAAGCATAAAAAATTGTCTAACTATTGTCCCATTTCATTGCTACCAATCTTTTCAAAAGTATAAGAAAAAAAATAGCTCAAACTCGTTTCAGTAAATTTGTTGAGAAGCACAATATTTTAATCTGACACAATTTGGCCTTCAAGAACGGAAGTCATCAGAGCGAGCGCCCTTCTATAAGAGAATGAAATTATACTGAAAGCATCCGAGAACAAAGAAATAGTGATTGGCATATACATAGATTACTCGAAAGCCTTTGATCATCTTCATCTATAAACAATATTGAAAACGTGGAATATATGGACTCTGAAGAGCAGCTTTATCAAAGGTAACATCGTACCTTCACCACCGAATGTAAGTGCTTTAATAGGCGACAGCTTGTCATCATGAAGAAAAATTAACACTGCAGCATACCTGAAGAAAGCATACTTGGCCCTCTCTTGTTTAATCTTTACGTAAATGATATCACTACGGGTAGTTATATACCGCAATATGTATCGTAAGCAGATAGCACCAAATTATTATTTCGCAACAGTAACTTCCAGATAGAGGCTGAATTAAAAACGTCCTTCAAGGCCTACATAAGTGGGGTGCTGCGAACTCTCTATTGAAATCAACATTAAAACAACTAAGGTTATCATTTTTTCTTCCTGGCAGTCATCAGTACAATGCGCTTTATTTATCGCATTAGGACCACAAGCAATAGATATTGCCGACGAATTTTAAACATTAGGAGTATATCTACGCAAGATCATGACATGGGACAATTATGTTAACTATACTGGAACGAAATCTTGAAAATTTGTTGAGATTCTGACGAAATTTTGCCTACCACAAGCATTGAAACTGCACGTATACAATGAATTATTTTTTCCCATATAAACTATTTCTTACTTGCATAGGGAACGGCCATGGCTAATCTAAATTGTAAGCATATACCGCCAACAAAGTATATCCGCCCTATCTCTGCAGTTGACTCATAAGCTCGCACTGGTGAATATTTTACTCGGCTTAAAAAGACAAGTGTACATAGCTATATACACACTAGCCAAAGGTAAAAACTATCCCGGAACAACGAGCAAGAACTTAATGCAATAGCGCAAATAAATGAGTCAACGTGCCATCGTGACTCGCGTTTCTCACCCCCATGAAAATTCCCTTTTCATGTACGACATTACCAATTTTCCCTCCGAACAAGTCGATACTAACCGTATTAACATCTCCAAGCTTAACGTTTTTCAGGAGGCGCAATTATTAGACCACTGATTTATCAACACGCTCTAGTAATATTATTTGGTAATACTTGACCTGACTGATCACAAGCCCACTTCTTTCAGCTTGCATTCTACATACTGTACCCAGACCTTTATAGCTAGAACAAATGATGTGTGAATTATTTTACTCTTTGCCTTGTACAATTTAAAATATTGTTTTGTTCTATATGCAATGAAATAAACTGTTTTCAGAATACAGCCCTTTCGTTACCGTAGATCATTTAAAGGGGGTCTCAAAGCAATGAAGTAATTTTTTTTTTTCACTTTTTATGTAAGCTCCTTTCCGTTGGGTTTGCAATAAAAATCTGAATTTGAATTTTCCAAGGGCAGTTTTATCGCTCGGCGAAGGTTTATTGGGATCGTCTGAAAGCCATCAATAAAGAACCTATCGGGGTGATCAATTTTCTTCTCTGCGATTCACCGATCATGGCACTTCAAAAAAATGCTCACTTCAACACATGCAATGACCTGGTTCAGTAGTGAAGTGAGGTTCGCAGGCTTAAGGCCACCCTTTGAATTCAGCGCGGTCTCACACTTCATCACACGTCATACTGTCACCGACACAGTCAGTTCTTCCTCGTTGGAATTTCGTCCATCTGGGTGACTGGAAAACTGCTAATATTCAGACCAATTCCGTATTATGCTGCATAGGTCCTTCGCGAGCAAGTGTGGAAAAGATACCCACCTGTTCTGTAGCTCTAATATGGGTTTTTCTAAAATCCAGCATCCAGGCTGTGAAGCGACCAAAGCAGTTTGCCGTCCTTGCAAGACGGCACATAATAAGATGCCCATGTTTCAGTTGCTTTGTTTTATATGGCCGACGTCCCAAGGCGACTAAGGCTATGAAAGACTCCGTATGGGCAACGGAGATTTCGACCACATGGGTTTCTTTAAAAAGCACTCACATCGCACAGCATGTTGGCCCCCTCCCTTTGCCTCCCTCAAAAAACAGCCACCGCGGAGCCGTGATTCGATCGCGCATCCTTGGATACAGCAGTCTAGTTCTCTAACCACTGCGCCACCGCGGTAAGTCCATGGTTCATTGCATTCAATATATTTTCTTGCTGCTTAGAGCTGATTACTCTCGAAAACGCGCATTACTCTGCACCGGCATCACTATGCTTTCAAAGCTCCCATTCTCATTTGGACCGACGTCCTTTATGCATGTGTGACGAGCCTACTCCGACGTGTCAGTCACAGCCCAGAAATCTGCCAGAACATACATCGACTGGCGACTCGCATTTGGCAGCCTTATTGAATTGAGTAGATTCGACGTGACCTGCTTTTTTTTTCACAAAGCTGTGCAGATTCTGCCAGCTGCCTGGCTACCTTATGTTCATCAGTGCCTCGGTTCCTGGTAAATGTATCATACTACCAGTCTTTTTGCTGAGGAAAACATCCAACACCGATGTCGCCACTCCGTGTGCAGAACCTTCCCCCCGCGATCTTACGTACGCAGAGAAGCTTGTGATTCGGAGCAACCAAATCGGCATTGCCCTCTCTCCGGCCCTCACCCAGATACAGCCTCAATTTAAACAATTGTATACTATCTGCAAGTCTAAAAAATACTAAGGCAATATTCACCTGCTTTGTAGGTTTGCCCGGCGCTGAAACCAACGAGAGTTCGCCATCTGACAGCAATGAGTCTTCCGCTGAACAACCCCTTCTATGCAATGGTTGAACGTTAGGACTATATAATCACTTCTTCAAAATCGATAGGTCGGCCCAACACCTTCTCATCGATCTCACTGTCAACTTGTTTTTTTTTTTTCTGTTTGCCACCTCAACGTAGTTAATGCCATGACCAAGTGAACAATGTTATCGAAAATGATTGAGATGCTATTTCAGCTGTCTTATAGGTAGCAGTGGGGCTCATGTTCAATGCTTGGCTAGTTCGTCATTGTGCGTTGAGCTGTCTCTCTTTTTGTATAATAGCAACACTGAAATTGCAAAAAGATGGTCTAATAGGCAGTTTGGGTTTTAACGGAGATTGATGAAAGGGACCGGAAAGAAGACCTCTCGGAATAATATATGCGCGGAGCTTATACACCGTCATAATTGCAGAAAAAAAAAAGCGGGCCACGATCTTGCAATAATCTTTTTACATTGCAATACATCATCTCCTGTAACATTTTCCGGGCTAGTGATTGCAGATTTCAAAAAAAAAAAAAATGCGTGCCTGCAAAGCGTTACTAAAAAAAAAACAGAAAAAACATGAATTTTGAAATAATCAAAGACGTAAGCATTTTATTGAAGACGTTAACCCTTTTCTCGCGAATGAGAAACACAGAACACAGGTAAAAGTGCAGAAGTTTTAACGAATATGCTACCAATCTTCCTGTGAATTAAGATTCATAAATACTAATCGAGACAGAAATAATGAAAGACATAAGAATTTTATTGAAGACGTTAACCATTTTCTCGTGAATAGAAACACCGATTAACACAGGTAAAAGTGCAGAAGTTTTAACGAACATGCTACAAATCTTCCTGTGAATTCAGATTTATAAATACTAATCAAGACATAATTGGGATAACTTGCATACTCGGTAGCGTAGCTCAGGGTAATCACAAAACAATGATGCTTCGCACTTTTTCATCCTCAGAATTATTATCTAACATGTGAGTTTGATAACTCGGCAATAAAGAAGTGCACCTCTTTTCGGCTTACAGGCAGCAGATACGAGCATGAAAAACAAAATACTCAACATAAAGAAAGGGGATCGATTTCGATACATATCACAGTATTGCAGCAAGAATTGAGCAGACTAGTTTCAAAAACAAGAATATACATTCGTATATATATATAACGAGTCATGGCTACCATTACCAGGCTATTGCACGAAGATATTCGGGCTTCTGGAACACGTATGTGTTGTGTACACTAAGGAACAATGGTTTTTTTTTACTATAGTGCGTTTTCTTATGTACTCTATGTACATGTAGAAATTGCCGCAACATCTTGCTTGTCTCTTGGCACTGACCTTCCTTTCCTGTGATAGATGGGGATTCTCAGGACACGCTCTGCTTCTCACTGTGTAAAGACAGATGAAAGTAGGTGCATGCAGGTACCAGCTTATTTCAGGGTAAACAAAAAACTTCATTCCAAAAACTATTCATAAAAAGACGTGTCACCAGAAAAATGGCTCAGAAAGATGTATCATATGGGTAGCAGAAAAATGAAATGTTGTCTTATGGCTTACTATGTTAAATAACAACACAGGCATGCCGATACTACGGTGCGGATGTGCTGACTACCGGACGCCGAAACCAATCTTAACTTGAAATCTACTGGAAGCTTCATTAAAAATGGCTAAAGTCAACGAAATTCAGTCAACAGGTGTAGCTATGGCAGAAACAGACAGTATGACGAAAAGTTAATATTACATATATGTAGTCAGACTCTTTGCCTATTGTCAGGAGTCTCTATGGCGTCAATAAAAAGGGGAGAGGACTTTGTTTCAAGCACTCAATGAGAATCTTTCGTATTCGTCACTGAGTCTGCGTCAAGGTAGAAAGCTGGGCTAGATGGTGTGTCCTCGTTAAATGCGCTAGTATTTTTATTAATGAGTATGCGTCGTGTGTACACAGTGTGAGTCTGTCTCTCCTCCAGGTAGCCTACAAGGACAAGGATAGTCTTTTCTTATGCCGCTTGCTGCTCTTGCCGAAAACAGCTCCCAACATCTTCGATACGTTTATAACAGTGAGCCGCCGTCTCAGTGGCGTCATTGAGAGCAGTATCTTGGTGGCGAGTACTTCGCGGAGAATGTCTTTGAATGCCACTCTTATTCCAGCATAATGTTCAGCGGCCGACACCTCGTGGAACTTGCACTGGAGTCGAACAGACAGCAGGCGCCCATCGTCGACTTCCACCTGACGAGCGTGGGACAGGTCGCGCTTGTTGGCCACCAGGATGGTGGGCAGGCATGGCCAGAGCTGCCGCACCTTCTGCAAGCAACTGCTTGCTTCTTCAAAGCTCCACAAATCTTCGATACTGTAGAGTACGATAAGTGCGTCGGCCCATCCCATCTTGTCCTCCGGGAATATATGTGCTTCCTAGAGAAAACCAGCAAAAGTCGCTATGTGTCAGCTCAATGAAATATCCAGAGTTTGACTTTCAGATAAATTTTCCAATGAGATCAATAGTTCGGCAGTCATAACGATAGTATACATAATAATGGTGCACCTTTCGAAACTCTCATTGTAGGGACATGGTTATTGTAACTCAAGTCTACGCAGCCTCTATGACTAAGTTTAAAGGGAGGCGTTAGTACCTTGCAATTGGCCAAGGATCGCGAAATGTTGGCATCGACACTACGGTTCGGGCACAAGATGATATGCAAACATAATATTACGGCACTGCATATTTAATGCTACTATAGAGAAAAAAATAGTGTTTGATAAATGCAGGAGACTGGCAGGGAATTTCATGTTTGAAAGGATACGCAATAACTTCGAAGGTAAAGGGGTCTAAAATTACTTATGCTCAAGAAGGCACCATCATATGCGATAAAAACACAAAGATAGACTTGTTAACCATCTATTTGACCTGCCAAACTTTACTGGTATGTTTTGTTTCGTTAAGTGGATCAACAAGGCCTGTGATAGTAGGCTCGGTCTGAGCAATAATACGTAATAAAACAGAAACGGATACAGTGAATGGGCACATAATATTCATATCGTTCAATTATCCATTTGCACGTACTACATATGCGCTCTGAGACGTCACAATGATGTCGACTGTCGTCTTAGGCTCCGAAGGCTGTTTTATTAGTCGCTAAAACCGAGACGGGCTTGCCGATCGGCCGATTAAAATAATATTAAAGTTGACGCGACTGTGAAATATTTGGCGTGTGCTCCCACCTGATTCCTCGACGTGTCCAGTATCTCCAGCTCCCATGTCCGTTTGTCAACGAGGACCGTGTGTCTGTAGAGGAGGTCCTTCATGGAGCTGTACTCGCTGATGAACCGCCGTGTGAGGAAGCGTACTGTAACGGCTGCAGAGAGGAGTGAAACGCTATCCATAACAACGTTCTGAGTCCTGCTCATCATAATATAGAAACAATATTTGTTTTGTAAGCACAGCTCGACTATCGGAATGGAAAGAATTCCACGCCACCTTTGAATATTTTAAAGACACGCTAGCATTTTAAGCAGTCTAAAAGAGTTCCTAAATGCTGGGCGATTTCAATATCTAAATTAAAATGCACGGAACCCTATGTTCCTCACTTTTTGTTTTTGCAGGCGACGCTTCCGACCTGCATTATACATACATAATTAACCAGACATCGTGTCTGTGCTCCATCACACGAAGGTCTAAGTAAGCACCCTCAAAAAGCTTTGAAACAAAGGAAGCGCGGTATCTAGACCACAGCTGAATGAGAGAAGAGGCAAAAGTGTAGAGAGCCCACGGCATCTGCGTTCAGTACACCTTCGCGAAGAGTACAGAAATTTTGGCCTGGGTGCATGATCTGCTGTGCGATGTCAGAGCACGTTAAAGATCCCCAGGTGGTCGACATTACTCCGTAGCCCTCCACTACAGCTCCTCTTTCTCTCTTTCCACTTTAACTCCCCCCTTCCTCCCTTCCCTTACGGCGCGGTTCAGGTGTCCACAGAGTGTGACAGATACTGCGCCTTTCCCTTCCTGTTAACCAATTATTATTATTATTATTATTATGCATGATCTGCATGGGCACATTTCAAGGGTACATATTTCGAGCTCAGGCCTACTGGCGATCCAGTTTTAAAACTCTAGTTATTCCTTTTGTGTCACTCTATGATTGAAGCTGTCACACAAGACGTCACAGCTCGTGGCCAAAAATAAATAATTCGCTTGCTCTGCTTTCTAAGGCGGTGCTGTCTAAAATTAGGAATGAGGCTATACAATCTTTACAAAATCATGCCCCTTCGTCTCTTTAATAATGAGAAACGCCCTGGGGGTCTCGGCTGTGACAATTACACCGGCTGAATGCGGCCTAAGTTAACCAGAAAAAAATGCAGCATAGAGTTATATTTGGGAAGTGGTGTGGTTAATGCAACATAAAAGGTTTTCCACTGACCTGATTTTCCCACGCCTCGACTTCCGATGAGCATTATGCGAATCGGTGACAGTCCACAGTTCTTGCGGGTCATTGTCACGGGTGTCAGAGGCATCGGACGACGTTCGGGGGCCAAGTCTCTCAGGTCAGTCTCTGATGTCCCACGTATCATCAGAGCTACGCGCACTGATCCATACTTGGAAGCTCTTCGAAGAAGACGAGACAAACTTGCCAAAGAGGAGGTCAATCGCCTTGCTTTGACAAAAGATTCCCTTGCAGCATCCGCAATAGCCACTCACGGCGGAGTGAAAGAAAGCCGATACGAGGAGCGTTGCTCTGGATGAACTCCAGTCAACGAGAAAGCGCCTCTCTTTTAAGGCGGCATGGAGGATGGGGGGAAAAATACGTACTGGCCACCTCCACGTGTGGCGCGCCGCTGCGTCACGTGCTCATATGTCTTGACCAATACTAGGCGCGGGCGGAACACACGTGCGCCCTCAAAGAAGCGCGCGGCGCTTTCTATAGGATTGCAAGCCGGTCGTGGCGATTGCTTCTCACTTCGAGTTTGTGGCAGTGCTTTTTTTATTGAAACAGCGTGCTAGTTCAAGAGATTCAAAGATTTTGGCACCACCGACAAAACAGCACCACGAAAAGCTTTGCACATGACAAACAGCTGTTTCTTCATTGCGTTGGAGTTCCACTTAGATGCGGGGCTTTGTATTTTCTTAAAGCATTGAAGTGAATGTTTCCACGTGAGGGGTGAAGATATATTGAGGTCATTGCGTATTAGTGTGCTGACGCTTGTTGCGAAAGTGCGCCTTGAACGTTCGTTTTCCGGGAGGATTGTTTCTTTCACATAAACATGGGACGCATGGCTATTCCTCGATGATTACATCGGCTATTCCTTCTCGCAGAAGACAGCAGAAATGGCGAGGAAATAAAATGTCTGTTCGAAATAAAATATAGGCATCACAAAAAACGAGATAAGTGCATTACAATACAGTAAGGCATTAGTTGGTTTGTGGGGTTTAACGTCCCAAAGAGACAAAGGCTGTGAGAGATGCCGTAGTGGAGGAATTCGGAAATTTCGACCACCTGGGGTTCTTTAACGTGCACTGACATCGCACAGCACACGGACATCACTCCGTTTCGCCTCCATCGAAACGCAGCCGCCGAGGCCGGGATTCGTTAAGGCATTAATTCAGTTTACATAATAATAATAATAACGGTGTAATTAAAAAAAAACGCAGTAAAACTAACGACCAAAAAAATTATGTCTGCCGTATTTTGTCGGTGATGTATGTTGCTAAAGGTTAGTGTAGCAAAGGAAAAGTTGCAGCATACGTGAAATGAAAAAGAAAAATGGAACATGGAGACCTAACGCTCCAATGGTAATCCCCCAACGATAAGAGAATTAGGGTAGCCTCGTGGTTGCCTGCAATGTGTGGCCGAGGTTGAGATCTCTACAAGAAAGCTTCGTAAGCAACAGCTTTCATGAGAAGAACGTTTTGCTTTTTTGCACGCTAAATATGCCTATTCCGAAATTTTGGTTCTCTGATAAAAAGAAAGCAAAATACAGTAGAAATTCTCTTGTTTACGTACTGCGCTGTCCGAAAGAGCATAGGCCATGATTCTGAAACTGAAAATGAATTCATCGGCACGATCCCTGACATCAGTAGCCTTGTGGTTTGCAGTTCCGTATGAAAAAAAAAAAGCAAACTATCAGTGAAAGGACAGAACGTAATTGTTTCTGTTTTGTTCGTGTTAATCTTGAATGTCAGGCGCTCAAAGTAAAATTGTGATTTCGCATTTAAAAGTAATTCGCATTTAAAAGCTAAAAGTTGCCGTAGAGACTAAAGCTTCATATACTTCACGTAGAGCAAACGTTTTGAACATTCTTGTATGTTGTTCAGTATAAACTTGTGATCTGGTCGATAACTGTCCAGGCGGACATAAGGCCAAGCCATTTCAAACTGAGCATTTGAAGTTTTGAAGGAAGCCGGCAGAAGATTCTAAAACATAATTTGCCACGCAAGGGGCAAACTGAACACTTTAGAGGGGAAATACTTTGTACGCGTGCCCCCAACACAACCATATTCATACATAGCTCATGTTAAAGATCTATTCAGCTTCGCGTTATAGTGTACATAAATGAAGGATACAGCTTGGACCAAACATAATATACCTTTAAATTCTCCCATACGTCGGCACACGTATGTTCTGTGATTTCGCATTACTATCTGCAGACCACAAGGACTTATAACAAGTGCTGGCCGACAGCACGTTCGGCCAACGCTCATACCGCGCTACCAAATGGAAGGTCATGAACTGTCAAGACCACCCGTGCTACATCAACACTGATTACCAAAGATGCGTAACAGGGGCCATTACATGTTGTAAGCGAAGGTCCTTTGCAAGTACATTAGATGGCTTTTTTGATCAATTTATTGGGCCGGAGTAGCGGCAGTATTGCCTTGCTTACTCACACTTGCGCGCCAGTTACGCCAAGTATTATCGAAGGCGCTGCTAACTTACACAATGAAGGAGTACGTACATTGCGCGCTGAACTGAATGCACAATATGCGCAACGTTTCTCTGCACGCAGCCTCTTATCCGTTATCGGGCTTAATGCAATATTTCCCCCTCCTTGCTGTTGGTAGAGCACGTCGACTAATTATTATGATTGTTTTCTGTGTGACCCTGATTAAACCTCTCTGTCCCCTTCCTGGTACCTTTCCAATCAAGTGATGACAGCGAGTTCTTTCTTTACGTAATGAATAATGCGTTCTCGGCAATTCTGTGCTCATGGATGTCGTGTCTGCGTTTTTACTTCAACATGCTGCCCACTCGTTTTGTCCTGCAATTTTTTCACGCCAGAGCCCTTTACGAAAGCATAGCGAGAGGATTCCTCCGAACGCGCGCAGGTTGCACACTTCAGACGTGTTGCGTAAGACATCTTTTGTAACACGTTCTATTCACGCCTGTGGCATTAATTCTACTTGTCGTGAACGCATGTGACAAACATTGCAGAAGCGGCCCGCGTTATCCCGATTCTGCCGAGCTTCTCTTCAGGAGATATGAAAGAACCTGAAGTCTAGTGAGTGTGTTCTTTATCCTATTCTTGCCAGGGTATAGGTTCAAAAACTGCGTTCGGTCGTTTGCAACCTGAATGGAGACGCGACAGAAAATTATGCGATCTTTGTTTCTCGCTAAAGTCGTGGCACACATTGAATGCGATTATATTCGCTGACACTAAAACGCGCACTTTGAATGTCGGTTTAAGAAGGGTGTACTGGACTTTCGAATAGGGCTTTGAATTTCGCTGCATTATTAACGAACATTTTCATGTACTCAGACACAAATATTATGTTTTTAGTGTAACATTCAGCTCATAGTTGGTGGTCGTAGTCACACCCAATATCAATGAAGCTAGAAGCCCATACAAAACAAAAAAGAAACAGAAGCGAAAGAGCGTCGCTTGCTGCTTATGTGGTGAAACGTGCACTAGCGCGCGTTCATTGTCCCACATCATCTGGAAGCGACAGAACATGCAAGCTAGGAATCAATACAACTGTCTGATTGCAGGTTTGAAATTCTACAACTGTATTCAATAGTAAGGAGAGTAAGAGCAGGCGTTTACAAGAGCACAGTGTGACCGCAAAAGGCTCACAAAAACGCTACAGCTAATGTTTGCCCGCAGTGTGTCGGTCCCTTCTAAGAAGGAGTTAAACGCGAGGTCGTCCTGCCAGTGTTACACTGGCTAAAGATGAATTTTAATTAGTCGTTCATGCCAGTGTATGTTCAGACTACGATGTTAACAGATCTGCCGGCCTAGCCTGCATGGTCGTAGTAGGACCCGATTTATCATATGCTTTGATTGCTAGATAATACTAGTTTGCTGGCTATTACGTTCGTATGACCACACAGATATTGCATGAAAGGAGAATGGAATACTTAAATATGGGAAATGATAATATTGTTACGCGGCGGCAAGCGATGACAACAGGAGAACAGAGGACAGAGAGAAGATGCTCGATGGTCGTGAGATGACGTTTAATGAATCTGTGTGCGGGCCTAGCGCTCGCGCTCCTGCCCGCGCCACTGCCCTCTTCTTCCTCCTTTGTCCGTAACATGACCCGGGGCCACCGAGCGATCGTCCCGATCGTAGACGAGGAAGTTTACCGATGATGATTTCATGGCATGATGATGTGCGTGTCTGGATGCTTGAAGAAGAGGAAGTAAGAATAGAACGGCGTGCCGGTACGATCCGGCGTGCCGGTGTATCGTTGCAGCCGGGAGGTTAATAATACGCGGGTACCAACAGAGTCGGTGATTGCCACATTTGCGGGAACTTCATGCCCGTCAGAGATAAAAGCATGACCATTGATCTTCCGTGTGAATCCTCTTGAATCTAAGCCACTGCAGTGCACTAATTGCTGGCGATATGGTCACAGTGCTCGTGGTTGTAAGTCCTCCGTGCGGTGTTCCAAATGTGGCGATGGTCATCATTCGTCATAATGTTCACAACAACACGACAAATGCTGCCTTTGCGGTGGAGCCCACGCTGCAAACTCCTTGGAGTGTCCATCTCGAAAACAGGAGCTGCAAATTCTAGAGGTAATAGATAGAAAACACTGTTCGCGTCGTGACGCTGTAACAGAAGTTAAGGAACGATTACACGGTTATGCAGGTGTGTCAGCCCGATCAGGTGTGCCTCTGGATGCATCAATCTCAAAGGCGATAATGACTGCAGTGGAAACATCAATGACTAAAATGGTCGACCGAATTGATGCTACTGTCACAGAGTGTTTTTCTAACGTTCTGGCAGTTCAGCTAACGCAAGCCCTGCAATCAGGAACAGCCCCTTTCATAGCAAATATGCCCTCTGAAAGCTCTCAACTGCTTGAAAGCACTACTGTTGCTTCGCCTAACAGGGCTGCTCCCCCAGATGACGATGAAAACATTAATGACGCAGAGATGGTAGAATCAGATGTAAGAATCCTAAAACGGTGTGGGTCTCCCATGTTCAATCATTCTTCTCCGCGGTCCCAACCAAAATCAAAGAAACATGAGCATACATTAAAGCCAAAGGATAATATTTTGGGGCAGGCAGTTGCGGCTGCCAAGATTTCACAATCATAGGGGCACTAAGAGTTATCCAGTGGAACTGTCGTTCAATTCTAACAGCTTCAATAGATTTAGTTTACATTTCTTCTCAATATAATCCACACATAATTATTTTGCAAGAAACTTGGCTAACAGCCGAAAAGCACTTCTATTTACAAAATTAGCATTCATTCCGACAAGATCGCCAATCAAAAGGAGGAGGTTTAATTATATATGTCTGTACAAAATTCTGTCACAGGGCTAAGATTTCTTTCCAGTTATCTTCTATAGATTGTGAGTTATTGGCCCTAGACTTAGAAATTCCAGGGCACTGTCCGTTTTCCTTAGTGAATGCTTATTTCCCTAGCGGTGTACAAGACACAAAAACCTCTAGATCTGCTATTAGTTAATTGTCGAAACTCAGTTCTTCTGGCTGGTGATTTTAATTCGCATCATGTGTCATGGGGCTACAAGACAGATAGTTGTGGCAAGCGTCTTTGGGATTGGGTAACAAATAATAACTTTTCCTGCAGAAATTCGGGTTCGGCCACTTTTATAAGAAAACACAGTCAATCTGTGTTAGATTTAACTTTTACCTCTCCCAGCCTCTTCGTTAATAATTGGTCGACACTTGATTGTGGCACCTCTAGTGACCACATACCGATTGCGTTTGAGGTTAATCACCCTGAAACTCCAGCGACTTCTCATTTGAAGTCATTTATCAACTATAATAACTTTCAGTCAACGTTACGCTCTAACCTTGAGTCATTGACTAACACGGATGAAGAACAAAAATCAAAACGCTTATGCTCGGTGATTGAGGATTGCCGTAAGAAGTCTGAGATCTTGGTACGGAGCTCAAAGGGGAATACTTCAGCTGTTTGGTGGAATGCTGATTGTTCCCGAGATTACAGACGTAGAAAGGCGGCATGGAAAAAGCTTCTCCACAACCAGTGCCCGAAAAACTGGCAGGATTACAAGTTCATTGCAGCTACTTTTAAGCGTACAGTTGCAAAAGCGAAGGACGAGTATGATGCTAAGCATTTTGATTTCCTCTCTAAATCTGGCAATCGAACTGCTCTTTTTGGTTTTTTACGCTCGCGGAAAAAGATTCCGCAAGCACAAAATCTACATTCCTTTATTTTGACTCCACATGAAGCAATAGACACAGTTGAAACAATTGCCAAAGGACTGGAGAAGCGTTTCTCGTCTGCACTTCCTTCGGGCTCGATATCTGTAATGCCAATGGAACCAGTTAATTATGATCCTCAAATTTCCGTTTCTGAGCTTTCTCCTGTAGTTATGAGATTACCAGCCGCTGCTCCCGGTCCTGATAAAGTAATTTCAAAAATGTTAAAAATTCTTTTTGACGAGTCACCTCAGACGTTATTAGAGCTAGTAAATTATTCCATCAAACATGCTTGGATACACCCAGAATGGAAACTTGCCAAAATAATTCCTTTACTTAAGAATAAAGGCGGTGCCTTGTCCATTGATAATATTAGACCAATTGCATTAACATCAAACATTGTAAAATTAATTTAAAGAGTCATACTTATACGTGTTTCGGAATTCATGAATAAAGAAAATATCCTCAGCCCTTGCAAAATTGGTTTCCGTCAAAAGTGTTCCATCTGGAATGCGCATGCTGATCTTGAGAGTCGAGTTCTTTTAGCGCAGCGCCAAAAAATGCACGCTGCCTTGATAACGCTAGATATAGCCAAGGCCTATGATAGCGTTGAGCATAGCATTCTATTGGAAAAATTAAAATCTCTTCAGTTTCCACATTATTTAGTAGCCTGGATATCTGAATTCCTCCAAAACCGAGAGTTTTACTGTGCATTAAGTGGCGTCCATTCTGGCAGATATAAGCAAGCCAGGGGAGTGCCGCAAGGAGCAGTCCTTTCACCAGTCCTTTTCAACATACTACTCAGCTCAATACCAGTTAATCATGACGTTCGCACTTACGTATATGCGGATGATATTGCGTTTTTTGCGACTGCATCGGGTATTCAATCCCTTTATCTCCACTTGCAAACGTACCTAAACTCTATTGAGAATTGGTAGTGTGGCTTGCGTCTCACATTAAATGTCAACAAAAGCGCAGTCCTCGTATTTAATATAAAAGATTCTGTAAGTCAGTTTGTAATGTATCAGCAGCAAATAATACCACAGGTTAAATCACTAAAGTATTTAGGGGTCACTTATGATGATAATCTTTCATGGCAGCCCCACATTAACCATATTGCTACGAAAGGGGCTCGGGCCGTGGGCATGCTGCGCCGAATTAGTCGTCCCAGGTCTGGAATGCGGAGAGATATGCTTTTAATGATTTATGTTATGTATGTGCGTCCAATTTTAGAGTTCGGTTCAGTCTTGTTTTCTGGATCAGCAACTTATAAAATTCGACCGCTTGTTCTGTTAGAGCGAGAAGCACTTCGGTTGTGTCTGGGACTTCCAAAATTTGTTGCCAACAATGTGCTCTACCTTGAAGCCCGGATTCCACCCTTGATATATAGATTACAAATTCTAACCGTTCAGACGTACTTAAGGATATATGAATCAGAGTTTCACCGATCTATGTCTATTTTTTGCTGTCAACCGACCTCCTTTTTCGGTGTCCATTGGTCTAAATTTCACACTCCGCAGGTTGTTATGGTCAAAAATTTGCTGGACCCTTTAAATGTTTCCCTTCCTAGTATTCTACCCATACAAACCATCGGTTCATCTATTAAAATTGTCTTTGACGACATATTCCCGAATAATGCTAAAAACTTATCATCCGTTATTCTAAACGGATTATTAGAAGATCATTTAAGAAGTCTTTCTGCTAGTTTAGTTGTAGCTACTGACGCATCTCAAAGTAATGAAAAGGCGGGTGTGGGTATATATTGTCCACATTTAGACTGGTCTTTTTCTGTACGGCTTCCGGACTTCACCCCAATTTTTGAGGCGTAGTTTCTGGCGGTGGTACTCGCTTTACGGAAATTAGACTCCTCTTTTTCTAAAGTGGCAGTAATTTCCGACTCTCTATCCTTGCATGTGTTCATCTCTCTCTTCGCCGGTGGATTCTGCAATAGTAAAAACCTTTGTCTCCCTGATCCCTAGACATTTGAAAATTGTACATATGGTATGGGTACCAGGCCACAGCAATGTGACTTTAAATGAATATGTTGACAATTTGTCAAAATAGTCCCTTAATGGCCCCGTATTATCTATCCTTCCGGCGACCGCGTACATCACCACAGCGAGGTTTCGAAGAAACGTCCTATTTAATATGAAAAATGGACATCTTTTAAGATCTGATGACTACCTGCATCTAAATTATTCTTGGAATAGAAAATTATGTCATTCACGGCAACTTGAGATTTCACTAACAAGGCTGCGATGCCGTATCCCACCTTTAAATTTCTATCTTTACAGGTCTGGTTTGGCACTGTCTCCCGTCTGCGCATTTTGCGGTGAACAAGAAACGTTAGATCACTTTTTATTGTTTTGCCGCCGCTTTACTACGCTGAGAAAACAGTTGATGGAAAGGCCATTGCAACAGCTTGGCCTTAGTTTAAGCAGCCGCAGCCCGACATTGTTATCATTTGGCGCCACCATCCTTGGGCACAGTCACAGGTCTATGTTTACCGCCATGCAAAATTTTTTACTGGACTCAAATCGTTTGCCTTGCTAAATATTTAAACATCACTTGTTCTACAATTGTAGTGTCAATCTCCCGTGAGTGTTACCACTTTTCATTTTATATTTCACTTATTTCCCGTTTTGTTTTCTTTGCTCTACCCCTCAAATCATTTTTTTTATGCAAGTATATTAAAAAAAAAAATTATTTGCTACCCAATTCTTGGCCGATCCCCCTCTGTGGGTATGTGCCATAAGTTATTTGGACAACAACAACAACAACAACAACAACAACAACAACAACAACAACGATGCGGTCTGATGCGTGGGTGATCTGCCTCCCCTGGAGCTGTCAACCATCCGTGACCAGAGTCCATGGGACCGATGGCTCGAGGTCACGTCGGGCAGCTTGGGCGGGGGTTGCGTGTTAGTGTCCATCGGTTTCTTCGGGTCATTCGGGTCTTCCAGGTCCTTCGTCTCGGTTCTGATTGGTCTGTCTGTTCTCCTTGTCTTCAGGTCCGGGCTGGGCGGTGGTAGTTGGTCAGGTCTGGGCTTGAAAGGCTGGGGCGAAGCTGCTTGGCGATGTCCCTGGGCCCTTGGTCGATTGTCCCGGCTTACAGATGGCGTCGATGCTACAAGGCAAGGGTGGGGATGACGTACGCCGCATCTCCAACCAAATGCTACGTGGCGGCAAGCGATGACAACAGGACAGATAGGAGACAGGAGACAGATAGTGTTACAAGCCAAGGAATCATTATTAGAACGTAAGCATGAAATAACTACGAATTTCTGTGGATATGAATGTGTGACTCAACTTTGGTGATGGGTCAGAGGATCAAAGAATTTATTTCTCTCTTAAGAGCCCGCACGGCCTGATATATCCAACGCTGCTACGTTTTAATGCGCTATGGGCAGTATTAGTAATTACTAGAATCCTACAAGTGTGGACACATATCGTTCTTTAAACGTCACGCGTCAGGTTCTCAGGGGGTAAGGTACACCCTTATCACTTCGACGGAGCGAGACGCAAGGTACCCGTGCACTGTGTGATATAAGTAGACGTTAAATAACTCCAAGTGACTAAAGGTGCAGCGGTGGCGTAGCGGTAGAATATCAACCTCGCATGCAAAAGGACCGGAGCTCGAATCTCGGTGCCGGGCAATTCTCCACCAGATTAAAATAAAACTCCGCGTGTCGATGGAATTGCATATAGATTTGGGGTGCGACCTCATAACGGTGAACCCCGCCGGCGACGCACTCCCTCACCAGAGCAGGAGTTGGCCACCCTGATGCAGTAATTGGTCGCAACCTCCCATGATTAGTCCTATCAAACCCCGGCCCTCAGTCCCCAGCGGCTGCGGAACAACTGACCACGGCGGCGGTCAGACCTGTGACGCAGCGGGGGGTGCCAAGAATTCCTGGCTCCGCTGGACAGGCCGCCGTTGGAAACTGACCCAACGTTTAACGCTAGAACCCTAGCTAGTGAAGCTAGTTTAGCAGTGCTCTTAAAGGAACTAGAGGGTGTGAAATGGGATGTCATAGGGCTTAGTGAGGTTAGGAGGCCGAATGAGGCATATACTGTACTAAAGAATGGGCATGTACTGTGTTATCGAGGTTTATCGGAGAGGCGAGAACTAGGAGTAGGTTTCATTGTCAATAAGAATATAGCGCGTAATATAGATGAATTCTATAGTATTATTGAGAGGGTGCCAGGCATCGTAATTAGGCTTAATAAGCGGTATAAACCGAAGGTTGTACAGGCCTATGGACCTAAAGGTAGTTATGATGACCAGGCAGTTGAAAGCTTCTATGAAGATGTAGAATCGGCAATGCGAAAAGTAAAGACGCAGTATACGGTACTAACGGGCGACTTCAATGTCAAGGTAGGGAAAAAGCAGGCAGGAGACCAGGCAGTGGGTGACTATGGTAGTGTTTCTAGGAATAGCAGGGGGAGTTAATTATTGAGTTTTCACAACGCTGTAACTTAATAATCATGAATACCTTCTTTAGAAAACAAAAGAACCGGAAGTGAACTTGGAAAAGCAGCAGCGGTGAGATGAAAAATGAAGTTGACTTCATACAGTGGTCTAACCCTGCCATTGTGCAGGATGTAGAGTTAATCAGGAAAGTACGATGCCTTGACTACAGGATGCTACGGTCTCGAATTAGTCTAAATCTGAAGAAGGAACCCAACAATTAGTAAGAAATAAATCCATCAACAAATGAGTGGTGAGGGGGAGGGCAGAAGAGTTCAGGATCTCGCTACAGAATAGATATTCAGCTGTAACTGATGATGGCGACATTACACTAGTAGAAATAGACAATAATTTCAGAGGTATCATTACTGAGTACGCTGTAGAAGAAGGCGGTAGGATTGTTAGAGAGGATACCGGTAAGCTGTCTAAGGAGACGAAAGATTTGATTAAGAAACGCCAGAGTATGAAAGCTTCCAGTCGGACAGACCAGATAGAATTGGAAGAAATATCAAAGCTAATCAATAAGCGCAAAGTGGCATATAAGGAAGTATAACATGGAGAAAATTGAGCATCCTGTGAAGAATGGGGGAAGCCTTAAAGCGGTGAAGAAAAAATTGTGCATAGGCAAAAATCAGATGTATGCGCTAAGGGACAAGCGGGCAACGTCATCACGATTATGGACAAGATAGTCAAAGTAGCTCAGGAGTTCCATACTAATCTCTATAGTAGCCAAAGTAGTCAGGACCGTAATGAGATTGGTGGTAGGGAAAAAAAAGTCCGACGTTCCACCAGTGACGAAGGACGAAGTCACGAAAGCAATAGAAATGATGAAAAGAGAGAACTCAGCTGGAGAGGTTCAGATAACTATAGATTTTCTGAAGGACGGAAGGTATATCGTGCTAGAAAACTGGCCACCCTGTATACGCAGTGCCTGGTGTCATCAACTGTACCGGAACCATAAAAGAATGCAAACATTATCCTTATTTATAAAAAAGGGGACGCTAAGGACCTTAAAAATTACAGACCAATCAGCTTATTGTCTGTTACGTTTAAGGTATTTACTAAGCTAATCGCTATAGAATCAGGACAACCTTAGACTGCAATCAAGCAAAGGATCAAGCAGGTTTTCGGAAACGGTACTCTACTATCGATCATATTTATGCCATCAACCAGGTGATAGAAAAATGCTCAGAATATAATCAGCCCTTATACATAGCATTCATTGATTACGAAAAAGCATTTGACTCAGTAGAAACCTCGGCGGTGATGCAGGCATTGCAAAATCAGGGGGTAGACGAGCCGTACGTAAACATCCTCAAATATATATATATATATATATACTGGCTGCACAGCAATCATAGTTCTGCATAAAGGAAGTAACGAAATTCCCTTAAAGAAAGGTACTAGGCAAGGAGACACGATCTCCCCAGTACTAGAAGTATTCAGTACTGGGGAGAAGTATAAAAGAAGTATTCAGTCTTGGAATGGGAGCAGTTAGGGACAAGAGTAGATGGAGAATACCTCAGTAATTTGTGATTTGCTGATGACATTGCCTTGCTAAGTAACTCGGGGGGGGGGGGGGGGGGGAAACTGCAAATAATGATTGATTACCTGGACAGGAAAAGTGAAAACGCAGGCTTGAAAATCAATATGCAGAAGACTGAGGTAATGTTCAACAGCCTCGGGAAGGAACAGCAGTTTACGTTAGGTAGCGAAGCACTGGACGTAGTAGGCGAATATGTCTACTTAGGACAAGTAGTAACCGCAGATCCGGACCATGAAAAAGAAATAGCAAGAAGAATAAGATTGTGATGGGGCGCATTTGGCAAGCACTCGCAGATTATGACTAGCAGCTTAGCGGTATTGCTCAAGAGGAAAGTATGCAACAGTTGCATCTTACCTGTACTCGCCTAAGGGGCTGAAACGTGAAGGCTAACCAAGAGGGGTCTACTTAAGTTGAGGATAACGCAGAGGGCTATAGAACGAAATATGGTAGGAGTAACATTAACAGATAGGAAGCGTGCAGAGTGGGTCAGAGAAATAACTCTAGTTACTGACATTCTAGTGAAAATTAAGAAAAAGAAAAAGAAATGGGCATGGGCAGGACATGTAGTGCGAAGAGATGATAACCGATGGTCGCTTAGGGTAACAAACTGGATTCCTAGGGAAGGAAAACTTAGCAGGGGGCGGCAAAAAATTAGGTGGGCGGATGAGGTTAAGAAGTTCGCAGGGGTCAAGGGGATGCAGCTAGCACAGGACCGGGTTAATTGGAGAAATATGGGAGAAGGCTTTGCCCTGCAGTAGGTATAGTCAGGCTGATGATGATGATGGTGACTAAAATTATTTGCAGCTCTTCCCTAAGTACGGCGTTGCTCATAGCCCGAGTCGGTTTGGAGCGGTAAGCATACCCCATAGACCAAACGATTCTTAAATCTCCCTGATTCGTTTTAATGTCCGCTGCTCCCATCTCATTTAGAGATAAAGCTTATTTGTGTCATTACGCTTGAGTATGCTGAATATACTCAGCTACATTATGCAAATAAAGCATGTGTTTTGAAGTTCTCTTGTAGCTTGAATTGAAGACCGACGCTTATATTTTGTTTATGTTACATATCCCCGCTCGCTTTGCGAACTAGTGCTCTTCATAGGCGTCAGGACATAATGTAAATCACACCTATGTGCACCCATAGTCTGCTAGGAGTATTTGGTCATAATGTATAAATGGAAATGCAGGGATAGTTGATTTAATATTTTATCAGAGTCTGGAGAGACACGTGACGTTCTACTTTAGCAGCCATTTCGTGGAAACCTATCAACGATTGTCGCACACCCCGCAGGAAAGCCTATCAGAGACAAGCTTTAGGCCAAATTTATATTCTTTTATGATGAAGGCCTGGTCGACTTCGGACGACTTGTAGGTTTTTATAAGGAAAGAACGTGAGAGAAGGGAAGAGTATGTCCATAGAGTGAAATATAAAATACGCCTCCAAATAGTTCACTTGTGCGTCTGACGAAGCCCCATTCCAGGCATTTGACCCGGGTTAATATACGAACCTCGCTATTAACGCTACATTTAAGGCTGCAGCACTTCTGAGATCATAGCAAAGAGTTCCTTGGAAACGCCCGTGTGATTAGAAGGGTCTAAGTTCGTCCAAGTTCTCCACCTAAGAAGCTGGCAGTCAGCGTCAGAAACTTTGATTGAATCTCACGGAAATGGCTGCGCTTTAATGCTTCTTTTAAGAAGCCTCACAGCGTCCAACCAGGAGTGGCAATACTGTAGACAACAAAAGAAAAAAACATCTGCTTCTTTGATTGCTTTTTTACTGGGCTACCTGATTTATACTTGAATGCAATAATTTCAGTGCTGCTTCATTTTTGGCTAAATTCACTTTAATGGCAAGCAACGAAGTGAATGTATGTTGATCATTTGCTTCAAAGAAATGTTTGCGTTGCTAATATTCGAGCGTCGTTTTTTTTTTATTTTTTTTTTTTTTGCGTGCTAATATCTCGCGGGTCTTTTCAAGATTCAGTACGTTCATCTCAGAAATCCTCATTTTAAGGCGAACGCCTGTAATGCCTCATCGTTGTCGACAGAAGGTTGTCAACAGAAGGTTAACAGCAGATGTGTCACGCTTTCAATGACGATTGTTAAAAATAAATAATAAACCTTGTCTCAATCGTGATCGAACCTCCATCCCTTCGATCCGCAGCCCAGCACTTTACCAAGTGCGCCACACCCCGGATCGTAAAACGCTCTTCATAATTCCCTTCGCCTACCGTGATGATGATAGCGGGATTCCGCGAGTGACAGATACTGCGCCTTTCCTCTCCTGTAAGGTAATTATAGAACGCCGATGAACTTTAATAAGTTCAATGAAAGGCTGGTTGTGTTCGACAAAGGGCGTGCGATGCACCGTCACCACAGGTCAGGGCTTCACCAGGCGATTCATGCATATACGAAGCTGACCCCACCGGGCATCCGAACCAGGCGTCTATGCGGCACCTTTCATTTGCCGCTTATTCCTCGAACGCCGCACCACACAGCAGACAAAATCAGACTCAGATGTCTGGGAGGCGTCAGTACAGCAGGCATAAGCGTCGTTTGAAATTGTTTTATAGGATAGAAAAGGCTCATTATCTATCACAGTTCTCCGCGGACACATTTGCCACGCCATAATAGAAGGGAGGAAGGTTGTGAATGAAACACGAGAGGGAAATAGAAGTACCAAAAGTACCCTAGTGGAGGGCTACGATCCACCGCGGTGCTCTGTAGGTGGTGTTGGCTATAATGGCTTCGGCTTTCTTGCACTTTAGTGGTCCAAAGTGCCTTCTAGAATTTTATTCCTGTGTATTCCGCGAGCAAGTATACTTGAGAAGTGACTGTCTTCCACTTACTTTAAGCACGTGCAGGGCGGCGCTGGAATCTTGTCACATATATAAATTTATATCCCTAAGAAAGGCTGCATTTAGCGCCCCGCCGGGAAATGTGTAGGCCACGCGCGCTGGGTCACTTGTTTCTGATATTTTTCCTGATACCTTCTCGCTTACCTTCCTTGTACGGCAGCAAAGAAACGGACAGAGAAGGAGCGAAGGGGTAAAGAGGCGTAAAGCACGTGTATATTAAAGGCTCCACTGCAACTCAGAATGTGGCGTGATACTTCTTACGCATGGAGGAAGGGCAGACACGAGCCTAAAAGGGCCCTCCCGTGGAGTGTACCGATCCCTACGGCAGGAGTTGGGGAGTTTTCATATTTTAATTCCTTTTTTTTCTTCCCCCTGAGACTGAGACGTCGTTAGCCGGCCTCTTGTCTAGGACATGACGCGTGTGAGGTTAGCTCAATGTAGGCTTGAAGAAGGTGGATTCGAAGGTTTTGCTTGCATAGCGGCCGTCGATAGTAATGGAAACCTATGTACAATGTCCTTGCAGTCAACCAAGATGATCTGGCTACGAGGGTGCATGCGTGCGTTTTAGATGGCATAGAACTTCTTTGAAACTTTCAGCGTCATACATCAGGACAAAGACTGGCAACATTTGAAAGAAGCAGGAGAATCAAGGGAAGAATTCAGGCCGTCAAAAAGTGCTGCACAGAAACCCACTGTATCTCGATAGAAGGACCGTCCTCTCTCTTGTCGCCAGGTACTGGGGAGGAGTACACATCTTGCTCACACATACCACGTGGGGATAACACCCGGCCACCTGCGACACGAGGTCTTTGTATCGTCGGGCCACCAATGTTAAAGGAATCTATTTTCTCGCGTGCAAAATTTGTAAAGGTAAAATCTCATTTTAACAGCTACTGAGTGAATGGGGGAAATCTACCGATGGCTGCGGACGGTTCTTTATAATTGATCGGCGCTATAGTAAATTGTCTACCCGTGGATCTGCCTTACTGTTGACTGCTTTGCCTCATATTAAGAGGAAGATACGATTTCGGCGATGCCTTGGCAGGAAAGCTGAGTACGAGACGGGATGAGTCGCACTGCACCATCCCATAAGCAGAAGCTGTGCGGCAGCAAACGGAAGCTTGCTTGTAGCCTAGTTATCACTTCTATTAGAAACTCGTTTCGCGGTAGCGATCCTCAATAAGGATAATTATTTGATATTCCTTCATCCCAGTGCTTTCCAATTAAAAGATCAACGACGTTTAACTATATTTTTTATATATTCTCTTGGGGCAGCAAACGAATGCCATATTGAACGAATGACATATACGATTGAAGTGACATCCAATTTGCCGTGTGGCATTCGTATACCTCAATAACGCATACTTTTTCTGCACATTAAGTGCGAAGTGGATGTTAACTAGCAAGTTAAGCTTAAGGCTTTTCTTTAAAGATATTACAGCGCTAAAGCGGTGATGAACTCAAGTTTGCCGAATGCGCTTGTTGATCCTAATTGGTGCACATTCAACGTTCCTTATTTGTGTCTCTATCATCTGTCACGCGCGCTCATTAGCATACAATAATTACGATACAGCGCAATATAAGAAATAGGGCGCGCAATATAGATATATAAAGTCCCGCTTTCACCAAGCCCTATGAATGTGCCTGCGTAGGCTACAGGCAGCGTGTCCAGCTGGTAATTTTAACAAATTGGAAGCACCAGAAAATACAAAAGAGACGTTAAGCGTGGATGACGGTGGACTCAGAGCTGCGCTGTATGTAATATACATTTGCCGCACCAAAAAAAAAAAAAAAGAAAATCAATATTTTATAAAGCTTGCATGAACAAGGAAATAATTGAATTATCATATATTCAGAGTAAACTTTTAAGAAGATGCGTTGATTATCCCCATGACCGTGCAGCTATGGAATAAAATCACTACAAAAATACGACTGGCAAAATAACAGTACCAATTTAATCAGTTTTCGGCATGCAGTAAGGATATAAAAACAAAACAAGGAACTTCGTCCAGAATGCTATAGGAAAATCACACATGAAAAGCATTGATGATACTTTAGAACTGGTATTTCCAGATAAACGTAACGCAGGCTTGGCAAACGACATTAATAATCACTTTATAGAGTCTGTTTCATTCTTGTATTCACAAAGCAGAGCCATTAGGAAGGTTACTCCTGCTACATCCTTCATTCAGCTTACATGCCTACTGTTACCGAGCTAGATTTGAGGACTGCATTGCAAACAATGTCAATTACAAAATCGCCAGGATATGATGGTGGCAGGATGAGGGATCGTATAGTTAATTTTGATGTATTTAAAAGGGTATTACTTTTTATCATCAAAGAAACTTTTGCAAGTGGCCAAATACATACATACAAACATGAAAATAACTGCGATAAGACCATTACATAAAAAAGGCTCTATGCGGGCCTTTAATAATTACCGGCCAATTGCAAATTTGCCCTCCGTCGCTTGCATTATGGAGAAAAGTTTACGGGCTAGCATGATCTCCTTTTGTGAAAAATAGAATCTTTTAAACAATGCCCAGTATGGTTTCCGCAGAGGCCAAAGCACTATAAGCTTACTAGAGGATTTCCATGACTCAGTCTGTGAAGGAATTGATAACAATAACATTATGCTTACACTTATTATTGAGCTTTTGATACTATTATAGCTTTTGATACTATTATACACAATCTATTATTAGATAGACTCGATAATTTTAATTTCAGAGGTCCCTATACGTCTTTTTTTAAGAGCTATTTTACTGATAGAGCGCAGTGTGTCCATATATGCGGATCATACAGTTCAATGCTAGATGTTTTTAACAGTTGTTCCTCAAGGCTCTGTTTTAGGACCCTTATTATTCAATATTTACGTGATTGATATAGCCAACCTTTTTTGAAACTCTCAGCTTTTCTCATATGCGGTTGATACCCCTCTGGTGATCCCAAGGAAAACATTTAAAGAGGCAGCCAACAAGATCCAACGGGATGTGCATTCCTTAGTAGAATGGTTTAATGGTAATCAGATCTTTACTAATAATTAAAAAGCTGCCTTGTCTGCTTTCATAGCCAATATAAAATCTTTCAAATACGCTCTAATGTATACCTTCACGATAAGAATTGTACGAGCTGATCATGTGCGCCTTTGGAGGCGAGATCGAATTACAAGTATCTTGAGATTACATATTTTGTCGACCATAAACCCTGACTGCTCACTGGAGGGTCAAATTCTAAAGTTAAAGCTCAGCTACTTTGGTCATCTGATGAGAAGAGAGGAGTCGCTGGAGAAAGATTTGATGTTGGGAAAGGTTGAGGGTCGCCGGAGAAGGGGTAGGCAGCGAACGCGATGGTTAGATGGCATCCTCGAGGCACTGCAGATGAAGTTATGTGATGTTAGGAAGATAGTGAGAGACCGGAAAGAGTGACGTGACATGGTCCATAGGGTTACGAAGAGTCGGACACGACTGAACGACTGAACTGAACTGGGATTACATTAAGCCGAAACACTGTCGTACCTACGTTCAAGAAATAACCAAATGTTTGCGCCTGGTATGCATTTATTATGTACGCTCAACGATCAATTTGCGATGTGTCGGTTAGAAAGATGGTGTATAAGGAACAAGGAGAGTCGATATTACTATATGGAATATCAATTTATGGCCCCGCATCACTATATAAACTAAGTACGCTTAGCCGCATTATGCGCAGGATTGCAAGTAATCTCACCTACGGAACCAACTATCACAGCAAACCGGCAATAAATTGTATGGAATATTTTGACATCTTACCTACCCTTAAGCAATTTATCTTTGATATATTACACAAGAATTTTTTTCACAGCTCTTTTAAAATCGAAAACGTTAAAACCCGGTCCCTCCGTCAGTCGGAAAAGTCTGTCATACCCCGCATCTTCACTAATAATGGAAAAAAAACTCGTATTTATTATGTTCCTTACTACTTTAATAAAATGTGAACAGTCCCCACCAATAACGCAATAAAACAATTGAATGTGTTTCTTCGATGGTGGTTGAATGATATCGACTGATTCAATATTGTTTGCCATGCCTTTCTGTTTTGATCTCTCTTGAAATTGCGCAAGGCTGAAGATTTTTCTTGTATTCGCGCGTTTGTTTTCTTGTTTGTTCGTATAAAACAAGCAAGTTTTAAGTCTGAATATCGTTTGAATTTGTTCTTTCCATTTTCGTTCTTTTTTTTTGTTTTTTGCTGTTAACTCATGTATTTCATACTCCGCTGCCCAGCCTCGCACACAAGCCATAGCGTTTAAGCGGGCTGGAACATGCACGTTGTGCACAGAGTTGAATAAAGGATATTATAATTACTATTATTATTATTATTATTATTATTATTATTATTATTATTATTATTATTATTATTATTATTATTATTATTATTATTATTATTATTATTATTATTATTATTATTATTATTATTATTATTATTAAGCCTATAGCGTCGTCGATGTCTAACGTCTCTTTTGTGTACGCTTTTTCGTATTCGCTTATGCTGAAATTTTGCTACAATTACAAGATGCACAAACTGGCACAAGGATTTGCTGTACTGAATCTCCGTTCTAATTCGGCACCAAAAACACCTGGAGAACTGGATTCTGATCTCCACCTCCCACCTCGATGGCGAAGAGCGAGTTGGCAGCGTCGCACTATGCCGTCGCGGGACCCATGACGTCACACACCTCAAAGGTCAGTCAACGTACGCCCGGCTATGTCACCGGCACTTTGCCACCTGCCAGAAGCATGACCGTGATTCTTCGCTCGCAACGTGTACGCCGACAACGCCGACTCCAGAGTTTCTGGAAAGCGACGTCTTTGACACTGTTCCATTAAACGAAATACTCTTTCGACTTGAAAACGATCGGGGCAAAAGAGATCATAGTGCATGAAAATCTCTGAGGCAGGAAGCGCTACAAAAGGCCTCCTTGACCTCGCGTCGTTTAAACCCTTGCTATTTATAGGGACGGCTTTCAGAGACTTGAGCCGAGATCACGGACATTACTAAACAGCGTTCATGAACTACGCTTGTAAACTGATCAGCATCCATAGGTGCGAGCAGGTGTAAATTCGCGTAGTAAGGGTTGAATGTACATCTGCGCTTCTTCGAATAAAAAGAGTGGAGCCCATTATAAATAGGTTTAATGTTTCGTTTTTCTACAGGTAGATATTTAGGGGGTAAGGCGAGGAAACGTCTGACATGCAATGAGCAACAAAAAGAAAAGCCATTTATACGCGGCGACTGAAACCCGCCATTCGAGGCGATGCCAAGAAAACGGTTCACTGGCTTTCGACTCAACCCTGCAGAAGAAAGGAGAGTTCGTCCACCCCTTCGTGGCAAAAGCCGTTCTCCAAACATTGACCTATTGGAGCTCGTATGGAAAGCGTGGGGGGCAAGATACTTAGGCCGAAAAGGCGCGAATCCGGAGCGCGCGGATGTCTCTAATGAAACCCTGCCCTCCTAAACTCTGTGACCTCTTGAACATGACAGACCCAAAGGCATAGTCCTGCAAAAAGCTGAAACAGAGCGACCCTCAAAAAAGAACTCTTTCTTTTACATGAAAAGACGCCAATCATTTCTCGCATTCAAGATGCGAGAATTTTGTTATTTTTTTTCATACGTGAGAACGTGCTGCAAAAAAGGCTTCTTGCTTTTCGGTTTGCTATATATATATATATATATATATATATATATAGTTCACAAAGCACGGGGTTTAGTGAACTCACGAAATCGGCGGGCGAAGTAAGGTGGCATTGATTTTGGTTGCAGCTATTAGACAATCGGGAGCAGCCGAGAGTTTCCAATGCTTGTTGTGATGCAACTCAAAGCTGTCGAATATGTCGTAAAGAGTGTTGGAATGCATGTATTGAACCTTTGTGATGAAGCTCCTTAAGTAGTGCGGTTTGGAGAGATTACAGTTGGACTTGAGGTTTTTAATAACGGATCGCTGAATACGAAATTGCGAGGTCATCTAGATTTCTATTATGGTAGGGGTTAGTAACCTCTAGTGTCAAGAACCGTTACCAGCAGGTCTCGCTGAAATGACCGTGTCGGCCAACTGCGTATAGATTGATGAACGGTCATGTTACTAAGCTGCTAGTGCCGCGAGCGGATTCCATTTGAATAAGAGTGAGGTACACTGACTCCTCTGGCTTGCGCCACATTCTGAGCATGATTTGAAAGGGGACAGAAAGAAACTAATAAAGAAGCGGCTCTGCAGTACTACCGCTTTCTTTTCGATACTCTGAGCTGGCATTAAGAGGTTGCTAGCCCTTACTCAATAGGGCACTTTTTACAGCCGACATGAATAACGTCAGTTGATTTTTGTGGTTGACGTTCGTAACCCAAAATTATTACGGCCCGTTTACTTCATGCTGATACTAATCTCTTAACTGCATCACTCATTATCTGGCCTAGATGCAATATTATGCCATGCCTTTCGAAATTTTTCCTGCAAGACGTAGTAAAATCTGAAAGAATCGCAGAGCAGCTTTGAAATGTGTGTTCAAGAAGGCGTGAATGATTAGTAGAAATGCCTCCATTAAGCTATAAATAATTCATTTCAGGACACACGTCTCAATTTCAGCCCGGGCTGCTCAATGAAAGCACTAATTATCACTGATCGCAATCAACTGTTCGCTGTGCTGGGAATCAGTGTGCTTCTCTGACACAATATATCATCAACGTGTACAATGAATGTTCACTTAGTACCTTATTACGGGAGGCGATAAGATGCCGTCGCAACGCCTCTTCGATATTCTGCCTTTAGGGCCATATGCCCATTTTTCTTCTTATTAGCGGCCCAAATGATAAGCTCTTATCTGATATAGCGCTCGAAAACGCTCTATCATTCGGTTGCATTCGTAAACATCCACCGTGCATCGCATTAGCTTAGCAACGTGCAGATTATGCGTCCATAATTGGGCGAATAAAGTGTAGGACAGGGTAACAGCTTTCAAGAAGCTCACAGGGCCAGACCATAAAAAAGAACGATTCTTGCTGGGATAATAATGGCGTAGTGATGTTCAGACAGTAATTAATCTATGCGTGGTAATTGAGTACTTTATTAAGTGATCCAGTAGAATTGATCAGCGTGGTAGCAATTTTCTCAGCTTTTTATAATCAGAATGAAGCACGTCAGCTACTAGCTTTAGAGATGATGCACCTTCTCTCGGACTCGACAGCTCAGTTATATATTTTCTATACGCGTGCCTAGAAACTGAGTATTATGCCGCCCAAAAAGAACAGTTTTATACAGGTTCAAGAGAGCATATGTGTCATAAGAGATCTAACACGTGACTGCCCCGTGAGAACTCTTTCACTAATCTGTTCAGTGCTTTGATAGGCGAGGGATGTTTCTTGACAATGAATGCGTAAACTTGGCCTCAAATGTGGTGACCTAAGGAACCTATAAAAGGCTGCCTTACGTCTGGAAGAAAATACGGGGCTCAGTATTTGCAGAACGTTGCAAGAAGGATGTTAATGTGCACAACTTAACGTAATAGGGCACTGCGTAAAAGTCTTGCTCTTACCGGGAAATCAACAGCGATACGCAGTAAAATGGCTTATTTTAAGACGCAGTATGAAGCACTCTAGCACACTTAGAATGCAGCAACACAGCATCGATGAGCACAGCGCAGCTTATGTCCTGTATTAAAAGAACTGTTTTCTTGCACTTTCTTGTCACAGTGTTTCATTTAGAAACAATATGTTTTGTGTTTTAGTAAATCATACTTACCAATCACACTTCACGATTTTGAAGCACTATTAACACAACAACAGGGACATTTCTTTTGGTTGGGAATTGTAATGCTCACTCCTCTTTTTGAGGAAGTGAACGGGACATGAAAATATATGTCCTTTTTACTACGGACAAGCACACACGAACTTCTTCTCGAGGAACGGAAAAATAAGCTGCCAGTTTTTATCTTTTAGCTCGTCGTCGGTATTTACCAATTTTGAATTGGACAGCCTCGACAGTCCATATCCAAGTGCTCATTTGCCTGTTATAATCAATATAACATCGTCACCATCCAATCCCTTAACTATAACTAAATGACGGTGGTAGAAACTTAATTTAGCTGAGGGGCCACTATTCTGGCCCGAAGCAAACCTTGCAGAAGGTTTATTTTTTCAGATAACCTCAGCGTACATTAGGTAAACGATAGGCTTAGCGCCGGAATTATTGCTGCAACAAACTTAATACCACTCAGTCCTCAGGAGTTGTAAAGCAAAAACACAAAATCTACCACACACGAGGGTTCAAAAACACACACACACACAAAATCCGAATAAAGCCTGGTGAGTATTCTGTAGACATCCAATGCTCGAAAGCCTTATCAATTTCAATAAGGTAAGAGCTAAGGCACGGTACACTCGCCGTAATTCTGAAAAACGTCTTCACAGAAATATACATCATCAACGAGTACTTCAACCTTAACCAAGAACATGAGGGAGCGGACTCATACACTAGATTGCAACTACTCCCTTTTTTTACAATTTCTAATTTTGACACCCTCTGATGCACAAAAATAAGCGCAGAGGAACAAGTAGCCACATTGAGAGAACGATTCCCTGCAATTTGAAGTCCCACATACTGTACTGATCCTTTCTTTAAATTGCAAAACCACAGCAGAAAAAAAAATATCAGATGGTGGTTAGCGCTACAATTTTTTTAACTGATTAATTACACTTGAAAAAAATTATAAAGTGCTATAGACCGCCAAACGCAGAGAACAGGAGCCGATGAAATTTATTACGAAATGTCGGCCCATTTATACCAATCTTCAGTACATACAGTACTGGAACTATGGAGACTTGGAATAATTACAAAGGTCTAGAAGAATGCAATTAGAGTGCCATTCTCGAAGTCTGGGAAGTGACCAACTCCTCAGGCATATGTAGTACAATAGCCATGAGATGTCTTGTGAACTCTTTTGGAAGCAATCTATGTAACATTATTGTTTGTTCTTGAATCTCCAAACAATGCGTGACATTCGCCAGTGTAATTTCAAGAAAACATGATCCGCTATTGATTACCTTGTCCGCCTTGAAAATATGGTCCAAGAAACCTTTACACGTAAACACGCTCGCTTCCCGTCCTTTTTGACTTCGAAAAAGCCTATGGCACCAAGTGAAGGTTCGGGATACTATACGTGATTTGGAAGATTTTGGCTTGCGCGGCAGGATACTAAAATGTATGGATGACGTTCTGCCTAGCCGGTCATTTCAAGTACGTCTCGGCTCCACCCTTTCTAAAAACGTTACTCAAGAACATGGTGTACTTCAGTGGTGTATTTTAAGTACTACACTTTTCGTAGTAAAATTGAACTCTAAAGTAAAAAAAAGATATCCTGAAGCCCATTATGTACTCTGTTTACGTAGGCGATCTGCAAATTGCGGGAAAATCATCCAGTGTATCAACGTTTAAGAGGCAGATGCAGCTAACAGTAAATAAGCTGGTAACATTGGCAGATACGAAGGGTTTCAGCTTTTCCACATAAAACTAGGTAGCTGTTCTCTCTTAGACGATGGCCCCATCTTCTACATAAATGAAATCACACAATCGTTAAAGCAACAACAGAAATTTTTAGGTTTAATTATTGGCATAAAGCCCTCATTCCTTCTTCATGTAAGCACCCTCGAAAAGAAATCTTCTAAATTTCTCAATATACTAAACGTCCTCTTACGTAAACACGTGGGTCCGGCAGGCATACCCTTTGCACGTATTTTGCTTACACTATAGATGTATTGTATACAGGTCTGCTAGACCTGCATATGTCAAACGATTGGACACAGTACACAATTCAGGTTTGCGTCTTTCAACAGCTGCTCATAAGACATTACTTATAAACCGATTTTATGTGGAAACAAACGAGCCCTCCTGAGGAGGTAAGAACAACGCTCACATGTTCGTACATTTTAAAAATTTATTCACCTCTGAAACGTCTCTGCTATCCAATAATGACAATGTGCCTGTCCAGAATACTGTTAAACAACAAATCGCAAGCCATCAGACCTCTCCGCCTCCTGTTCAAAGAGAAATGCCAAGAATTACACATATTCCTGGAGTCTCCGCCCCTGGCCACCTTGGTACTGTATGCCCTCTGTATGTGACTTTGCACTAACAGATTCGCATAAGAAGCAAACAACACACGGACACACATTGCAATAACCCGAAATATCAGAAGAAAAAACTAAACATGACAGAGAATTTTATGCAGATGTTTGTATTAGAGAAGTCGAGGTCAAACGTGAGAAACCAGTGTGCCCAATTGTTCCTTTGTGTTCACTGCCCGGTGTCACGTCATTTGCTTATCCCCACAAAAATCAGTAATCAGCAGTATTTAAAATAAAATTATTTACATTGACCCATTCAGTGTGATCTCAGCATGGCACTTCCGAAATGAAAGATAGCCCTTAGTTGAAAGTATAATACATTGCATAACAATTGCCGAAAAACAAGGACAAGAAATTAAATTCTGCTCGATACCTAGCCATGTTGGAATCAGCTGTAAAGACACATCTGATGTATGTGCCACAGCTGCCTGAAATGCAGAAATATAAAAAGTAAACATACCGTGCACAAAAAGATAACATATAATTTAGGCAAAAAAAGAAGATTAAATGGCAGGCATCGTGCAACGACCAAATAAAGAATCATCTAAGCTTTGTCAAACTAGCGATCGAGGAGTATGATTTGCCAATCATCAGAAACGCTCCATTGAAGTAATGTTTGGTCGCCTCCGCATCGGACATACGCATATGACGCACAATTTATCCTCAAGAAGGAAGATAAACCAATATATGAAGGATGCGGAGGAGAACTCACGATAAACGACGTTTTGTTTTCATGTAGAAAACTCTACAATCTAAGAAAAAAAAGGCATTTTACACGGTTTTACATCGAACCTATAGCATTGTATCGACATAGCTTTTAAGAGAGAATGCGCTTATCGGCATATTCTGTGTTTATAAATCCTCAAAAGGAACAATGGTTCTCAACAACTAATGATATTCAAAATTTCGAATCCTCCACAAAGAATCACAGTTCACCTAAACATTGGCTCATGATAGTAAGAGTTGCTTATGCGCCATAAAACGCAACACAACACGCTGGCAGCAATGTAAATGCCAGAACACGAACTTGTAAATACAGGAGAGGGCTTAGATACAGTTTCCGAGATGCTCCACCAGACTATCTTATAGACCGACGATCTACATCAGGAGCCTTTGATAAAAAATACGTGGAAAATGTTTGCAAAGCAGGTACGCCGAACCACTTCGGTTCTCGAGAAAAGATGCCACAGGAACCCGGAAGCCCATTTATGTTGGCGTGATGGAGCAGTCGTTCCCGGATATCCGTGTCTTGCTACACGTGGATCGATTTACCTTCTCTCCTACGTAAGCCTTGAGTCCCTTCGAACACGGCACAGGAACTGCGGCTATAATCCATCTCACAAGTAATTCGTTGATATCGATAGGGTTATCTTTCGAGAACGATTCTGTAGGCGTCCTTGAAGCGCGTATGTCGTGTGATCGGGTGAGTGTTTTGAGGTATACGGCGAGCTCGCGTTATTTTTTTTTTTTCTTTCATTTCTCGGCGAGTGGGGTTCAGGATAGAACACGAGGAGGGGGGTACGGGGGGAGACGAGTGTGTCATAGGTATTGCTGTTGCGGTCTCTAGAAATATATTTATATTAGGAATTTGTTGTTAAAGTCATGTGTTTGATATTTCAAAAAAAAACGTGTGTGCGAAAGTTTCTTGCCGGTGGGTAATGGGGGTAGATGGCGAGTTGAGGTGGCTTTATTTGCTCTATGCGATAGCTAGGGTGGAAGTGCTGCGCTCATTGTGCCCCAAAGTGGCCTGTTTCGCAAAGTTGCGCATAAACGGCCATCGCAAGAATAAAACGTCAAATTTAGACGAGTATTATCATCGTTTGAGCAACACTGGGCCCTCGCTATGAAAGGACGCAACCGCTTCCAATGCATTTTGGTTCACTCATGTTGTAATTCTCACGAAGCTTTTATCGCCGCGGCTTTTACAAAAGGTTTGTGGCACTAGTCTATGTAGTAGCTGTCATCTATTTTTCCTTCATGAACTCAGGCAAACATATTTAGAAACATTGTGCTCCTAAATAATTCTGGTCAGCAGGATCGGTACATAATGAAGTTTTTCGACTAATTAAGGTAGTTTCTTTATTTCTACTTTCTTTAATTGAGAACTTCGGACAGTTTTTTCTAGGAGCGTGGTCTTTAGTCTACGGTGTCGGTCGCTCGTTAATCTGCAAATGGACAGACTCGTTCCAATTATTTCAAACGAAGGATCACGTTGAGGTACGATAAGAGTCGCCAGAGATCCCCTAAATAGAACTCTCGAACTTGAATCACATGTAATAGTTGTGTCCACACACATTGTGCACGCTGTGGCAGGTATAAGGGCGATAAGAAGATCGGCTTTTCCGATATAAAGCTTAATCACATAGTTTTGGATTTCTTTTGACTGCATGTCAGCCCGCGGCTGCAGTTTGGCGCGCATCGTACTCTGCTTAGGGCGTAAAAGCTCTTTTAGTTTTGTTTCAGAATGGCTCGGGATGTTCTAACGCGTACGCAAATGTCCCTCACTTGCATCCACATGCTGCTTCCAGCTGGGCACGTGCAGTGTCATCGCACTGTACGCTTCGCCGCAATGCTTTATCGTAAGACTGCTCGGTGAAGCATACTTAAAACGAGACTGGGCCGTTTTGTGCAGACGCATCAACATTACTCAGTCGCACTGCCACAGGGTAGGCGGGCTTTTGCGATTTTGGAGAAATCCTTCAACCTTACCGACAATAAACGTAAAGGATATTTTTTGACGACACCGGGAAAAACAGTCGTTTTCACTCCGGGTTCATCACAGATGCCGACAGCTGTCATGCAGGGGTTCATCGGATAAAATTATTGTAATACAATTTGTTTGTTGCAGTTTTTCGAGCCAATTCGATAATTCGAACATTAGGTTATTTGACTTTTTTTCCCTGCTTATTGGAGGCCAAATCAAATCAAAATTAATGTAGCTGTCAACATAAAAATGTGTTTAATGGCATTTAACGCCGTCAGCCAGCTGCGAAGTGCTCAGAAATAGCCCATAAATTGCGCGGCAAACACACTCCATAATCGGAATTTCGCTGCTACAAAGCTGCACTATAATAAGACCTTTGCGGTTCTCGCTCCTGCTACAAAAAGTAGAGCCTGCTTCCACCCCTGAGATAGAAAGACGCCGCTATTTTCCCACTGGGACTCTAGCATTTTGTTTTTTTCCTTAAACCGTAAAAATAAAACGACAAACCGTCTTAATTCTGCGCTTCAAAGACATACGTGATAGGTCGAATGCAGAGTCCTTTTAAAATGCGGACGTATGAATGGGGTGTGTGGGCGACCTCTGCACTTGATGGGCTTAAAGGTGGGGCCCTTTATCTGCGTCGTCACTGGGACTGTTTCCGTCTGACATCACCAGGCAAACACCAGTAAAAACAAAAAAGAAAAATTTGTTTGTGACGTAACAAAAGACGCAGAACCGGATGGGCGGTACTCTTTTGTTTCAGTGCTCGCTTCCTTTGTCTTCAACTAGCAGCCCACGTGCGCTTGTAGCACTGAAGGTCGAGGATTATGGTAATTCGGTGTCTCAGAAAAACTGAACTGCTCTACTGACCTTGCAATCCGGCCGCGATCATCAATCGTCCTGCGAACGGATTATCCTACAAGAGGATGCTCGGCAATGGCGGCCCAGCCCCAAAGAGGAAGCCGCGTGTATACTTCGCTGCCACCTGACCGTATAGCGGTGTTACTCAAGGCGACACTAGCCTGCGCCGCTCGTGGCTTATATGTTATTGTCTCAGGAAGACTCTTAGTGCAGGTGGAGCTGGCAAACTGATATTAAACGGGCTCGTCAAAAACCGAAGCATAAACAGCCATGACGGAAATAGATTTCGCTCGCGTTCGGCTTATTCACGCTGCTGAAAGGCATTAGAATATGTTGCAAAATAGTGTATTCTGACGATAACTACAAATGAAGCATTCGAAGCCAGAAATCTCGAAATTGTCCGGGCGCACATATACGAAACCGTGGAGCAGTGTGCTGCTCCATAAATCCATGCACACCGACTCGCTTTTCTCTGACAGGAGACTGTCAAAATATGGGTTGCGCTTACATTTTTCTCCGCCTAATTTCCTTCACTTCTGTGATGCTCAGCTATGAAGTGCAAATTCTTTATTTGTACGAAACCATGTGTGGATAGTATGTTCTTTAAAAAATCTGTTATAACCATTACCTCTTACTTTGCTAGGCGCTCAGATCAATAAAGAAAATCTCTTTCTCTAGTTTTATTTTTGCCGCCTCCAGTCTTCTATTTTGTCACACGCGGGGGAACTTGTTGACTTGTGACAGTTGTTTGCGTTTAGGCCATCTCATGCGTTTAGGTATCTCACATAAATTTGGGTATCTCAGGCGGCGTTTACTGCCATTCTTTTTGCTCTGGAATGAAGAAAGAAAATACAGATTTCTGTCGCTTGTCGGCACTAAAAAAGGACGAAATGTGCGCTACTTTAGTCCATAACCGGGTTTCAGAAGCGCGTGTGAATGACTCCCTTTGGTTGGAGGAATGTTATGTTTGCCCTAACAATAAAACATGCATATGTGGATATGTGCTCGTTTCGAAGACCCGTTGCATCCTGACTGCCAGCTTACATATGAGCTTAGATTAAGAGGCCGGCGCTGGAATCAAATGCACTTCGTTTGTATTAACAATGATCACGCATCTTGCCTCACTTCCAAACCACCGTGAAAATACTTGAAAGGTTGTTCAGCTAACTATCGCATACAGACACTACGAGGATGTAGCTTTTTAAATAGAAAAAGCTCTTAATTATTTATTTTTATTCTATATATACTCACCTGCAGCCCCTCAAGGGCATTATTGCAGAGGGGACAATTTGAAGAAAACATATGTCTGAAATGAACGCGTGACAAAAACTTAAAAAAAGCCAAGCACAGTTAGTAAAAGCAAGAAAGTAACAAAATACATAACATCGATAAGTCATCTCGACAGAAAACAGTGTTAAAGGCCCCGCGGTGCAAATTTCACAACACTGTAAATTGAAATGCACACTATCACATGAAGCGCAATGCCAGTCAAAAGATATGAAGTAAAGGAATGATATGAATCTACGGCACACTGTGTGACAATAAAGACTGAAACTCTGAACATGTTTTACATTCAGCAATACTCTTGGGAAGCCTATTCCAGTGTGCAGAAGCATATGCGGGAAAATGAAAATGGTAGACATCAGTTTGGCAGCGCATTTCAAGAACTTTCAGCTCGTGATCACATCGTTTAGAGATGAAGTGGGATCATGGTTTCCCGGTCACGGCCATGGTTTGCCAACGCCATCTTGGATAGGTAGATATTCCCGAAAGCGTTAAATATCCCCTGCCCGAATAGGAGTTGTCGCGACGGGGATTAATTTTGATAATAAAATTCTGATATGCTGTCCAATATGGATCTGCCAATTTTTTGTTGCTTTATTTATTTCTTAGCTTTTATCACTGTGCAGATGTCGTAAGCATTGGCTTACATTTGGTAAGGTCTGCACTCCAAGAACCACTTAAATAGGGACGAATCATATTTATCTTTGGCGATTTGCGCAATATCTCGAATTTGCTTGTTTAAGCAGAAGTTGCAACTGTTTAACAAAAACAGTTGCTTCACTTCTGAGACAGCGTTTCACTCTGGTGGTAGTAGGCACAATTACGGCCACGCAGCTGGCGAAGAGCCGTGTGGCCAGCTGTAGATCGGACAATAACACGATGCCGCGCGAAGGAAGGTCTGTCGGGTCCTGCTATGCTTCGCTCAATGAAACAGAGGCACTTGCTGACAGGGAATGGCAGTCGGAATAAGGAGGGTTTGCGGTTTGAGGAAACAAAGATTAGGAGGACGCTTAAGAAGGGACGCGATTTCTGGGGTTTGTTTGCCTCATATAATTTTTAGTGAAAAGACTACGACGCAATGACTTGCACATTTAGTACGACCAACTATGGCCCGATGACTCTCACTCTGAATTCTTTCCTCTTTTTTTTTTTAGCTACGAAGGGGTGCAAATCAATGGCTCACCTTTTCTTATTGTTTTTGTTATTTGCAATTTACAACTTTCTATTTGTTTTAATTTTCAGTTTTCATTTTTAATTATGCCACTCTTTTAATTATGTGTGACTATGTTGTATTATTCAACCAATTACGCCTTTAGTATAAACTATTATTCACCCACTAGTTTTCCCATTAATTTCCTAGCAGTTATCGATCAAGTACAAGATTTAATTTTTTCTGTCATGTTCCGAACTCTTCCGGCAATTCCCGATAACATTCGAGACGAAATTGGAGTTAGGCCAAGGTTTGACCGCTGAACGAGCAGTATACGCTCTTATAAAAGAGTACAGGGTCATACAGCCATTACACGTGTAATTATGAACCGTGTTGAAGAGTGGATATCCTGCCACTGCTTTGAGCGTGCGCCGTGGCATCGCACGCACCCCACGCGCTTACAGGGAGAGCTATTCGCCTGCAGTACGTGGGCTCCTCTACAGAAGGGAGAAGCACCGTTCGATACCTACTCGCCGTTTTCACGGTTTCCGCGGTATGACACGGCCAACGACAGCTGCGTAAGCTTTTGCAACATTTCTTCTGGTGTCGTGGTTAGTTTTATTCTATTCCGTCCAGGAACAATTATCACTGGGCTTGATAAGATACGGTCCTAAAGCCGGGGTTGGCCATAGGTGTTTAAATCGAGCGCTGTTCTTTCATGGCGCCATGCTTAAACTCTGTGCAGAGGGAGAAAGGACGCTTTGGGGCCTGAGAAAAAATCTCATCGAGACACTTTTTGCAGTGAACTTATACATTTTTATCGTTTGCTCTTCCAGCCTTACTTTCATGGAGATAGGTTTTTGTCACTGTCAGTTGAATCTCTTTGTTTCCGTTTTTTTTTTATTTAACAGCTTCGGTCTTCGTCAAATTGAAGGCTCAGATACGCTACCAAGTGAAGCGCGATCCAACAATCTGCAATCCAGTGTAAGAATACGAAATTGATGAACAAACTGTAAAATACTTCGCGGGGATGTTTATTGCATATGGATGCCTGTGCTGCCATTCAAGTATATAGCCTTATGTTTACGATGCGGGACCAAAATATGATGATTGTGATTTGTCTCTGATGATAATCATTCTCAGGTCGGATGAACAGCTGTGAAAACATAAAGATATCAAGACCAGCAGGACATTCTGCGTGAATGTCTTCGGAAGTAACACGTCCAAATATAAGGTGTTGAACTTGTTTTCTGAATAACCAGAAAAAACAAAAGCGAGTTGCTCAATTGTTTTCTATATTAACTACTGTATGTTTCGTTTTATTAGAAAAATTTCGTCGTGCGAAACAGTAATAAATTGAACTGTGAATAACAAATAGACACTGATGAGCAGCACACGTGCAAGCATGCCATGCTCAGCAAGTTCGACTAGCATTTGCGAAATTTGTCTTTAACCATTTAACAGCCAAAGTTATAGCTATCGAGCTACTGCAGCCATGGATATTATATCAATGAAGGCTGTTCGACAGCAGAGAGTAACTAAAACCCAATTTTGTGCAAACCTTGAGTTGCAGCTCAAAGATTGCCTGTACCACTTAACAGAAATGGAAAGGCATCGTAAACACAACCTGCACTAATTATCAAGCGCGATTACGAGAAGAACCAATTACGAAGCTCAGCAGAATATTGCCGCTAACCATTAAGATGTTTATTTGTTCTCTTTCGACAGCCGCATGCATGCGACCTTATCATTGTGAATCTAGCGCGCGAATCACTTCTGTATCTTTTGTTTGTTCGTGCTCGTGGCCTCGAGACGCGGCATTATCACCTCAATAATAGAGTCGAACGATGAGCTAGTTGGTCACACATCTCTTGGAAGAAGGCAGCAGAACAGGTAACAACAACACAAAGCGCAAGAGGCACACACACGCACACAAGGACAGCGCTGCACTGACAACTATATTAACTGGAAACCGCACATCTTCTTCCT
>JAJIZL010019916.1:69438-90969 GCA_023969395.1 Amblyomma maculatum | reverse complement strand
ATGTCTTTGTGTGCGTGTGTGTGCCTCTTGCGCTTTGTGTTGTTGTTACCTGCTCTGCTGACTTCATTATCACTTCCTTTGTTGCGGCAGATGATTCGAGATGTATATCGAAGAGTTCCAGCCACACCCTTGATTTTCTGCAATAATCCCGGTTATGCCAGTCACTGTCCGCGGGTTTATCTAGATGTTTCTACGCCGCTTTTAAATTTAGCGCTGACGAGTAAAACAGCCATTCTTCTCCGGGCGACCACCGAGCACGATTGTTCCTATCTCCGCCGCCGATTGCTTATTTCTTTTGTGGGCGCTATTAACAGAATAAAGACTTTACTCAACTGAAGTTCGTCTCCTCATTTGTTACGAACGGCGCTGTCACCTCTACGTGACAATATCAAGATTATATCAGGCAGTCAGAATAAAAAGCGGCACATCCTTTCCGGCCATTGTCCAATATGCGTTTCCTGAACGTAGCATTGTAAAACCTCGACATCGATTGTCTTAGTTAAAGCGCCGGCTGTTGTGCTCTGCCCAAGCATGGCAAGCTTATTAGCATTTCTTCCTGCTTTTGGAATATGCTGGAGCAGACTATCACTTCGTGGCGTCAATCTCTCCTAAGCCGCATGTAGTTAACTTGTCCGCGTTAAATATATCAGGTTCGTATACACGTTGACCCATAGTTATTTATTCTACACCAACCGCAAAATCGGCGGCAGTCCTTACTAACCTGACGATAGAAACTATACTATGCAATCGCGTAACATGATGATGAGAGCAGCTGATATGTATGAGCCCGAAACGACAAAACCATAATCGAACCTCGTCAGCGGTAAAGCAACGAATGGTGTGTTTAAACGTTTCTGCCGGGTGCTGTTAACTTCTTTTTTTTTTTCAAATACAAGAATGTCAAACATTTGTTGCAGCTGTTAACATATACCATTTCGGCCAGATTATTGCACTATGCTTTTTATAGTATATGAGATCGCTTAAATTATTTGAAATTTGTCGACTTTTTGCTTATATGTTTTACCTAAACATAAGGCTCGAGTTTAGAGCCTTATGTTTCGCGTTTCAAAGCGTAGTCACTTTCAGCAAACTTTAAAATGGGATTTCTGCTACTGATTTCCATGAAAGTCCTATAAGAAAGTCTAAGGATACTCGATCGAATACTGTCATTTTATGCTCCGCGTGAAATTCCACGCCATCATGCATGCTTGCTACATAAACTTCGTTTAAACGTGGCTTTCACGTGCAGGTACTTGTATTTAATTAGACAGGCGGACTCCCCGTAATGTTCAACTTATGGCATCACAGAGACTGTGCACCATATATTATTGGTGGGCTTAGTGATATGCGGAAACGAAAAATGCTAGCCGCTTCCTTACAGCGTTTGGACAAGGGGCCTCTGTCGGAGGAGTTGCTGCTGGACGCTTGGCAGGACAAGGGGAAGGATGTACAGGCAGTGTGAACTTTTTGCGTTTTTCTTTTTTTTTTTTTGCGACACAGCACTTGACACGTGCTTGTAACTGAATTTGTTGTGCCTGTATATATTTTCGTGGGTTCTCCCACATCGTCACCATCCCATGATTCTTTCTTCTCTTCCCCTTACCAGTAACAGAGGGCAAGATTTTAATCATTCCGACCAACCTCTCTGTCTTTCCTCTCAATAAACACATTTATTCTATAAAATTTTATCAAGATTCAATTTTTTATTATGTGTTCCATCACAGTATAATCTTTTCTCAGAGCTCTTTCAATTATTTTTTAGGGCAATGGTCATATCCCTTTATGTCTTCATGTGCTTTATTTTTCTGAGAGATTTGTTTTCCTTTGACCCATCGTAAACATTCAATAACCCGAAGCGAAGACAAGCTGTCCTCTTTCACAAGAGAACGACCTGTCTTCGCTCTTTCATAAGGACAAATGACGCTTTAGGCCTTTCGTCTTTAGGGCGGTGAACTGAAGAACAATTCTTAAAAATATAAAAATGCTAAATCTGCTATTCGTGATGGGCTCGCACCGTTAAGTTCTGTAAAATAGGCAGGGCGTATTTAAAGCGAAAATAAAATCCGGACCACGTTCTGATGTTTTGTTTTTCTGTGTCAACAGATCGTACTGATTCATTAATTTTTATTGTTTTGCTTTCTTATATTTTATACGTCCGCAACGAAGAACACAAATCCTTTTAAGCTTCAGTGCGCGTTTAAGCTGCATAATAGCCTTGTTTCCGGAAGAGCAGCCTTGTTTTCTTCATCTGAAAAGCTACTTTCGATACTGGACGTTTCATTTTTGTTTTCCAGCTGAGGTTTCAAGAGACGGCAAAACACACGACTACCAAGGAAGGAACTGAGGCGGTACTACAGTTGTTTTTCGGAAACGACCCAGTCAGTTTCCTTCAGCCAGAACGAAATGAACAAGAAGTATATAGAAGTGTTTTAACGATGCCCTGATCGTTTTGCTTTACTACGCGTAACAAAGCTGGCGCGCCGAGGAATGGTTACAGTTAAGCTCGGAGTACGGAAAATCTACACGGACGTACTTTTACTTTAAGGCCCTCTTTATCCTAACTGATTTAGTGTCTCTCGGAACAAATGCCTCAAGCCGTTGTTTACTTTAGGAAGGTCCGATATTTTAACAGCGAAAGCTCTATGACGCTTATTAGGAAAGATCGCTTTTGACGTCTGCAGAAACCTGGCGCGACCTTTAAATCCATGACAGCTGTGTAATGAACATCCACACAACGATCCTTTAGCACAGGAGTGGTTTCGCCAGTTCATGTCTAGTTACACTTCACATGTGTTCACGGACAAAATTCCTACGCCAGTTCGCTATGACCACACAGGAATCAGTGGCGGGGAATTTAAAAGTGTGAAGTATTGAGAGGGGCTACTATCGTAACGGCGTACGTGATCACTTTTTATTAGAGAAAATCTCGGCACAGCCAATAAAAAAAATTTCGGCAATCCCGATAGTAGGACAGAGCTATCTCATTATCGCCCATGTCTTCAACATCAGCAAGCCAGGGGTTGACAATAAATATTTGAAATCGTCTGCTAGCCAGGGACTGCTGCTGCAGTGAACCAGCCACGCTAATAAAACCACGAGCACATGTGCGAAACATGAGAGTTCAGTTCGTCTTCAGGGCCCAGATAAAATTTCGAAGTTTTCTTCCAGGTTTTATGAATTCATCAAGACATTCTTCAGATAACCGTAAAACAATAAACAGTTGTTCTCAAATTTCGCTCCAATTATTGTAAATTTCAATTTTTCTAGCCATTGCGCCCGACAGCATAAACCTCTCACAAACACGAAACATGAAATACATATTACTCCTGCACTGCAGCTGCGAAAAAATCAAGTGGTTTGCATCGGTAGTTCTTTGTATCAATCCCAGACATTAGAGTTGCAGCTGGTGTCACGCCTTAGAAATTATCATATGCTGAAGATTACTTTTCACTACGTAAACAAGCTGCAACGTTAATAGACGTACGACCTCTACAGCTGCCCTCCTTCTACATTGACGGTGGCGTACGGCCGCTCCAGCTGCGATGTCTCCTTCGCGCTTGCAAAGCCGGCCGCATCGGAGAGACAAGAAGGTGTCCCCCCTATCCACGACTACGCGCGGGCCAACGAAACTTGAGCCGTAAAGTTCCATGGGGGACGACCATTCCTCGAACCGTTTGTACGACCGAGGCACCAGAAGCAATGCATCACACGCGCTCGCTTTTCTCTCTTTCTCTCTCTCTCTATCTCTCTCTCTCCCCCTCTCTCTCGAAAAGTTTCAGTATATTGGTCTCTAATCTGCAACCGAGTTGAGAAATCCATCGCTCACGGGATTCTTACGCCCCGAATATAACACTAACGCCTGTAATTTCGATCAGTATATTGTCATGCGTCCTTCCGATTGGAATCTGTTTGCAAAGAAGTCAGTTACACAGTTGTCAAAACGATGTTCATTCGTAGATCTCAGCAATACAGCTCAATGCTGGCGGCTTAGCAAGGCTCCATAAACCTTCTTCAAAAGCTTGTTATTCCCTATATTTTTATGCTGTAGTTCTCCCAATATAGTAGCGTTTTCATGCGAATGCATTTATTTCAAGAACACTTAGATTCAAACCGGACCACATCGCTGACACTGACTGAGCTCTATAGACGTGCCTCGTATATTGCAGAGAATATCTTTATGCATTCTTCTAATTGTGGTGGTACAAGAAGCATATTTTTGGTCACCTCCCAGTTCTTCGAAGAAGAATGTTATTTCATAAGTTTATGCCTAAAATTAGTGAAGAACCCCTGGCACATGAAAAAAGAGGCACGTAAAGCACTCCTTTTACCTCGGCGGACTTCTAATGCTGTTCAACTCTGACGTGGTCGAAGGAAGTTCTTCTGTAGAAAACATCTGTATTCCACCAGGAGACATGACACAGATGTCGCGGTCGAAATAAGCAATCAGTCCATGTGATGTTGCCAAAGAAAGACTTGATTGATGTCAAAAATCCGATGAGCTAATTTGCTCGCCATAACACGATAGTAAGTTACGAAATGTTCCTCTGCCGTGGCAGGCTGCGGCAAAGACCAAGCAAGAAAAGCAAATCAAGTCGTTGCAGAGCTCTTACACGCTTGGAGTTCAGTAACAACATGCGCTTCTTTTTGCCCCGTCGTGATGGATTGCTGTTTCAAACATCATAATTGCCCCCGTCAACGTTCTTTCCAAGACCGCCGTTGTATACGTCACTCTAAGCGAGGCAATCTCTGCCCACAGCTTTTCTTTTCGGGTGTATCCTCACCTCGCAGATTGCTACCTCGTCTTACGTCACCTTTTTGTGCCTTATCGTCTAACCCGGACATCTCCTAATGTACCTATTTGTATTGTAGAAATATACCCTAGGTCAGCTTCGTTTTGGCCTGAAATGAGACAGATAGCGCTCCACAGAGTTGTATGCTGCGGGTTCGGTTGCACGGAAAAAACGACGAGTACCAAGTATGTGCATTGTACTCACGGTCCCGTGCGGAGGCTGTGGAGACGCTACAGCGGGAACCAAAAAGTAGAGACAAGGCTGGTTTGATGTAAGGGAAGTAAGGAATGCAACGTTCAAAATTGGGCGGCTATAGTTGTCTTTAGTTCGGAAATAAATGCGGGCAGCGTTTCAGGCTGTCGTTCGAGCTTGAAATTCTGACAATCGAATTACTGATCGTCATTGTACTTGTTTTAATACGTTAACTTTTCTGCTATAGTACTTGGTTGGGGCTATAGTGTTACATTTTTGCCTCAGACTCCTCCTTCTGTAACACACACCAAAGAGGGTCTTTAGGGAACAAAAAATAAATAATCTTCGTTTGCAATTTTAAGTGAAGTTAGCAGGTCTGAGCTGCCTAGGCCATTTCTTGAGCAATTTGCTGGCTCGTTTCGTGACCACTTCCTCCAAAGACCTTTGAATAGCATTTATGAGTATAAGAGCTGTGCCGAAGGCTTTTATTCCTTTTTACTAAACATTAAAATCTAAATTAGTACTCTTATCTACCAGGACTATTTACTTACTCGTTTTTCCCTGATACTGTCTTCTTCCTTAGCATATGCCTGCGTGAAATAAGAGCAGAGAGAGCAATCTGTGAGTCGAAACCTTTTTATTTGTCCTTACATGTGTGCTGTCTTAAATAGATAGTCAGACGATTTCATTGATTGACGCTGTCATTTACTAACGATGTCATTCATTGATTGATTATTTAATATTCAATGCATTTTTGTTCATATAAGTTAACTAAGAAGGCAAAGTAGGATATAAGGAGGTACACAGCACGCTGTCGATGCCTTTTGGAGCATATATGATTAATTTATTAACTTTACTATGGTGCATATTATGATTACTTGATTCCTTCCTTTTCAAAAGCACTGTTCCTATGAAACAATTTTGAATATTTTGCAACCGTGCTTATTACACGCAAGCTGTTGTCGAACATACTGTGACCCTCAAGCGGGCTTTTGTAGACCTCCTTGCAGGTTTTTTACGACCGCAAGTACTTTGCTTTTATGACTTCGTGCATATTATGGTTCTTCGCCCCGGTCGGAAGTCAACGCCCGACTGAACTCTGAAGCCAAAGCGCAAGCTGCTGCAGTCAACGCCCCACAACCCAGTAGTTAAGAGACTTGACCCAGCCATCGACCGGCAGCCGGCGACCATTAGTGGCGTGGATTCCTCTTCATTCACTGGTGACTCAATCGACCAGCAACAGCTGCACGTTTGTTTGAGGGCGAACTTCGGCGACGTTTACAGGACCCTGCCCTGCTCATTAGTCCGATGTCTTGCTTTTCGCAATCAGATGGGCTAAAACCGAGTACAGCTCATTCGGATACGTCTTAGGGCCGAGCGTCCAGATGCTAAGACTTTGCTTAACCTATCGACCAGAAGCTTTTGATTATTTGCATACAATATTGCAATACTAAGCGGGCAAAGTGAATTCCGATTGTAGTACTGGCGCCAGCACATCATCCAGTCGTGGAGGTGTTCTGTTATCTAATTTTTTCTGTCACTCTCTAACACAGCTTCCAATGTAAACTAATTGCGCTCAGACTATCAGCAACAAAATATGAAGAACCAAGGAAACACCCTTGCTGTACTTCTTTTCAATTGTCTGCCGTTACTCAGGCTCAGGAGCATGTTTTCTCCCTACTTCTTTTGGCTACCCTGCTGGTGTTCCAGAGAAAGCAGAATCGTACAACGCAGAATCGCAGAATCAGAATCGAACAACGCACCATTTCTGGTGTTTAAAATGACAGAGCCGCAGATCCGCGTGATGTGCCTGGCTTATTTGAAAACAATTAAAAAGAGTAAAAAGTATGTTTTGGATGCTAATAGTTTTGTAGTGAACAAACAAAAAATAAATCAAGTGTAAAAACTTTTTCTGGCTTCCTCCCAAATAGGGAAACGCGGCACCTCAAGGAGGAGGAGGAGGAGGAGGAAGATGAGGAGAAAAGGCAGGGAGGTTAACCCGTAATAGCAACTGGTTTGCTACCCTGCACTGGGGGAAGGGGGTGAGTGGGTATAAAAGTTGTGTTTTTTTATCTCCACCCACCCCCTTCCCCCAGTGCAGGGCACCTCAAGACGCCTAAAATTGCCTACGTAGTTGCTTTGTATGAACGCTAACAACTCCCTCATCCTATCATTAAGGTGAATTCATCCAAGCTGAACTGAGAAAATATTCAGTGACGATTGCCGTAGTCGGAAATGATAAATCTAAGCGCAGCTCTTAATTGATTTTGGTTTTCCGATGTGCTAATGTAAATAATGTGGGCATGATATGTATATACTGAACAGGTAGAGGTATGTTTTTATTTTCCTGCGAAGACTGGTACTTCAGCAGACGCTCCTGCATAATCACTAAGAGCTAAATTTTCTCTACTTTTTGGGCCGACGCCTGGTTTCGAGATACGAGGTATATAGCGCATAAGTAGCGGCAGGCCAATGCCAAGGTGGCAGGAGCCACAATGAACAGAGTTGTATGATTACTTGTCTGCTTGTGTGTAATCTATTATTTATAATGTAATGTGTCGATGTGTCGATGTGTGCCCAATGTGACAGGAAGTACTCGGTCTTTGGTTGTTGCGTTAGTAATAATGTACCCTGCCACCACTAGCAACCCATTGTCGACCTTGATGGCGCGCAAGTCCCTATGTTTAACTTGCGTGCTAAATAGTTCGATGGATGCACCACGAAAAACCAGCATGCAGGTACAGATGAAAACTCTGGCGCTTTGTTATGATCATTGCGAGCGTGGCAGCAGAACGTAATTGTAACGCACCTATCTGAATAAATTAAAGCCAGAACGTTCTTTCAAAGTTGATGGGTCTGACTGCCTGGTTCAAGAAACTAATTGTGGTATTGAAGATGCCAACTCTGTGTTCTAAGTCGTTTCGGAAGAGTTGTTCTATTCAGTGCCTCATAAATGACTTTTCAGCAAATTAAGGGAGTTGATTGATGTTGCCAGAGCCGTTGCTTTTTACGGCTCTTGTGGTGTGTCTCCAGATTCTTTTCGGTAGCTGCTTGTTTTTACCATGGTTCCGTAACCGTACCCTTTTGCGAGAAACGGTCTCTATGGAAGAAAAGTATTTGTATTGGATCTAGAACCAAGCCATTGCTTTGTGAGAACTTTTTGGCTAACTTGACCTCTGGCTAGGGCTTCGAGTAACCCGAAATTTTCATTGCGAAGATTGTATTTCTGGCTTTCCATTTTAGTGTATATAATTATGTTGTGTAATCGCGTAGCAGTGATGAAACCTACTGTGACCACAAAACAACGACTTTGACGCTTTTCATCAAACTCGCCTTTTCGCATGTGTAAGTTTCTTTTCGTTCCTAATCGATTCGTTTCCAATTGACACAGACTGAAATACCTGGATTGAAACCGATCAAGTCAATTTCAAACTCTGATGAAAGCGAAATTACTGTAAAGATTAAATAAAGCTCAGAAACAGGAAATTGGCACGTTAAACGAAATCCCTGAAATAACTTCCCGGAAAAAAGACGAGGAATTCCGGTTCGTTTCATGGAAATTCAGTCTCAGTGTTTCAATCGATTTCTTATATATGATTGTTAATAAAAACAGCGCGAACAGGAAGACACAAGACAAGATAAAAGGAAGCTACATGACAAGCGCCGACTCACAACTCAGCCTCAGCTTTTACTCCAAGGGCAAACAGGGCGGTCTGTTTGACCAGGTTAGATTTTTGTATCTGCACAAAGAAAAGCTGACGAGAGAACTGGTTGAAGCATATTTCAATTCAAGGGAGATTAAGTGCGTCAGCAAGGCTTCCCTTGCTCTTTCAAGCAAAGAGATAGCTTTTTTGAGTGACTTTTTGTATAGCAGATGAACCCAGGGGTGTTTCACGTGAAAGCTCCGTTTTCGTCACATTTGCTTTTGTCCGGGCCTTGAAGTAAAAGCTGACGCGGAGTTGTGACAGCGCTTGTTATGAAGCTTCCTTTTATCTTGTCTTGTGTCTTCTTGTTCGCGCTGTTTTTATTAACAATAGATGTTTACCAACTCGCCCAACAAAGTACCTTATATATGAGGCGTGTGCGCCCCGGCACTATCGGAGCAGACAGCGAAGAATTTCAAAATAACCCGCGTCTTCGCATAACGCATAATGAGGGTTTCTTTCGAATCAGATCATTAGAATACCATTGCATAGTCTCATCTAAATGACTGTTTTTTTTTTAATTCTTTCTTATCTCCTCATATAGCTGCCCCCCACTCAGTGTGCAGCTTAGCCTTGGATATGAGTTATACAGTCCACCCATTTATCATTCAAGAAGGAAAATGACTTATCTTATTTTATTACTCATCGTTATATACGGAAACATTTACGTTCATTACTTGCGTTATTTGCATTCTCCGTCTTCGAACTAGACATTGTCGCAGCATTAGTTAGCCAAGTCGGCTGCAATCATTTCTGTGTGCGTGTGATGCCATAGTGGGCGTCTTGTTTTTGAAAAACAGACCCTCAGATTTTAAAACCAACCCAGAGCTGTGAGATGAAATCATCGCAAATGCTGTCCAATTAGTCATCCCCATGTGAAGAAGCTACTTGATGATACAGGACACTTTCGCAGTTTACGTCCCGTAGGTTTGGCGGAAGACTTTCCATGACTGCTCATTAATCTAAAGACAAGCCGAGGTTGTAAGCTCACATCTCTGCGCTGACAATTCATAGCTATTATGATGGGCTTCTGGCAGTACTCCACTAAAAGAGGTTCATCTAAGCTTAAGGGAGAGCATCGCCCCCTGCACCTAGTTGGTCATTTCACCCTTTCTACCCCATCTTTTAGCTTTTGCCGCTTGATTTAAACCAGGTAGGAAATGGTGCCTGGTTCTGCCCCGTTCAATGACAATCGTTATTTGGCAGGAATGACTTCAGGAAATTAAATATGCCGCGATAGTTGTTATGCAAACTATAATTTATACATTTTTAAATGTTTGCCCATTAGTATGTACCATACCTAAAGCTTGATCAGATAGGCAGTCGCGGTGATGATTCTGAAGACAAAAAGGTGAAACAACAGGTGTTCTCGCTACGTGTCTTTGGAGCACTTTTCTCATTGGATACAATTCAAGAATAATCCGACATGGTATTTCCCATTCGTAATATTTTTTAAGTCATGTATACCGATTGAGTGTTGACAAAGATGACTGTAAAAGATTACAATTACGGTATTGTGAATAGAATGAAGCGATGTTACTATACAGAGGTTCGTTATGAAACGTGCTTGCTCACCCTTGCAGCATGCTGCACTGGTAACATTTTAATTGATGGGAAATATCTTTCCCGAGTTGCTCCTCCCAATCATGCTTGTCGGCTCTTAAATAGGACCCTAGAGTATGGCGTCATAAAAAAAACAGGGCTGCTGATGTTAGTAAGCAAACAGTTGGCGGTGCAGTATATTGAGTGCATTCCAACATGTGCTCACTGGTCTTGAAGCATGGAACAATGACAACGTTTTAGCTGACATTGAGAAACAATTTGCGGAAGTTTTTCCTCACAGCAATGCACGTCGGCTCTGCACTACCCTTCTCATGTCTGTATGCAATGTCACTGCGAAGGTAAAAGAAAATTTCGAACAACTCAATGTCCAAGAACGAATATTATTGCAGTTTTCAATCTCACCGAAAGTTACCAAAAGGGGAAAATGGCGGGAAAGTCTTCTTCTTTGTGGCTACTGCCAATACTTCACAAATGGGAGAAGGAAGAAAGGAAACAAAAAACGGTCGACGATACGGTAGACCCTCTGTTCCTGATTTAGATATGTTTCGCTGTGTTCTGCTAACATGCGTCGGTGAAATTGCATCCTTAATACAAAGCTTCCTTTCCGCAAGTAAATTTTGGCATCGCACTATTATTTTACGTATTCCAGAATTGTGATTACTGCTGCGTTGTGCTTGGAAGTCCAGCGTTCTGAGATGCCTTACAATTGTGAAACATGTGAAATGCCTCAACATTTTGGTCTCCTCATTACGTTCGCGACGTTGACCGTTTAGAATCAGTTAAAAAAAAAAAAAACAATTCGATTCATCTTCGCCGGGTACGATCGCAACTTTTCCCATTCTTCACATTTGCACACTACATCATTGAAAATGTTAGAACATAGGCGTACACGTGAACGCATCATCATGCTGCACAAGATCGTTCGCATGTCATCTGTCATCAGGGCACCCTTCTCATTTGTGTCCTCAAGCGCACGTGCAACCCGAAGGAACCATTTCTTAAGCATTGTTCCTTTCAAATCTTGTATGGATTGCTTTAAATTTTCTTTTTCCCACTAACTGTCGAACTTGAGAATCGATTGGGCGTCCTACTTCGCTCTTTGTCAATTGAAGAGTTCGTTGTTCAGTTGCCTAGAAATTTGACCTCTTGATCGGTTTTTAATACTTTTATATTATCTATTTCTATGTTACCGATGTTATTTGTTTATACTATTGTATGTACCCACTCCTGCTATGTCTCCCCTCCGAGAGAGAAGTATTTGTAAATAAAATAAAATAAAACTCGAGCGGTATTATAAGATACTTTGGTTCGCATATGTTGAAGAGAATAGTTTAAGCTTCCGATACAAAGCAACTTTACTGCCAGTTTGTTCACTCTCAGACATTTCCTAATCTATTCATCACACAGGTTTAATAAATGTTCATTAGCTAGTTATATTTGTCGTTGACCATGGTATCAACGTGATCATGGAACTCAGGGTGGCGTTGGTCACTCATAACACGTAGTATAACCACGTATAGCAAAGCAAGCCTTTTTTGTCATAGAAGCACTCAAGCGGACGGGATCAAGAAAGTGGAGTAATTCATCGGGCTTGGCTAGATAGGCGCTAAAAACGTGTGGGTGATATTTAAAATACAGAAATGCCTCCTAGATAATGCTGACCACATTTTCGCATATTGATTGCTGCCTATTCATTCAGGGGCTTTTTTATATTGAATGATGATTTCATCGCTATTATAGCATAAATAACAGCACAGACTATTCAGATAACAGTAGGAACACGTTTCTATATAAGCGTACAGAGAATAAAAACGGTCTGTGCAGTTGTACTATCTCGTGCATTATCAAGAATGCGTTACCTCAAATCGTTACCGGTAGCGTAAACAGAATTTCGGTGAGTAATTACTCCCTTATTACTTTTCGGCGGGCGGAAATACGTTATGTTGTATCTAGTCACACTTTCAAGAATAGGAAGGGAAAAGAGATGCCGAACTAGTAGTTGACGGAGATAGCATCGACAGAATACCAGCGCCTTTATCGAGCCCGCCCTGGAGGTATAGAGAAAAAGCACAGTGTAACACAAATATGCGTTAACCGCATCACTGGCCTGCTTTTCTTTACGCCCTGTAACCAAAACTATACGTAGAAGAATCGATCATTTCTTTTTTTTCTTTGTTTTTTTTTTCTAGGTATGCTTTATTCTCCTTCTTCTAAATTTAGCGCACGCTACCGGCCTTGAACGAGCACCCATAGAACGTCGGCGTCCTGCAGAGGCCTTTCGTGCCTGACGACAGCCAGATCCGCAGGGGAACTATTGACGTACCGTTTTTTAACTGCCGTCCGCCCTGCACAAACAATCTAGCGGATTCGTTTTGCTGTGGTGGTGTGCACACGATGCCGTTGTTGTCGTTTGCGAAGGAAACAGAAGAAATCGGAGCTATTTGCGCAGCGTTCTGCGAATGGGACAATATTGCGAGCTCTGCACTGCATCGCGCTAGCGCAAACGATGCTTTCTGTTACGCGGACGGCGCTGGAACAGATCTTCTTTTATTGAGTTCCGACCAAGCATTCCGTAGGTAGAACAGTGATGTTTTTTTTTTCTTTGCTTACTTGGTTGATGGTGTAGGGCTGGTTTGAAGCTTGGCGGCTAATGGCCGGGAAGCCGTTTTTGTGTAGTATATCAGGTGACATACTCTCTGTAGCAGAAAGGTTGTTGGAATTTTAAGGAAATAAATGTATTGTGAAGAAGATGCGCAGAATAATAAAAAGAATATTGCGCTTGCCGCGCTGTCGTCACCCGCTCTCAAAATATGCTCTTATGCAATCCATCTATCAGTGAATTATTCGTATTCTCGCATTCCAGTCTATCCAGCATGCAGCTTGATAGCGACATTCTTGTTGCGAAGTTAACTACCCAGTTTAGACTACAAAACAGTGTGGCTATTTTATGTGTTTGATTAACAGACTCTCAGCGCCAAAACTTGCAGAGGGGAGTCGATTACACATAACAGAGAAAATAATTGTGAATACTGTTGCACAGAATTATACTCTCTACGCAATGAATGTATCTGTGTAGTTCATCTACAGAATGTTGCTTATCAAAGACCGTGAGGTTCATGCAGAAGCAAAGATTGAAAATGAACTTAGGTGCTGACGATATTAACATTGTGAATGCATCATCAAATGCGAGGATGCTTCTTATTTTTGAAATAAATACTAGCTCATTGTGAGGCGGTGATACACAACTTCAAAGTTATTTCGCTGACTGAAAACATGAGAGCGAAATATTGAGACAAAACACAGTCTCAGAGGCCAGGAAATTGTGCTGGAGTAGTGTGGAACGACGACGCTGAAGCTAGGCTTTGTTTGTCTGCGTGCTCTGGTGACTATACGTCGCTGTGTGCCTCGTCACATTTTGGAGGAGTAGTGGGATACAACACCAATACCACAATCTGGATCTCCGCAGTGGTCGCCAGCTTGGTGCTAGCTCTATGTTGTCCTATGCAACTCCCTCTACGGCGGCACAACCAGCGCCCAATGTCGTCGTGGCTCAGCCCCGTGACACGGTCACCTCTTGCGGCACCGATAATGTCGGCGTTGAAGACTGGCTGGCTATGTACGAGCGTGTCAGTAAGCATAACAGATCGGATGCGACCTTGATGCTTGCGAACATCATATGCTACCTGGAGGGTACGGTATTTGTCTGGTTCGAGATGCACGAAAATCTAACATCCTAGGATATGCGCAAAAAGAAACTCCGGGTTCGCTTTGGCAAGCCAATTGGGCGCAAGCTTGGCGCTTAAGAGCACCTAGCATAACTAGCACAGTCGACGACTGAATCATACCTCTTCTATATACAAGAAGCATTAGCTCTATGCCGCAAAGTGGACAGCAAGAGTGTGAGAAGGTGAGACATATCCTAAAGGGAATTGCTGATGACGCTTTTAACCTCCTCTTTTGCAAAGACTGTACGATGGTCGACTCCGTCTTCGAGGTATGTCGGCAATTTGAGCAAGCTAAGCAGCGTCGTATTGCCCCCGCTTCTACCGCTTGCCAAACACAGCTGCTAAGTCTCCGTGCGAGGATTTGCCAATACTCCATTAGCCGTCCTACCCGGCAAACTTGACCAGAATCGTTCGCAGGAGTTGGAGGCTATGAACCCCGTTCTCTTCACCTCTCAGCTAGCGGATGCTACTCTAGCCCTGATCTAAGCTGTCGTTCGCCAGCAATTCGCGAATGTGGGCCTCAATGTGAGCGAAAGCCTCAACTTTGGTCAGCAGTCCACTCAGCTTTCTTTCCAACCCACAGTTTCGGTGGTAGCTGCTGCGGCTCCTACTGCGCCCTTCCCGACGCGATATCGGTATACCGCTACCGCAACCAGGAATAGTGACGAACCTCGGATGACTTACCTATCTGCTTCATATGCTCACGTGTCGGCCATATTTCTCTCTGTTGACGCAGCCATTGGTTTCCGCCACCTCAACTTTACTATTGTCCTAATCCCAGCGTCGACTACAGGCCACTTCCAAACGCTTTCCGCGATACGCCCTCCCGTGACTTTGTCTTCGACTTTTGGTCTTCGCGTGGTCCGCAAGGTACCCCCTGGAAGCCGTACGCTTACCACCTTACCAAACCGACTGACACAAGAGTATGGACACATGGGCCACGCCACCAAGAGCGGTTGGCATTCATTGAGGCCACAGGCCTGCATCAATCATTTAGACCCTTATGCCGAAGGGCATATTTGAGCAATAAAAAAAACCTCTTGGGCCCCGCGCACCTGCATCCGTTCGCCGTCCCCTCAGACTTCCAACCTCACCGTTCATCGTTCACTAAGTTCTCTGACTCTCTTCTGGAAAACTGACCAACGCAGCTCCAGGATGAGACGCTGGATGGACGACTCAGCCCGAAAATTCTCAGCTGGCCCTAGCTTATAACTCCGCAATATTCTAGGTATCTGCGTAGATGGTGCCTCTTTTACCGTCCTCATTGACACTGGTGCCAAAATTTTCGTCCTCAGTTCTTTATTTTACCGTCTCAAGAAGGTTGTCTCACCCGCCTCTTCATCAGCTGTTCGTGTCGCCGATGGAAGCATCGCTACCGTCGTGGGACTGGGCACTGCGCACGTGAGCATTTGCGGTCGCACTATACCCTGTGCGACCGCACTGTCATCGACAGCTGCTGTCAGGATGTTATCCTTGGCATTGACTTTTTAACGGCCCACTCTGCCCTAATTGATTGCTCAACTGGCCTTATTCGCTTAGACCTACCTTTCTGCTCCAAACACACATATATCAAGCCCCGCGCCTCTGATTCATCGAGTTTGTTCGTGTACCGACCAAAGTTACCATCTGTGTTCCGTTAGCTCTGTTTCTCACCATTCCTGACGTTACATACCTCATTTGCCCAATCAATGACGTCATCCTCCCTCACACTTCCGTGACCGTCACGGGTAAGCGCACCTATCTTCCCATCTTTAACCTCACCCTCTGCGTCCAAGCGCTATCCCGCGAATTCGCACTCGCTGACCTGTCTCCCTTGGCTGACTGCGAAATTGTGGCACTCATGCCTGTGCCTTCGTCTGCGCCCCTCGTATCGGCTTCTCCTCGTTCGACCATTCTTTCTCTCACGACAGCAACGAATTTGATACCCGACTAAGTCAGTGCTCTCTCCGTTTTCGTACAGCGACATATTTGATTTTGGGGACCGACCTTTGGGCCAGACATCCGTCGCTACTCTTCGCATCAATACAGGTGATGTCAGCCCCATTCACCGGAGGCCTCATCGGGTCTCCCTTGCTAAGCGCCATGTGATACAGAATGAAGTCGACAAGATGCTGGCGAACCATATTATTGAGCCTTCCTGGAGTCCCTGGGAGTCCCCTGTCCTTTTAGTCAAAAAGAAAGATCAAACTTGGAGAATCTGTGTTGACTACGTCTACCTTAATCAGCTAACTGAAATAAACGTTTACCCTGTCATGATAATTGGCGACGCCGTTCACTTATTGCATGGTGCCAGATATTTCTCTCCTATCGACATGCGTTCCGGCTACTCACAAATTGCTGTCGACGAAAGGGATCGCGAGAAAACCGCATCTGTCACCCATGACGGACTGTACAAATTCAGTCATGCCATTTGGTCTGTAACTCTCCTGCGACCTTCGAGTGCATGATGGATTCGCTCGTCAGTGGCTTCACAAGGACGGCGTTTTTAGGCTACTTAGACGACGTTCTCATTTTCTCTCCCACATTCACAAGCCACCTTCACAGACTTTATACGATCCTGGCCCTCTTCCACCGCCCCGGCCTTCAACTGAACGCCAATAAATGCAGCTTCGGCCACCGCCAGATCAAAATCCTGGGCCATTTGGTTGATGCAACTGGTGTGCAGTCCAACCCTGATAAAGTTAGTGCACCGCATGAATTCCCTACTCTATGTAACCCAAATGATGTGCGAAGTATTCTCAGGCTCTGCTCCTGCTTCTGACGCTTCATTCACAATTTAGCAGACATAGCGCGTCCCCTTGCCTCCTTTCCGCTGACAAAAGAGATTTATCGTGTAGCAGCGAGCAAGCTCACGCCTTAACAACGCTTATTTTCGCCCTCACCGCTCCACTGTCCTGGCGCACTTCGACACGTCTGCACCTACAGAACTACGCAGCGACACTAGTGGTCATGATATTGGCGCCATCTTTGCCCAGTGCCACCAGATCCACTCTCGTGTGATTGCCTATGCCAGACGCCTGCTATCTCTGTTCGAGCGCAACTACTCAATTACGGAGCGCGAATACCTAGCGCTTGTTCGGGCGTTAACCAAATTCCGCTCTGATTTGTCTGGGAGGCCCTTCAGCGTAGTGATGGACCGTCATGTCTTTTGTTGGCTGTCCTCATTTAAGAACCCTACAGACCGCTTAGTTCACTGGGCCTAGCAATTACAAGAGTATATGTTTACTTTGCGTACAAATCAGGCACCTCACATCAAGACGCCGATTGCTTGTTCCGCCATCCCGTCGATCCTCCCGAAATGCCTAACCATACTGCCGACTGCGTTTTGCCCATCTCAGACTTCATCCGCATCGGCGTCGAACAGAGTCAGGACCTTTTCTTGCGCCCCATTATTGATCACCTGAGCAACGATAGCTCCGATCTGTCCGTAAGTATGTTTGTGCTCTTGTGACTAAACGTTATACAGACGCAACACGCGCCTATATGGTTTAACCATTTTGCATTTCGTTCCGATTCATCTGCGCTGTACTCTTCTTGCGCACCTTCATGACGCCCCTTCAGCAGGGCACCATGGGAGCGTCACACAAGTACGGAAACCATCGTGGAGGATTCTAGTGGCCTGTACTTTACCGCTCTATTCGTCGCTATGTCGCCGCTTGTGATTTGTGCTAGCGCCCGGAGAAAGCGTTCATTCAGCCTAGTGGGCCCCTTCAACTACTCGCAGTTCGGACTGAGTCGTTGTTTCCTGTTGAAGTTGAAGTTGAAAGTTTATTTTTGAGTCAAAAAACAACGACCTCGACCTGCTTGGGCCATTTCCCACGTTGACTTCCGGGAACAAATGGATTGTCGTGGCGACCGATTACGCCGCCCGGTATGCCATAACAAGAGCTATTCCCACCAGTTGTGCCCCCGACGTTGCAGACTTTCTTCTGCATAACGTTATCTTGCTTCATGGCGCTCCTCGTCAACTGCTCACCAATTGCGGTCGCTGCTGCCTTCCCCAAGTTGTTCATGACCTTCTCCACTCATGCGCTACACGTCACAAGTTCACAGTGGCCTACCACCCACAAACGAATGGTCCTACTGAGTGCCTTAATCGCAAACTGACCGACATGATGTCAATGTGTTTCCGACCATCATCGGGACTGGAACGTCTCTTTACCTTTTATAACATCCGCCTATAACTTCTCACGCCATGATACCGCTGGATACTCTCCCTTCTATCTCTTTTTCGGCCACTATCCTTTACTTTCCTTCGACACCTTATTTCCTCTTGACGATTCCTCCGGCAGTTACGCTTCTGATGCCATCGCCCGCGCTGATGCCGGCCGCCATATTGCTCGTAACCGGCTTGGCGCGTATCAGCGCTCTGAAAAGCACAGTTAAGATATTCAACACCGTGAGGTCCACTGACCTTCTGGCTTCCTCTTACTCCTTTGGCTCCCGGCCCGACGTCTTGGCATGTGCGAGAAACTTCTGCCTCGCTACATGGGCCCCTAGAACGTTTTACGGCAACTCACCGACGTCGCCTACGAGATAATGCCTCTGCACCCCGAGTCTCCTTCTACACACACTCACCCAGAAGTCGTGCATGTCACCCCTCTTCACGTGTGTAGTATACGCACCGAGACTATGCTTCTCTGCGTTGGGGTTGGGGGCGAGGGGGGGGGGGGGGGTATTGCTACGGTACGCAGTCTCACAGAAGACGAATTTTCACTGGAGTAGTGTAGAACGACGAAGCTGAAGCTAGGCTCTGTTTGTCCGGCGAGTGTATCGGTGACGGTGAGCTATTGTGACTACATCAGGGTGTGCCTCGTAACGAAAATCCCTCGGGGCTGAGAGATTCCTTATACGGTTAAAATATAAAAGAATGAAGCGAACCAAGGTTTCGCAACTCGCAGGTAAATATGACGTCTCCTGTCGTAGGATCTGGCTTATTTCGCATCATCTAATTTTGAACGTATAATGGCTTTATTGCGCGAAAGGCTTAGCCAAGACGGATCGACGTTTAGTTGCAGCGCAATTGCACTTTCCTGCCATTAATGTTTTCAAATATTGCCATGAAAATCTGTGCAGCTTGATCGCGCTAAATGGCACTAGGACGCGGCTACGTCCGTTTGCTTGCATCTCAAAATGCACAGAGATTTTCTTGAATGATTACAGCCATGCACGACTGCTTCCACATTGTACCAGAATCCAATCGTTGACTCAAATACAGGCGCTACCAAGAGATACGCTGCACTGACAATTTCTCCTTCTCTCGACGTCTTCTCTTTTCAGCCTTAAACAGAGCGTGGCCGGGAGAAACAGACGTCCGGCATTTCGACGTCCACCTCACTTTCGACACCACCTCACAAGTGCGCTCACTTGCTGCTATCGCCGCCGCCTAGTTGCTTAGCTTTTGGAAGCCCAAGTTGCCCCAATAAATTATTTCCCAATTTGCCTCAATAAATTATTTCTTTAGGAAAGTTTTCGCTGATTTCCCGACTCCTGGTTCACTGTCCTCGCTACGAGGCAATATGATGTATTTATTACGGGTTGAGGGTGTTGAGATTTAAATTAATATGGACCTTTACACAGAACCTTTTAGCGGACTCAAGAATAATTCCGACAGATAATATAAGGAAAATGTGATAAAGGCACGGCAAAGTCGCATATAGCTTTACTTATTTGCTCATTATTCGTTTACCAACTCTTAACACTAACAGGTGCATTGAGGACTGTAAGGAACTTAATATTGTAAAACATTCAGGCCTGAGTGTTGGCAATTGTATTCGAAATGAGTGTTTTCAGATTTCCCCCGCAGGAAATAAGTGGACGTCAAAAGTGAGCTCGAAGCGATAGCCACGATGTTAATAACAGAACTCGATGAACTGACGCAGCAGGGTGGATGAACTTTTGATACAGAAAACATTCTTTGATTCCAGGTCTTATTCGCGACATACCTACTCGACGTTCCCGGACAATACACTGTAAGAATAAATCAGAAGGCTGAGCCATCGCTCTCTCGATAATCGAAGCTGCCTAGCGACTTAATGAGGTGCGCTGATAGCAATAATTGCGGGGTAATCTTGCGACATGCCTTCGAGACAGAAGTATGCTCCAGACATTGGGTGCGCCATATAAATGGCCATTGTGGCAGCGATGACGGCTCGCCGCGCATTCCACCAGGAAGGTTGAAGTAATTACTGCGTTGTCATTTGATGGCACTCAGGGGTTGGGTCAGTGAACACGTTGTGCCATTTGAGGTGCGGCTGACCTTGCGTCTTGTCGTCACGATGGCTGCTTATTTTGCTGTGGCTGGTCATCATCGGACAATCCGTTTCTGTTTAGCATACCTCCTTGCACCACTTGTATCTCATTCGTCCATTGCACCTGATGTAATCCTTGCTGGGGCATTATACGTCATCCGGGAAGTCCTTCGATCATGCAACATAGCCTTCCTGAAGACATATAACCTGTAGAGCTCTAGTTATTGCCTGTTTAGCATGTAAAGAAGTGGGATTTTAGCTGTAGTCTCGTTTTAATGCGTACGTATGAAGCTTTATAACGAAATATCACTTGATAATTTTTACATATATAGAATTTTCTTACCAGATCGGTCCTTTTTAGTATTTCATTACTGATCGGTGTCTTATTTGTGGACGTTAACGTGGCCGTCAATGCACTCCTCTTGTGGGCTGCATATTTTCTCACAAAATTATTTTCTTGATAATACAAGCGAGGTCTTCCAAAACATAACAACCAACGTTTATCGAGTCATGCGTATCAATAAGTGCAGCTCAGCATAAATGTTCCGTCTTCGCATTATGTAGCACACGTAGAATTCAAAGAAGCGAATAGCCACTCTAACCATGGAAAGCACTGACATTTTGTTTTTTATTACTGTTATTGGTTGCATTTGTCAAGTTTAAAAATTTGAAGTTCAGTCATCTTCGTAAACTTAATTCAGTTGGAACTGCAAAAACACAATCACATGCTGCCGGTGGAGTCCGAACCCAGAATTGGAAACCGAAATATTAAACCGATGGGGATTATTTTGCAGTATAATTGCAAAGTAATTTTTATTCATGATGCATTCATTATTACAGCCGGTACAAAAGCTGGATATTTTGCCACAACTACAGATGCGACTTATTAGCAGAGCTCAGCGATGTCTTAGAAACGTTATAGGCACCTCACGGATGTGGCAGTAATGCGAGAATTAGCTCGTTGAGTCCGCTTGATAAACAGAATTTGCTTATGGATGACAGACATGAATACCATACGAGACATTGTGTAACTATAAACCAAATCCTTAGCCCAAACAGGCAATAGTAAAGGATCGCCAACATCTGAAAACCAGTTCTTCAGCTATGACTGTGGCAAAATGTTTGCGTAGTAAAAGCCTTCTCTGGGGGCCCTGTGCAAGCGACAGTGTCTATTGAATCTTTATCTATTTCAGTACATTCTGCTCACTTCATGGGAACAAAAGTAAAATCTAATAATTATGAGGTTGCGCGCGCGCGTTTGTGTGTGTGTGCGCGTGCGAGTGAGTGAGCGAATGTGTGTGTGTGT
>JAJIZL010019916.1:40816-53606 GCA_023969395.1 Amblyomma maculatum | reverse complement strand
CATATATATATATATATATATATATATATATATATATATTGCAACTGTTGCTTCGGCCTTGGAACTACTTCCGACGTGTTTCGTGCACTTGCTCACGAAAGGGTACCAAGGCAAGCTTTTATTGAAATCATTATGCTGAAAGATATTAAATGTAGCTATAGGATGTGAAATATAACAGGTCGACCGTATTTAAATAAGTGTTTTAAAAATATTTAATAGTTTGATCATGTTGTCCAGACTAGTGCTTTTGTAAATAAATGTGCACGTTACAGAAACAGGTATATTTAGGTATAGAGCTTGGCGCCTACACTTGGCAAAAAGCTAAACAGCTACTATCGCAAGGTAGTAACTTAACTCCTGGGGATCAACAAAGATTTGGGTCTCTCTTACGACAAGGGGTAGGCAGCGAACGCGATGGTTAGATGGCATCCTCGAGGCACTGCAGATGAAGTTATGTGATGTTAGGAAGATAGTGAGAGACCGGAAAGCGTGGCGTGACATGGTCAATAGGGTCACGAAGAGTCGGACACGACTGAACAACTGAACTAAACTGAACTACGACAATCCTGCCAAGCTTTTTCCTTTTAAATAAAAGTGACAGGACTATATTCTTCACCCCAATATCAAACCATTCAATAGCCTATCACGAATATATAATCGAAGTTCTCTTACCGTTGTGATCTCACCTACATGCGGAAGTACGTGAAGAGCTTCATGTGGGGCCTGACGCATTTTTGTGCAGCAAAACGTGAACACCAATAGCCCACAGTTGAATTTTAGTTCCGTATAGATGTTTTTGAGTGCTATTTCAAACCTACTTTTTCATGAATTCTAAACAAAGCAATGCTATTGAGGTCTTCCTGCAGGACCTAGTTGTACAACTGCCTGCTCTGAGAGATTTTAGCAGGCGCGTTTCTGTCTCCTTGACAAAGAAGATACCCCGTTGAGTTCTCGCCCACAGACGCACGCGGACCACCGGTTACGCGCTCCATGTGACCTGCACGCCCGCTCGCGCTCAGCAGGCGTCCCCATACAGAGAGGTTCTCTCAAACCAAGGCAGTGAATTGGCCAGGTGACTTTGGTTACGACACGGTACCCCTTCGAAGCAAATATAAAAAAGTGTTTTCGAAACATTGCGTCCGTGTCACTCTACCACCTAAACTGCAGATGACACTGGCGCTGTGGGGTTCCGTTACGAAGTGGTGTGCAGAGATTTATTTTGATTTTCTGGACGAGAAGACATATCTATTTGTTCATGAGCATGGCCGTGAAGTCGTCGCACTGTGGAAAATCAATGAAGAAGAAAAATGGCGGAGAAACAAAGCTACACGAAGGAAATACCGAGACCGATTATATGGCCGGACTGTTATTGTAATGTGTGCAGTCGCGCCTGCTTTTATTCCCCGGTTAATTGATCGCACCTTGTTCTGTGGCTACATGATACACAGATGGTTAAACTCTGCTTCACGTAGGACCCGAAAACGAAATTGTGCAGTGTTCTTAATATAGCGCTAACAAGAAAGGGACCAGGGAAAGGAGTAGACACGCTCGCACTGTGTGCGCACGTTTCTGCTTCTTCTATTTAGTCGTCGTGCGTTTTATTACCACTGTATTTAGAATAATATTTCTATAACTCGCCAAAGTGTCCATATATGGCAAGGTAATGCAGAACCGTGAAAAGGAAGGTTTACCTGAGCATTTCACGCGATTAGCTTTGCTATCTAGACGGCTGGGCGATTAAAAAAAAAAATAGCTACAGGAAGAAAGTAAAGAAATTACATGTTCCGCGTTGGCATACACGCGTCAGTATAAATGATGGCAAAAAAAAAAAAAAAGGAGCAGCATGTATTTGATACATAAGCGATGCTTTGAAACCACAGCGAATACCGCAGTGCAGCACAAATTTCCTTTAGCTGATGCACATCAATTCCAACATCATAACAAGATCAGAAAATCTCACACTTGCAGAATTTTTATTGCGAGTCTATAGATATAAACCTTTTGCAAAGGCAGGTGGTATACAATTCAATACGCGCTTACCTAGGCACGTATATAAACTGGATAAATTTTTATGACCTGAACATTGCAGGCCACGAGCTGCAGGGGCAATGAACTCGACATTGTTTACTTGAGTGAATGTGTGAGTAAAACTTTATAAATTACATTGGGATCTTTTATCTGCACCTCTTCAGCCAAGGCCGACTAGCGGTTGTTGCCCCCAGTCCAGGGCACCCCTGGCTTTCGCCAACTTGCGAGCTCTTATGACCAGGTGGAGCTGAGCCTCCGGTACAGAGCTGACCAGCGAAGCCTCTCACTGCCTTTCGTTTGGATTTGGAATTGTTCGTATTAAATGTGCACTGCATTACCACGATATGTGGTACAGGGTAGGGGTCCTCCCGCACCATGGAAATTCGTCTGTGAATGTCGTGGAATGTATCACGTGTAATTTGTGGAATATAATGAAGATGCCTGTCTGTAGACGCTTCAGATATATGTAGCCTCCTCGTTGCTGAGCTTCTTATGTGACTGCGGATATACTTTCTGCAAGCCTCTGTAGTGCTGTAGTATATGGTGTAGTCGAGGTCAAGCGGAATCAGGTCCTCTGCCGCGAGACTGTTGGGCAGACAGTAGGTTGTATGTCCTCGGGCTACCCTGTCCGCGTAAATATTCCCCGTGATCCGTGCGCGCCCCGGAACCCACACTAGTATTTCAGTGTGTGGTTTTGTCGGCTCGCTTGTAGAAGACCGGATATGGTGTGCTGTCTTAAATATCGTGCCCCGCTGAAAATTTCTGCATGCGCATTGAGAATTGATAGTATTGTCAGACTCTCCCCCGGTTCTCTTCCCTGCCTAATGGCTAGTGCGATAAAAGTGGCTATCGCACTGGCTCTTCCTAGAAGAAACCACCGTATATAAATACAGTTTCAGGAAGTCGTAGGAGCAGCAGTTGTGGAACAGGCGAATGACTCGAGAATGATTGAAATGAACAGATACATTTTCCCTCCTATTCTAACTTTTTAAGCAAAACACTTACAGTCCCTTTTAGTGTAAGAATCTGCAGACGGCGATGCTGGTTGCGCCCGGAAAGAACGATACCGAACATTGATGTAACGCCACGGCTAAAATCGCTTTGTCGCAGGGGTCTTAAATCTGGTTTAGTTTGGTTTTGGGAGGTCAGCATCCCAAAGCGACTACGGCTATGAGAGACGCTGTAGGGGAAGGCTCGGAAATTTCGACAACGTGGGGTTCTTTAACGGCCACTGACATCGCAAAGCACATGGGTGCCCTGCTTTTCGCCTGCACCAAAAAGCAGCCGCCGCGACTGGGATTCGATCCCGCATATTAGGGCACAGATGTAGAGCTCTCTAACTACTGCACCATCGCGGCGGGGGTCTGATATCTAACCCCTACAGTATATACACGTGTCAAATGCTGGCAAACCTTATTCCAGCTTTTATTCCAGCATAAGCTACCTTTTGACTACCTTATTGCCCTTCTTAATTAATCTCAATGCACTTCTTAACCCATCCCAGGTTTTCGCATCGACGGTACGAATAAGCAATGATAATGCCTTCGGTAACCACCTTTTTTCCTTGTCATCTGAAATAAAGAATAACAGCGTTCTGTGAATCAGGTAACATAATTGAAAAATTCCAGTCAAATACACTTTGAGTGCTATAGAAAGTGCTTCTAAAAAAGGAATCTTCACCCAGTGGAGTCCATCAATTTCCGTGTTGTCGTGGTTAGTTGTTTTGGAGCTACTAGCTGTGCATGGTGGCACACTAACAGGCATAAGACTGTCAGGCGTGATGTAATAGCAACAGGACGACACTATTCGTTAAGAAGTCCGTTTCCAGGTTCACTTAATTGCTACTTCATTCTTAAGTTGCAACGCACTTTCCGAAATCTGCCCAAACGATCTGGTCGCCACCGGCACAGAACGAATGACCTGCAAGGCATAAGTCCTGCTATGAGCCATAAATGGTAAATAATAGCCCTAATGACAGAGTTCCTTTGCTATTCGATTAACCAGTCGTGTTGCGCGGCAATAATTTGGAAGACGTCAGGGCGACAAGTTCGAAAGTTTCTTTTTTGTTTCCTTTTCTTTTGTTTACCTACTGGCAACCGCTAGTGACCTCGTCCCTCAATATTCCGCCGCAGGCAGTAGCAGAGAAACCTCAAAAGTGCATTGCACTTCTGCTTCTCCAGAGCAAATTCAATCGTTCTCGTCGGTCCATATCCTCAGACCATTCGGGCCGACATAAACAACACCCTCTCGCGAACCAGCTGCAAACGCCAAGCGATGAGCTAGCTGACACACAACCGGCAATGCACGCTAGAAAGAAACGGGTGAACAGGGATAATTGACCGTCTTGATTGAGCTAAGGTCTTTCAAAACAGAAGGCGATACGTCGTACTTCGAGCTCATTAACCTCGAAGAGTCTCTACCCTTTCTTTAAACAGCTCTGACAGGACGCCTTCTATTCGCCGTCGTTAAATCTAGACTGTCAAGCAGCTCGCTCCGTGGCTAAATGAAGACAGTTCTTCCTAGAAAGACTGTGCCTTTACGATGACTGGCCTGCCCCCACCGTCATTAGCGGCGCTTACTTGGTCTGTTTGCAACGCTGAAACGAAGAAAGGATGTTTATGAAACATTACGAAGTGGCTGATTGCTCGAGTCTTGCACGCACGAAACATTACAACCACCAAAATTTGGCAATGTCGAAGTTTACTGTGTTGCAGTGAGATCAAACATTGCCCTGACTATCGGACGTGTTTGCATTTTTTGTGCATAAGTTTAGTAGTATGTCTTCAGCACGTGGTTAGCGCAACGAAGAAACCTGATGAATCCTGCTGTGAGGGCTGGCTACTGTGAAATGAAGAAAGGCTGTCCTTCTGTTTTGTTCTTTCAAAGCATAGGAGCGCGAATCCAACTGGATAAGTAATCAACAAGGTATTACCAAGATTATTTGTTGGGCGAGTTGGTACTTATTCATTATGAATTTAAACAGCGCGAACACGAAGACAAAGAACAAGATAAAAGAAAGCCACAGTACAAGCGCTGACTCACAACTATGCCTAAGCCCTTTACTCCAAGGCCCAGAAACAACAAGGTATTAGTTTAGAAAAACTAGTGATCTCAAATGAGTTTTATTTTATGCTCGTTACTAATGATAACTCCTCGCTGAGGGAGTGAAATTGGTTTGCTTTGGTTTTGGTTTATGGGGTTGAACGTCCTCTCCATAATTTCCATGATATTGTGGAGGTCTCATGATTCCACCAAAACGGGCGCGAAAAACTACACATCGTCATTTACGACATTTTCAGGGCAGCGGACCAAATTAATCAATTCGCTGAGCTGTCGTAGTATGTCTGCACGTGAATCTGCGCCTAAAAGATAAGTAGCACTGAGGATAAGTGTGAGGTTGGTTTGTGAATACCAGAGAAAGTAGCGGAAGCGAGACCCTGTTTAGAATCACTGGCCGATGTTGGGTACGATTGTGTAGAAAGCACCGCTACAGAAATATAAAAAGCCGGAAGAATGTGATAATTTCAATAATCACTTTCTAAGTAATAGAGAGATTTAGCTTACCGTGATCCGCGATCCGCCACTGTGACCCTCTACCGCGTGTGGGTGGGATGCACAAGCTGATTAGTACCGACGCGGCATGTCTATGTGGCGTGTCTGTGTGCCGATGTCCAGTATGTGGCGCTACCTATCGGAGTCAAGGGGATCTGGGCAAGCACAGTGGAACACACGGTGGCGGATCACGGTAGCTGATCACAGGTCACGGTAAACTAATACTCTCTAGTATCTTTTTTTGCGCCAGAAAACAACATTGCGGCCGTTTGTGGCTGTGGGAACCTGAAATTTAGGGACACAAGTCTCCTTTGCGCCCCAGGATTTGTAGGCAGAGTTGGGCACAAATTTATTTATACACGTTGCTTGTCTGCGCATTAAAGGTACTTGAAGCTAGCTTTGCGAGATCGTTACGCAAGATTCCGTATGTGGACCGGGATGGATGGTGTCAGGTTCCTGAGAACCGAAAAAAAAATCTTTTTAAAGGTTTCAGCCAAGCAGATGTTTCCAGGATTTCCCAGCATGTACTGTAAGCACGTTAATCTAGAAATCCCTATATAATTGTCGTACTCTACCATTACGTAGTATACACCACAAGTGTAGCAAACTATCTCCTTTCATTATCCCTTACTGATAGGTTTCTATCGGCACTAATCGGTCACGACGCTTCAACCAGTGGTGACCAGTGTTAAATACAATCACTCACCGAGAACATGTTCATTCCGGTTGCATTTCTGTCGTCAATGTAGACATCCAAGAGAGCTGTAAAAGTGGCATGGACGTCGTAGGTGCACAGCATCTGTTTAGTTTTCAAGAAAGCCGTTGCTGAAAGCCTAGTGGAGAATTAATTCACACATAATGAAAAACACATCCGATCATCGACAGAATGGTCTAATCAGTTCTTTTGAGCTGCCTCATCTAGAAAAGAATCGCCGCAAACATCAGACAAACACAAGGATCTGTGGAAGACTCGACAATGGGTGCAATGCAAACATAGCGGAAGAAATCCGAGTGGGTTAAGCAGGAAGCGCAAATTAACAGAACATATTCTAGTCGAAATCACGACGAAATGGTCATGACTAGGGCATGCAGTGCCAATTCAATGTATCCGATGCCAGATTACAATATTGGAGTTACTCCAAGAGAGGTCATATGCATATAGCGACAGAGAGTTAGGTAAGCGAGTATGATAAGGAATGTTTTGGAGTTGGCTATAGAAGGAATATAGGGACGAGTTATTAGAAGCTTGGAGCGCTTTTGCAGCGTGATTTTGCAGTAGGTGCATATAAGTTGATGATGCTCATGCTGATGATTGTTACGAAGAATAAAAGGAATAAAACACGAAATTATTTGCACATCACGCATGCGCGCGTAAGAATGGCCATGCCTGAGACGAGAGCATTTGAGGTGCATCGACAACACTCTTGTACCGTGGAGGTGACTGCATTTGCTCTCAGTTTTTCGTGAGGCGCTGCCTGTGTTAATGGGCACATTAAAAGCTATCTACTATAAGGTTATAAAGTGCGCACGGGCTATAGGTATCGCATCAATTCTCTCCGCAAAAGAATTTTTCTTTAGGTCAACTTCATTCGCATCGAACGAATGGGCGACTGAAAATAATACTCCCCTTCTCTCCCAAATGCATCCCTACCGGCACGCAAGCAAAGAAAGGACGTAAGAAGTCGCGACCACGCACCTTCCCGCCCGGGTAACATGGAAAAAACTATTGAGTGGGCGCGGGCAACAAGCCTAAATGACGTCTTAGGGGAGGTTTTCATGCGGGGACATGTCGCCCAAATCGGCTGCGAGCGGTCGCTAGGTGCCCATTTTACATATTATTTGTAAATTGTAGGCTCCATAAAATTTGACTCGGATAGTATAGCAAAGGATACATCTATGGATATCTTGCATTAGAATATTACCGCAAGTAGCATTTCAGGAACCCTCTAAATTATGCAGCAGAGCAACCACACTGGTTTGAAGAAGGAATTACAACTGTACAAGCGCGGTACACCTACACTAAATGGTTTCGACATGCGCCGGTTTTTAAAGGCAAGTTGTATTTGTTTTTTTTAATCTTTTTTCTAATCGACAACAAGCACCAGTCCCAGTTAAAAACCTGCACCCGCCAGTAAAGCAGGTAGTAGAAGTGCCGCGCTAGTGCCGTCGTCTTCCGCCTATTGCTGCACGTGCCATCGTTGCTGTATGAATTTAAGTCACCACTGATGAGCCTGAGGCGCTAATGCTGAACTACCTGCTTGCCTATAACCGTCTCGTTAAATCATTGCAAAGAAGTGTAGAACATGATGAGTTTTATCAAGTAGCACAAATGATGCTGAGGACACCTGACTACTGTATTCTGCATGAAAAAAACCTTTTGGCATGCCCAAACCTCGATCGAAGGAAGAATGTTCTCTTTAAAAACAATAATTATTAAAACAAAACCTATATCTGTTAAAAAAATTGATTGCGTTGTAGAAGGCGTTTACTGGAATTCCAAAGAACCCGCAGGCTACATGGTGCTAATAATTCTGTCAGTTTGGCAGAAACCTGATTCATATAAAGTAACACTAAAACTATAAATGTAGGATGGTTATACAAGCTGTCGAGCCACTCTGAGATGGATATTGCGTTTTTTTTTTTTTTTTAAAGCATTCACCGCATATTTTCACTCGACAATGCAGTCAGGACCCGAGAAGATAAAAATACTGATTTAGCGCAAAATACCTATGGCTACGAAAAGAGCAATTCTGTCTGAAAAAAAAAAAAAAACGAAAACGAAACTCAGAATATGTACTGTCACACTATGTTTCATAAGCGCTTTTTTAACTTGTTCAATATGTTTAAGTACTACCAGAAGAATGTGCTGAAAAGATAAGGGGGCATTGTATCGTAAAGTTTGGGCCTTTCATAACAAGCCTGTGAGGAGAGCCTCTACTGTGGCTTCGCTCTATTGTTGTAGAAAAGCCTGCGAAATAAAAACAAATGTTCGCTAAGGTCTGGATGATAGAAACATTTCAGTGCCGTTACTTCATGTTTCCCGCTCTCGGATAATTGTGGCGAAGGGCGCGCTCTTTGGCTGCTCGTAACAAGCCGATGCAGGTGATTGTCCCTGCCCACTATCCGGCGACGCAACGATTCCACCTCGCTTGTCACGGACGACAGTGATCTTTTAGGGCAATGGTCGCTCGGACAAAACCCGTTGCGAGAAAATACAAGACGCAGAGGGTATAAAGAAAGTTCTTGCGCGTCGGCTGCATTGCACGCGAGGTAGCCAGAAACATGTTTCATATTTCCAGGTCACTTGCAGTGTGCACGCTAAATTATTTGAGCAAGACGCCAAGTTCCTCAGAAAATAAATGCGCATGCAGTAAAAGCTGCATTTGACTTATTCGCGCTTGAAGAGGCAGTTAAAAAGGTGGAGCTGTTCCAGTACTGCTATCTCGCTACAACCGCAGGCAACAAAAACTGCAGCGCTATGGCAGCCAGGAAAAAACCTTCAACACAGTACGCGAACGCCACTGTTCCAGTGCATGGATAACTAAATATTTACTCCCGACAACAAACAGCCGCTAAACAGGTTTCTGTAATGAGCACTTGTACTTCGTTTGTTTTTTAATGAAAAAAATCACGGTTCATATTTTATTGTTATTCGTAACATAGAAACTGCCCCACAGATTCCACCACAAGGGTAGTTATCTCTGAACAAAAATGATAATTACAGTGCGTTTTCTGACAAGGCCTTGGCACATCGCTTAGGCATCCAGAGTGGTTAAGTTTCGTAGCAAGAAGTTAAAGCGGCAGAGCTGCATCATCAAGAAACACACTTTTGGGTAAAGAGGAGAGAGAGGGGATTTTGTGCGAGCATTGGTAAAGAGCATTGGAAACTCACGACGTCCCAAAATTGTGCCCTTTCGGAGGCCGCGACCTTGGGCAAAATTACGAGCGGCAATAAACGGTTTCAACGGCGTCCCACGTGCTCAATGCTATCTGGCGCTTCATCCGCCGAGAAGCCTACGGATGCAAAACGATTATCACCAATTCCGCCAATTTAGCATATTACGCTAATTACGACGCCTACTTTCGGCTCCTTGTTGGACCATGGCGACGCCACTAGACCTGAAATGAGATCCCGATCTCCGTGCATACATTGACAAGCACCTACGCCCTGGCCTCTCGTGTGCCGTGAAAAGTTCTGCCTCTTTCCTGTCCTCACTGTTTGCGCGTGGAGAAAGGAGGAGAGCGTGACTTCTTTCGTATTTGCCAAAGAGCTTTAGGGCTCCTGACGCGCATGTCGCCTAATGTGAAGACAGTTATTGTAAACCCTCGTATTGTGCACCTTCGCTGTTTCGCATAGTGCTTGCTTGCAGAGGAAGAAGATAGGCTGCTTCTTTAAAGTGCAAAAAGGTGGTCATCTTCTTAGAGGCCGCTTTGTGCAATGCGACGCCACTTAATAGTGAGCCATGTGTTTGCGATCGGCCTCGTCGCATCCTTCTGGCCCTCAGCGAAAAACGGTGTTGGAGGAAAAAGGGAAGCATAAGAAAATGAAGGAAAGAGCCGAAAAAAGCATGGTAATTGCCTCATTTAAAGTGGATGCCTTAGACCAGTAGTGACGGAGAATATTGTGTGACTAAGTGAAGACGAAAAATACTGTGCCAAGCGTTCAAAATTATGCCATATTTTTTGTTTTTGTTTGATGGCGTGCGTACTCAATATATCGTTTTTTTTTTTTTATTAGGTTACGTGAACGGCTTTTATAGTTATTACAGCCGGTTGTGCAGGAAAATTAATACTAGCGACAAATTTGACAACATTTCTCATGGTTAAACATCATTAGCGCAAGAATATGCTTCCTTATTAGGCTGAAAGTGCAAGCCAAAACACAAGCGCAGTTTTAATCCTTATGATATATTTACATTTTTATTCAATAGTATCTTAAGCGCACCATCAAAAGTTAATGTGCATTTCTTCTTCACTGCAATTTTGGACAGCAAATCTACTGAAAGAATTAAGAACAAATAATTTACATTTTGCATAACACATATCAGCTGCATTTGGCGTCCTCTGTTTCCAAACGAGAGTTTACGATGTACTTAGTAGGAAGGAATATGACTGGGGCTGTTCTCTGTATTTCCAAATTTACAATTAGCGAGGTCGGGATTATTCTTCTGTTTCTGGCTAATCCTCTGTCTTTGCGCAATTAATTCCGGATTCAGGACTAAGCAAACAAGAATAGACAAATAAGTGACTGGCGCAGATTTGAGTAGTAGATAGACAGCAGCGAGTGTTATGAAACAAATCGAGGGTTGATAACTTTATGATCTAAATTCGGAAAACGAAACAAGACTGGACAGGGCACGTAGTGAGGAAGAGGGCCAGCGCTAATTAGAGATATATAATCGATAAGAATGATAAGCGCACTCTAGTTGGAAGCCTTATACAATAAGACGCATTGGCCGACTCAAGAAATTTGAAGGGATAAATTAGGCGGACTCGGCGAAAAAAAAAAAACAATTGTAATTGTGATCGGAAGATATCGAACGGGCCTTCAGCAAAAGCAAACTTAGTTGGCTGATTACATTTTTTTATAGTGACGAGCTCTCGACGATGAATGGGCCTTATTTGCAATAATATTTGGCGGTAGTTCCAATTGGTCTTCACAAAAAACAAAAAAATGATGGTACGGATGTCTGCACACTCTAAAGTGTGCTCTAGTGCGACCAAGTCTTGAGTTCGCATTAGTAGCCTCGAATAGCGTATCTGTACACTTTAAGTGACAGGTAACTCATACGCGACATTCAGTTCATGCATAAAGCCGTGCGTGGCTCCATTGAGTGTGGGTACTGATGTTGCTGAAATTTCGTGTGCTGCTGCAAAAGACGCAAAATGTTTTGACACCTTTTATTCTAATTTGCATGCCATCTGTTAGATGATTATTTTGGAAGGCTTGTATAACACAGCATTTATTTACACTGACACATTTGCCTAATTGCTGTTTTCATGCCTCGATTTAGATGTTTTTAATTTGTACTCATATCGATCATATCCATACCATCAATCAGGTGATAGAAAAATGTTCGGAATATAACCAGCCCTTATACATAGCATTCATTTATTACGAAAAAGCATTTGACTCAGTTGAAACCTCGGCGGTGATGCAGGCATTGTGAAATCAGGGGGTAGACGAGCCTTACGTGAAAGTGCTGGAAGATATATATATAGTGGCTGCACAGCAACCATAGTTCTGCATAAAGCAAGTAACAAAATTCCCATAAAGAAAGGTGTTAGGCAAGGAGACACAATCTCCCCAGTACTATTCACAGCTTGCTTAGAGGAAGTATTAAGAGACTTGGAATGGGAGCAGTTAGGGATAAAGGTAGATGGAGAAACCTCAGTAATCTGCGATTTGCTGATTACATTGCCTTGCTAAGCAACTCGAGGGATGAACTGCAAATAATGATTGGTGACCTAAACAGGAAAAGTGGAAAGGTAGGCTTGAAAATCAATATACAGAATACTAAGGTAATGTTCAACCGCCTCGGAAAGGAACAGCAGTTTACATTAGGTAGCGAAGTACTGGAGTAGGCGAATATGTCTACTTAGGACAGGTAGTAACCGCAGATCCGGACCATGAAAAAGAAATAACAAGAAGAATAAGATTGGGATGGAGCGCATTTGGCAAGCACTCACAGATTATGACTAGCAGCTTACCGGTATCGCTAAAGAAGAAAGTATATAACGGTTGCATCTTACCTGTACTGACCTATGGGGCTGAAACGTGGAGGCTAACCAAGAGAGTTCTACTTAAGTTGAGGACAACCCAGAGGGCTATGGAACGAAAAATGGTAGGGGTAACATTAAGAGATAGGAAGCGTGCAGAGTGGGTCAGAGAAATAACTCAGGTTACCGACATTCTAGTGGAAATTAAGAAGAAGAAATGGGCGTGGGCAGAACATGTAGTGCGAAGAGAGGATAACCGATGGTCGCTTAGGGTAACAAACTGGATTCCAAGGGAAGGAAAGCGTAGCAGAGGGCGGCAGGAAGTTAGGTGAGCGGATGAGGTTAAAAAGTTCGCAGGGGTCAAGTGGATGCAGCTAGCACAGAACCGGGCTAATTGGAGAAATATGGGAGAGGCCTTTGCCCTGCAGTGGGTATAGTCAGGCTGATGATGATGATGATGATGATGATGATGATGATGATGATGATGATG
>JAJIZL010019916.1:0-40806 GCA_023969395.1 Amblyomma maculatum | reverse complement strand
TGATGATGATGATGATGATGATGATGATGATGATGATGATGATGATGATGATGATGATGATGATGATGAATTTGTACTTATGATATCATACATGACTTAGTCTGTACTCGCCATTTGGCTGTCGAGGCACACTCAAATAAATATATTTATATATATAAAGAATTACTCCTAAAGAATATGTCCTAAAATGTTTGCAATTAAAATGTTTTCAATAACAAACACAGGTCATTACGCCGCCCTATTTTGCACCTGATGTCTGCTTGGCTAATCAGGTGGAAGAAATTTTGCGCTTTTCGTGCAATTGATGGAAAGAGTGAGATATCTGACCCACTTCTCTGCACGAAGCATGCGTCAAAAAAAAAAAAAAAATCGAGCACTGCCTTATTTCGAACCATGCCCTCAGATATATCAGGTCAGATTCTGCGTAAAGCTTTTCAAGATTCAGCGTCCCGTAAATAAGCTTTATGGCTGGGTTTGGGAGATCTTGAGGCCAAATCCCTTCGCACGTTAGAGGCGAGGCAAAGTAGCAGCATCCTTTCATATGGCGGTAACATGACTGCAAGCTAGACACATCGTTCTCCTTCTATGTATGTTGCTCCGCGGCCATAATTCTAACCGCCCCAACCGAAACAGAAGCGGGTCAAGTGCTGCCCCAAGAATATCGCGTGAACGACCGACTTGGGAGGGAACGTCAAAGGCGAAACGAGCAGCTTCATCTACAGCCCAGTCTGCCCTCAGCCCCTGGCGACACCTTGAACAGTTCAATGCGGCCGTAACCCGGTTGCGATGTTTGACCCGCAGTGAGCGTGCAGCGCCTACGGCGTCGACCGAGCTTGAAGAGCGATGAAACTGAACTATCATACATAATAATTAAAGAAAAAAAAAAACAGGCGTATACTCTCCCTAGCTTGCCTTGTAATAAACCTCTATCCGTTGAACCCTTTACAGGTTATTCGCTGGGAAAGGCCATAGCAGGTTCTGCACAGCCGTCGGTGCCCATTACGTGGCCACGCCTTCCAGGACCTTTCCCTGCTGGTGGACAACGCCTCGTAATCATTAGAGCCTGATTAAGAGCTCATGAGTCACGTCACTGCTGGGCTACTTAAAATACCTTCTCGCAACTGATTATTGGGGTCCTCATATTTTGCTGCTTGTGACCTGTTTTACCTGTCTGGTAAACTTCTCACACCTGAAGCTATTGCGTTTTTGTGACGCTGCACTTTGGCCCTGGGGGTGGATTTGACTCAAAGGAGGGGGCACTCCTATTTGTACACCTTGCTGTGTAAAAGCAAATGGGGGATGATATATTGGTTTTAATAAGAACTTCTTGTTCTTATTTTTATTTCATTCTCGTCTTCATTGGCGTGAATCATCCTTACACGCACATATGCAGAACCTTGCACCATTAAAAAAAAAACAATATTTTAGAAAATTTTGCCTGAAAATGCACATATTTCAACCTTCGGCTCGTCACAAAAATTAAGCGCCCGATCCGCAGCTTTGCTGGGCCTGACAACTTATGCAACGTATATTTTTTTTATCTTTCCTTTGGCTCGGCAAAGAAAACTAGGCTGTCGATCCCGACATGTTGCGCAAGTGGCCCTTAGGACAATGAGTACTTGGTTTCGCACACTTTTAGGACTTTTACCCTTCAGGTTTTACAAGCCGTCACCTTCCACTTGAGTTAGAGCTAAAAGTTACAGGCAGCCACGACTTCGTCTGTCAGTGTGCACAAGACTGTGTAAATCATTCTCCATCTTTTGCACAATCGCGATCAATAAGCATGACCTTTCAAATAAGATGTCAGTTATTTCATAACGGCGAGATGAATTTGGTTCTTGGAATCAAAGATCCCTGTTTCCTCGCAATTCTGGAGCAACACGTCGCGACATATGTTCCCGGTTCTTAGAAATAGCGAGTTGCGCTTTCGAAGTTGAGAACTAATCAATGATCAGATCGCATAAATTGAGAAGACGTCGTTTGCAAGAACATAGTCAGCCGCTTGCAGTTCATAATGAATGAAATAGCGCAGATATGATTCGTTTTCGTACATTAAAAAAATGTTTTCCTGTAATCATTCAGGGTTCAAGATAAAAAAAAAATTGATCACTCTCATCTTCTGCATTACGGCGCCCCAGTAATTTGCACTTGCACTGTCTTTTGTTGTCATACATTGGCCAGCGCCAAAGACCGCTCATCCAAGTCCTTTCCTTTCTTTCCTTTTGCAACAAAGTGGATGCTCTTGCTTCAAGATGTCCATTTCAGTCGTTATTATGATCACAACCACGCCTTTCATCACCTACAGACTCCTTTATTTGCGAAAGCTTGATAGCTATTAATTTGCCACCAAACAAATGGAATGGGATTGTGAGAAGCGAAATTGTGGATCACTACTCTCTGTCAGAGATCTCATTTTTTTTTTTATATTTCTTGTAGCAATAAACATTGGAGGCGTCTTTGCACCACAAAAAGAAACCTGATAGAAAACTCTAAAATTCGACGGAAATCTATTTAATTAGATTACAGTGACTAACAAAATTTCTGTCCGTAAATTCATATTTATTGTTTTTAGAACGAACCACTATATCTACCATTTTGCGTGCACATAATCGCTCACGATGGCATGTGTTGTAGCTCTTGATATATGGCTGTACGTAGCGCGTCCGATCCGCCTCAACGACAGCAATCACGCTGTACTGATCGCTTATAAGCAAAGCGAATAGAGCAGGAAGTAATTGATTTAAGTAAGCATCAGTTACCCTATTCCAAAAGCTGAGCTTGCAGGGTGCCACAGATGACCCGTCAAGGTCGCAGGATCACCCGCATCGAGTGCGTATCTGCCTGTACATCTTCGCATTATGAGTGCTGGGAATGTGATTGCAGGGCTACATCAATGTCGTGGTCATTGCTTCCAAACGACCGACGAATATAGCTCGCCATCGCCAGCTCAGTTCACTGGGTCAGAAGTAATAGGACCTTAGGAAGCGTAAAACAAAGTCAAGGTCCAAAGAGCGGCTGTGTGCAGAGAACTCCAGCTGAGACCCGAATCTCTGCGCATCCGCATGAGCTCTGTTTGGCTGGGGTAACTTCCGAAGGCTCATTGGCAATGCGAAGCACTGCTAGTGAGTTATCTTGCATACACATTCACATCAGTGCAACCAGTGCAACCAACGGCTGTCTTCTCTTTTGCAGTATGGGTGGGGATAAAAGTTTCCTTCTCATCAAAGGCCCCAACGTATGCTTCCGCGATGCTCGGACCATGACCTGAAATTTATTTCTCAGTGTTTCCATTCTACATTTGGGCAAACCTACATATCCTTTGTCCATTGTTTTATTGGTGTCCGCAAAGGTGGAGCAAGTTTAATGAGGGATCAATTATTCATTAGCAAACACTGGAGAGCAGCCGTACGGCTGCATAGAAAGTTTTTACCCCGGAAAGGCCCTCGTGACGTGTTCGAAACCCCTAACATAGACGCTTTTCTTTAAATATCTGCATGTTTTCTTTTTTTGAGGCAATGTGGTTGCACTTGGGGGAAAGTTCATAAGTAACAGCTCCTTTAGTATATATATGTCAATAGGGAATATTCTTGGAAACACTGAATACTTGTTACCTTGAATATCAAAGTTACCAGATAGCTCTGGAAAGCTTCCTGCGCCGAATTGTTGAACACGGCGCAAAACAGAGCAGTGAATACAATTTTTAGGTTCGATAAAGCATGCTCTAAGAGCATTATAGGGGCCTGTAAGTGTTATCTAAGAACTGAAAAGTGTACCCAACATTGACTCTCGTCACTGGCACTACACAACTAGCAATGGTCCTCTTGCCGATACTGACCAACATAGCAAGCAGTGCCTTCATTGACAGTCGTCGTTGGTTAATCAATAGGACCGACGCCAATGAGCAGTTGGTGAGTGATGAAAATAATTTCGTAATGGGCTTTCGACATTCGGCGCTACTGCACATTGCAGACGCTAATGCAGTAAATGCTGTGAAATGTTCAGAGAATCCCACTCGTTCTCAACACACTGCCAAATCGTCAAAAATATGGCTGCCGCCACCTAAATATTCGTTGGAGGCACTTAGAGGTTCGGAAAGGCGAAATCCTTTCTTGCGACTCTTTGCACTAATTTGTCGCTTTTTCACTCATTTGTTTCTTTTATCTTTTTGGTATTTGTTGCTTCTTTGTCCTTGTTTTTCCTTTTCACTTTTTCTACTTCTTTCTCGTTTTTTTTTTCTTTTTTCTCTATTCCCACGCTATCGCATACTATTGACGCCTTTTGCACAATCTCCAGATCCGTGGCTGTTTTGATGTCTGCACACTATATCGACGTCCTTGGCTGCTTTGACGTCTGATTGACGTTTTTGGCTATAATTAACTAATTACTTTACAGTAAACAAGCTTGGATACCGACAAGTTTTTTCACCGTCTGTGTCATACAACCATAAGGATTTCGAAGGAGGTACATATAGGTGGCACTAAATCTTTCTGCGCCCGCACCACCGCACCACTCTTACGGGGTAGACTTATTTTAAGGCCTTTAAACAATTATCCGTGAATGGCAACTAGGTGGATGCAATGAAGCCAGCTGTTTTCAGGAAGGTCAGCAACTTTGATTAGACATTTTTTCTGAAGCCAGTAATAAAGAAGTTAGCTATTTAGTCTACAAACGACCTGACCCTGGAAAAAAAAGAAAGCTGCAGACTAGATCAAGCTATGCTCAAAAGTCCTTCCTTGATTTTGATATGCTAGTGCACTTCTTCTTTCTTTAATCTTGGTTACAATTAGCGAGGATATCCGGAATACAGAACAGAATTCTCATCACCAAACAAAAGCTTACGATCAGATGCTCGTGCGAGAATTGGCAGTGAAAGGCCGCAAAGGAGGAAGGGTCAGAAAGAGATTTTCTTGTACTGCTTATATTCTCAGTTCTTCTATTAAGTGCTTTCGACTTGCTGGTACTGATTCTTTCAGATACTAAGGCTAGCAACAAGGCTTCTTCAGAGGCGAGTCGATTTGAGTCGCCTGAATTGTATATGGTGATTTTCTGAGTGCATTGCCTAATTATAAGGGCACGATGAAAGAAATACTTATGCGCCATACTTGTTTGCGACAGTGCTTCATTTGTGTTCTGCGGCAAAGTTTTAAATTAAAGAATGCAATGTGAAAAGCGAGCGAGCTACTTGATGCTGTCTTTGTGATAGAACACTCATTTACACACCAATCAAAACACACACTCATGACTGGTGGCTAATACAATCAGGAAATGAAGAATGGCGCACGATTGCTAACGCTCTAGTTAAGGGGGCACTGCTTCACCGTAAAGGTTTCCTCCAACGCGTATCATTCGACGCATACCCAAGTTACCGAAATAAGTAGCACTTTAGGACATATAAACACGATAGGTTTAAGGACCATTCTTTATGACTTGAAGCCCTCTCTTAATTACTCAGCTAGTAACGTCTTGCCTTCTGTAACATTCTGAGCTCTAATACTGTGCCGAAAAAAAAAACTAAATTGTGTGATAAAACTACTGCCTTGTGGTGGCGGAAAAGGCCTCCCCGGCGGCAGAACCCCGCCTCAGCATCGCCGTCGCAAACCCCAGAAAAATACGCACTGAGATGCTAGTGCTTTTGTGTTTTGGGTATGCTCGGCTAAGTAAGCAGCGCGGCCCATGGCTTCAGTCGCAGAATGTCCGAGAGCGCAAACACAGAGGACAGAACAACTTGACATGCTGTCAAGTTGACCTGCTGCCGCTCCCAACAAAACATACCCAAGCCGGCGGCGCTCAACATATTAACGCGATGCCAAGGTCTGTACTGCGGATGGTGTCTATACTGACGGCACGGAAACGAGGGAGAAGCTAGGATAAGAAAAGCAAGCTCTCTAAAACTGGTTACATCCAGAGCTCCTCAGTACTACCAGTTGCGAAAGTTCTTATATAGGGCCCATGTATCAAAAAACGACGGTTTTGATTAGTGAAAATTTGGACGTTTACGAATGGTGGCGGTACCCGCGGCCATTAAAAAAGACTGCGTCTTAATTCTACACTTTCTGGTTGCTAATAGATGCACGACCATTATGAAAAATAACATTAGTTGCAGGCTTGCAGATGTTATTAGGACGACAGCCATATAAGTAATTAAGATGGAAAAGAGGAGCGAAACATTTTGTTTTCAAATGGCAATGGCAGCAATAGCAAAAAGCTTGTATTCAGCGCTTCCAGATGGTGCGAGAATTCAGGCACCCCGAAAATGCGTACAAAATCCAGTCCCTTTTTGAAGCGGAGTTTCGCAACTGGTATGATCCAAAAGGTCTGGTTACAACAGGCACTTGGACCACTCGTAGCAAGATGCAAGAAAGGGGTGGGGGGGGGGGGGGGGGATGAAGGGAAGTCTAATGGGAGATCGCAAAATCACAAGAGCAGCTCGCGGAAACTCTGAATTTTCCGGAGCTTATTTTGAGAGCCCTTGGACCAAGAACTGTCGATGTTTCAATATTGTCCATGGGAAAGCAAGCCTGTTCTCCTCCGCTGATGCACATGTACATCCCGATTAGTTCCTTATGGCAAGCAAGAAAGTTAGTGAAGAAAAATAGAAGAGAGCCTCTACTTCACTATATACTTTCACGCCTCGCAGCACCGGAAAGGAGAAATCTTAGGCGAAAATGGGGAATGGGCGCGCGACATTCGGTGGGCTGTACTGCGCTCGTATATGTGACAACAAATTTTCTGCAGCTGTGTAAAACCAGGAGTCACTCGATGTTCTTCCCTTATGACAATCGAGAAAGGCAACAATGCCTGAACGACTAAACACCATCAAAATAACCACAGCGAAGTGGAATGTAGGTTCATCGATAGAGCGCACTTCCAAGACTAGAATTGTTCCCATGAAAGGCACCGCTGAACATTTCATACGAACTTATCTCGTATAATTCACTTCTACTGTTTATCAAATGGTAAACTGATCTCTCCAACACAGTAGCATAGCAAAATAACTTTGCTGCACTAGAACTGCTGTCTTGTTTCAGCTTGCACACAACCCAACAGGTTGGAAGCATTACGGGTGCAACGACCATGGTTTCCGGCACAGCATGATACATTTTAGGCACTTCACAACTGCAAAAAGGAGTTGTTATTTGTGATGACTGCTTTAGAATGATACATCGTAACATAGAAATAACTCTTCATTCACGCCCTGTGAAAAACGTATGACAAACGTGATGAAAGTTTTATGAATAAAAAAGCTGACATTTTGAGGAAACGTATTAAGTATTGGTGTGCGTTTAAGAAGCTTCCTTCGCCTCAAATGGCCGTTGAACAGCGCTACGTGAGCACACCTGAAGGCCACAAAGGCTGCGAGAGAGCTTGGGTTCGAGCTGGTAAATTTAGACTCCTGTGTTTCCTCCAAGTACGCGACACTGTAAAAACTTGTGTCACTCAAGAAGATTATATGTTTAGCCGGTTTAAATTTTTCTGCATTCTTTTAGAAACTTTTTATGTCGTTTATATATCGGTGGTTCCTAATCAGACACTGGTGAAGGGACCTCCCTCTGGATACTTACTTTATGCGTCATGTCTATGAAAAAAAAAAAAAATCCTCTTCTTGTACATAAAATATTCGCGGGTTGTTAAAACAATACAGTGTAATCAGAAAAGGGTGGTTCGAATTTGGTGCGCAGGTAAATCTAACTCTCCTTTCAAAATGAACAATTTTGAAAAAAAATACAAAAAAAAATACCATGGGGTACATTGCTTCCTTCTTAGGAAACATTGCTTTCTCATCAGGCGGGACCTTCCTGTTGTCAAGCCATCCTGGCGTGAATGATAGAGTTAGACGCACGTTTCCTGAAACCAAAGTAGTGTCCTTTCCGAAATTCAACAGACAGGCTTCATTTTCAGATAATCGAACCGCTAACGCATTTAAATCAAAGTCCAAGAAAAACAGATGCCTATCATGAGCACCCTGAAAAAGCAACACGAGTTGACCATCTGTTTTCCTTTGCTTCCGAACAACTACGACGGCATAGAAAGTGGCCAAACAAAGCGCTGAAGAAAGGAAATGACTCCGGGAGAATGAAATTAAGTAACGCACAGAGTTAAATGCCTTTGGCATCCTCATCACGGGATAATGCAAAGACAAAATAAAGATCTGGGAAGATTTCAGGGCGTCAAAACATGAGTTGCCTAGAATTTTCTCTGGGTTGCAGCAGACGAAACACATGCATCACATTCATCTGATTCAGCTCAAACGTATGGGCAAAGAAAAAAGACGAGCACGGCCGCTGCCAATAGCTAGTTTATCAGAGATCGAACTACTGCATATACCGAACATACTCACATGACAGTGCAGACGCAACTACGAAAGGAATCGAATAAACAATAAGTTACCGACCAGACTAGAGTACAATTTTGTCTCAAGGTGGCAAAATGCAATATATGTCACTCACATAACCTTGACACGCATCTCTTGGAAGAAGTTCTTCCAAGGTACCACGAAAGGTTTATTGCTTAATTTAGCATATGATTCTTACGCAACGGAAACGTGGTATAAAAAATATTGCAGTCTGAATGTGATGTCAGAATAGTAACTAGGTCAATAGTTGCCTCTCTTGTAATATAGTCATAAGCAAAATGCGAAAACAAAATAATTATCAGTTGCTAGTGCAGTCCGCATAATTAGAGTTTCGTGCCCCGCATCTCGCAACCCTCCCCCGCGCCGCCTTCCTCCTTATTTGTGAGGAAATTGTAGCCTGACAGGGACATCTCAGCAGAGCCAAAGAGTAAATCAACACACAAGATACTTAATCTGCACAATAAACAATGCATTTCTCTCATGATGGCGGTTACCTTCCGATTGAAAAACAAACAATATCCCAGGAAAAAAGGGCCTGGTTTAAAGGATGATCAAAGCTATCATAAAAGATAATATACCGAAATAATTAAAGACAATTTGAAAACAGAAACTTATACCGAACTCGACACCGACATAAACGCGTGAATTAAAGGTATACCTGAAAATGTTTGTAGCTTCCTCGAGAGACCTTAGCGCTGAGCTGTTTTATATTATGTCATCACTTTTATAACAAAGGACTGGACAAGTATAGAGAAGGACCTGAACAAGCGCGGGCGCCCATGGTCCTCTTCCTCCTTTTAGTTTTCTTGTTCTTTATGCTAGATGGGATGCATTTGTATCTCCCGCTCTTATAGAAGAATATAGTGTATTATTGTCAGCACTTCAGATGCAGAAACTTGATCCGTGTCCTTCAAGGGGATGTCCACATTTACCACACCACGTATTTTCTCTGCGTACTACCTCTCGAACGGCACACCATGCATAGTCTGGTGAACTGTAACAATGACTTGACATCACTCTCCTATCAGGTTGGCGGAGACAAATGAATAGCTATTAGGAAATTATTAAAACTACTGCTAGTAAATGTAAGATGGGGGTTTATTGAAGTACTCAGACTGGGCAGATCAGCGCCAGCGAACAGTCAGGTCCAAAACGTAAATCATAGTTGGTGCAGAAAAAAAGGCATGCAAATTCATTACAAAAACATAAATGAAGTTTTGAACGTCTCCTCACAATTGATCGACAAGATAATTTGGTGTTAGACTCTGGCCGGCAATAGCTACGAAGTCATAGAAGAGGCTGGTTGGTTGGTTGGTTTGTGGGCTTTAACGTCCCAAAGCAACTCAGGCTATGAGAGACGCCGTAGTGGAGGACTCCGGAAATTTTGACCACCTGGGGTTCTTTAATGTGCACTGACATCGCACAGCACACGGGCGCCTTGCTTTTCGCCTCCACCGAAAAGCTGCCGCCGAGGCCGGGATTCGATCCCGCGTCCTTGGGAACAGTAGTCGAGCGCCGTAACCACTGCGCCACCCCGGCGGGGTTAGATAGGAACTAAAACGAAATGGTGTGAATAGTGTATATTGGTACTACTACTGGTTGTTACGCGTGTATCTACTGGTTGTAAAAATGCGTCAAGTATGCATTACGGCAGCCACACACGTCTTGCCAGCTGCTGTCACGTTATGTCGCGTTCATGTCACGAACACAAAGTTAGCGTCGCTGCTTTTGTGAGCCACATTACTTAGCCTAATGCAGTATCCGTCCCTTCGTAAGGAGGACCAGTTCCAGTGGTTAACTTTGACTTATGTTCACTGTGTTCAGTAACACTGGCCAAAATGTACCCACCGATGCTGCTGAAGAATGAGTACATATTTTGCGGTCAGCGAGCGTCACTTCATCAGATGCGCACGAATAAGCCCTATATAAATACTTCAAAGAAATGCAAACGAGTTATTTTATTTCTTGCTGTTCATTTCCATGATATTACTAAAATATATTACTAATAGTATATTGCAAGAAGCACTTGTATAATTTATGCTACGCTCAATTTTTTAAGCACAGAATAGAAGAACCGCAAGCATTTTCTTCTTAGCCGACTAACACACTCTCGTGCCATAAGAGAGCTTGGCATGAAGGACCATCTACATGCGCGCTTTTAGATTAGGTTAGCTGTCGATTAATTAGGTCGTTAGTTGGTGATGCATCGAGTTTGCATGCTATACAGATTTTGGATGCACTTGCAGCAAGAAGCCTGTCTTCCCATGCGTGCCTTTATTTTTCACATATGCGCTTCAAAAGCAAGCAAGAAAATTCCTAGTCGAATACAAACATGTTGCAATGTTTCTTGAAATATACTTTCTAAACCTTTGTCAACCAGCTAACTTTATCGAAAGACGCGCTTGAAAACTGGCTGCCCTTCCAACTTTACCTTCGATTTTCAACGCTGGACGCATTATTTCTGTAGCACGCACAAAACATCCGCGCACGCGTGTTTACAATTGCGTTTTTATGTTTTTTACCAATAAACTGTTTGACGTTATTGTGATATTTACTGGTGCAAATACTGCCCAGCTGCGGCCTCTGCGGCGAGCGGTACTTCAAATAAAGAAAAGCGATCTGGTTGAACCAAACGTTAGAGATGCTGTAAAACACCCTAAAACTTCCGTTCGCAGGTGTCTAGCAGCATAATTACAGCGGCTTCTTAGTCACCGTTTACACAAATATTTTCCATCGCGTACGCTCCGTGTACACGGAGCTGTGTTGCACAAGCGCCCGAATTGGCTGCCGGAAACGATTCCAGCGCTCAACGTTGCGAAGCAAGCGCTCCGGCTGATTAACGGACACTAATAAACGAGGTGCATAATGAATGCTCTCTTGCACTACGTTCACTTAAGCTCAGTGCCGTTTCCCCCCCCCCCCCTCCTTTTCGTGCATAGAGAGAGAGAGCTGCGTTGTGCAAACGCTGTTCGCCAAGGTATTCGCACTCGCGAGGCGATTGCCTCCTAACCACAAAGGAGCCCGGCATAAGCCAGACGTCCGACCAACCGTGAGGCCAAGTGCAGGAGAGCTGCGTGAAGGGCAGCGCGCAGTCCGTCGAGGAATGTAAACAGCGCGCTTCATTCAGGGGTCTCCCCAGTGTCGACGTACGTAGGCGTCGTGCTATGCCTCCAAAAGAACTTGGAGGCTTTGTCCGGCACCCGCAAAACACATACGCTAACCGTGGTTATTAATGTGGGCTTCAGCAGCGTACTGCCTGGCACGCTTCGTTCCACTCTTCCGGGCGGGATCGTTAGGGTGCAAGAAAAACCGTTTGGTGAACGGTACTCCGCTTTGCACCCTCTGGAGGTTGGCAGGCTCATTTTTCTTGGTGATATGTGGTGTATTTTTTTTTTTCGCTCGAAGGGGTCGCTGAGAGCGACATGCGTGCGGCGCCACCTGGTGAAAGCGGTAGCATGCGTATCTCCTAGCAGCGGGGGATTGCTTGGCGTCGGAGCCAGGCGCCTGGCGTCTCAACGCTTCCTGGTTTCAGCGGTTGAAGAATTGGGAGGGGGAGCTACAGCGTTTCCCTTCGCCACAACCATGTTTAGTTTCCTTGTTTTCTGTTCTCACTTCAGCAGCGGACAGTATTATACTAATAGAGATTGTACTTTACATTTAACATTCAATATTCAGTGAATCAAGTGCAAAAATTAAATACGAAAAATGATTTATTGTGAAAGTGCCTGCTGCATAGAAATAAATACACCACAAAATTGGTTTGCTCTGTTTTCTAGGGTTTAACGTCCCAAAGCAACTCCGGCTATGAGACGCCGTAGAGGAGAACTCCGGAAAGTTTGACCACCTGGGTTTCTTCAACGTGCACTGACATCATCCAGCACACGAAAAATTCAGGTCAGCAATAAACTTTATATTGTACATTGCTCTAATATTTCAGCGAAATTGCAGAAATGCTTGAAAAAGTACACATCAAATTCATGGTCGATTATAGGTGCTAAATAAAAATGCTAGTTAGATAAGGATGTGCTAATTGAAAGTACCGACAAGCGTAGCAAATTATGAGAAGGATCAGAAATATAATTATAAAGAGCCTAGAAACAAAATAGCAGTACTTAAAGGAAATAGAAGTGCACGGTATTCAATAGTAGTAGTCATAGAACAATAATTACGCAATAAGTAAGCCTTGTGTAGAGCAGTAAGTTGGGATAGTTGGTTGATATTCATCATACGAATACGGCAACTGCGCTTAACAACAAGGACCATAGACAAGTGTTGCTGAAATAGAGGTACAGCGTTCATCGTTGTGTTCAGTTGAGGACTCTCCTCCGGTTGTGTGAAAAGAAACAGAGTCGAAAGGACTCGCAGTCTGGCATGCGTCGGGGAGAGAAAAAAAAAAAAAAAAAGAAAGCAAACAATTTTATGAACACAACCAGTCCTGAAGCATCTTGTTTTTAAGAACTGGTATCAGGCTTCTCGCTTCTATTAAAAGCTACAAATATTGCTCATCTTACAAGTAGCCGACGGTATAACGTCTTTGCGAAGTCGAGGATGCATACAATTTGGCCATGCATGGTAAGTAGAATGGTTTGATTATGTTCCCATTATTAAGGTTTCTGTTAAGTTGTCCATATGCATGTCCCCATGCTCCTTTTTGCGGCTGCCTAAATACAAATCTTAGTTTAATTCGAAATAGGAAGATCTAGTTTGATCACAATAAAGTCGAGGTAAGTAAAAAAAAAGTCTTACAACCAAATGTAATTGTGCGCTACTTCTGCGACTGAGGTCATAAATAAATTTTTTGGGTGAAAAGTTTGAATAGCAATTTTGTAAGCCTCCGATAGAGGTTTAACAAGTGCAAGTGTTCAAAAGATAGCGCTCACATCTCTCAATCCAATCACAATTGAATACGGTCGTCTTCGGTACTTCCTGGAATATTCTAGAATATGCAAAGAGAGTGCGAAACCTTTACCGAATGTAGTTGTTCATCGAGCAGATTTTGAGGGCAGGAATCTGAATGCCACTGTTCGTTACATCAAGCGGGAAGCACCACATGCCAGATGGCGTAACGTGGTCTGCCGAAGAACGTTGCAGGAGTCCAACAGCAGTCATCGACTCGTCGGTATCACTGGTGGACAAATGAAACCGCCTTAATTAATACAATTGAGCGCCAAATTTCAAGATAAAGCAGTCGCCAAATTTCTGGATAAATCAATATAAAATTAAATATTCTAGTCAAATCGGCGAAAGGAGACAGAATTAACGAGAAATGCCGGTCATACGCAGGGTCAACATCCCGGCTATGAAGCATGCTGCAACGCACTTGATTTCATCATCTTCATTTGTAGAATTTACGCAGTGCATTTCAATCCAAATGAGTTGCCCCCGCAAGTTGGCGATTACAAATGAGGCTATGCAAAACATAAGCAGCGCTAACATGCAAGGAAGTGGAAGTGCATTGCAGAAGCAATTATACTGGGGTGTAGTAAATTCTGAACCGACCGTATGGTGTTTCCTTGAACCATTCATTTAGCGAATACGCAGAAGAATTTATAAACATTCTGCAGAAAAAAAAAAAGCCACCAACAGATAACGAGCTCAACACCTGCAGGACCCAAAGCATTCTCACGGGGCTGCTGAGGGCGCAGCGGAGTGGAGAGCAGCAGATCGTGGTCGGTGCGGAAGGGAGGCATCGTGCAGTTGTAATGTGGCAAACGGATTGGTCGACTCGCAGGTGTCTCGGTTACTAGCCATCGACACAGACGACCGTCTCGAATCGGCGTCGCGTTGTCTGGCAAAGCTAAATACGTGGGCTGACTAACCTGATATCAGTCAAAGCGAACCGTTTTGTTTAAGAATTATTAGCCGTGACCTCACTCGCTTGGCCTTACCAGGATGTCCACAGCGCTCCTCAATTTCGCCCTCAACGGGTGTACTTCACCTACTATAGACTCTCGAGTCCGCGCCATCCCTCGTCTCCGTTTACCCCGCTCTTCACTGAAGGGCCAACCTTGTTCACTTAATGTTTTTATCGTCACCATCATCATCAATGCACCGAACATGCATTTTGCCTGGTTTCGAAGGGTGACACGCACACCAAGTGTACTGGGACGGAAAAAACAGGTGATGGGTCCCGACTTAAGGGACACACATGATTAACGTTGCCGATCTTCCCTGTTTGTGACGTCACGGCACAACTCAAGCTGAGAAAGAGAAACCTAAACCACTCAAAACGGATAATGACAATCATTTACGGCACGTATATGAGGCCCAGGGCGTACATCACGCATTCCAGAGCCATGCACTATGTTTGAAAGAAAAAATGACTCAACGAAATAATTGGTGCCTCAAATCCTATAAAGCACCCTACAGTATACAAGCTCAGCCGAACCCCTAAGGGGTTAATGAAGTATCTTTTTTTTGTCACACTTTCTGGGGAACATTGCGAATTTGTTTTGTGAAATGTACCGACATCTTTTAGAGGTGCATTCTTCAATTTAGGTCAAGTGGTTTGCATGCTAGGAAGAATGTGTGCATGTTTTTATTTCCGCAAATTGATGCTGATACTTGAAGCGCTCAGAGATGATGTGCAACGATGTCGCGATGATGTGCCAGCACATCATTGCGACCTACGAAGCTAAGTGCACCCCATATTACGTGACTGTTAGCATCTTCATATCAGAACAGCGGCGATGTTGATGCTGCCTCAGAAAAAGAAATGCTCGCTGCTATGAGCAGGTACTATCGACAATGCCGAGGCATTCTTTTTATCTTAGTTTAACATCGGGCACTTTTCAGCATTTAAACAGTGTAGAACAAAAGAACCATAAACTTTCATGCATTAATTTGTAGCCGGGTGGACAAGTTTTTGTATGTGCATTGGACACATATGAAATGTAGGCAGTATTTGTAAAACGAATAAAACAAGTGGTTGCCCTCGGAAAAGGTTCGCGCACAACAGGAAGGCTGTAATTTCAAAATCCTAAAATCCTGTTTCTTACCTACTTTTATGTTGTTTCTTACTTATTGACGTTCAAATGTCTAATATAATGCCTTTCCTATTGTTATATACTTTGCTTGCGTTATTCCATATAATCCCAAATTTTAATTGCGATTGCAGCGTTTACATTACACCTGGGTCGAACCATCAGTTTGTCGAGGCTAAGTGCTGACATTCCTTTTCTGATTATTGCATCCACTACAATTTAGCTGTATTTTATAACGATACGGCTATATGGCCGTAACCGTTAAAGCGTAATCCCTGAACTAATTTTTCAGATACTGCCGGCAGGTGGGCCGTATTGTAGAAATACATAAAAACAAAACATCATCAGCTAACACATAAGTGCATCTGATTCGCTCCTAACCACAGTAATTGTTTTTTGCGGAACATAACCGCCTCAATGACTGAGAAGTGTTACGCAAGCATGCACACCTATTTCCCTCTGAATAGCCATTTCCCTGTAAATTCGCGGGGCCGCATGGTAGTCTCTACTCCCGCCAACTCATTCCCACTTCATCATTCGTTATATCGCTCATTTCATTCGCTGTTCACGTACCACCTGACGCCACATGATGTGGGCCAGGTCCGGTTCGCCCAGGAGTGCCCGAGAACCCCAAAACGCAGCAATCCTGCTAAGCCCTATACTTCGGAATCGCGGACAAGCGTGAGGTGCCCATAAATCAAGTCAGCTACAATAAAAGCATAATGAAAGGTCCTGACACTCCCGTCCCCCTTTCGACGAGGCATCGCTTTAGAGGTTTCTGGTTGAAGGTAATGCGTAAGGCGGAGAGCTCTCACACGAGGCGTGAAAACGTGCCGTTCACACCCTCAAGGTCCCTCTCTAACGAGGTTATGCGTGACAGGTGCGTAATGACTGCGATTTCTCCCCTTTGAACGGTGGTGCACTGTGAGACGAAAACCTCAAGAGTGCACTGCTATAGTTTGTTTAAGCTGTCTTCCTGAAGAAGTTCTCAAGATGGGTTGATCGTTAAGGGAACTGCTAGGGTTTTCAGGCCCTGAAGTGTACCTCTGTTGATCTCCGCTCTCTGCGTTTGTTCGGCCTCACAGTTGTTATTTAATCACGCCCTACACAGTAAGACACATGACTTTCCTGCAAATGTTACTCAGGGGAAAGTATTGAAAATACCTTTTGTATTGCGGTAAGTGATTCTTCCTCCCGGTTATTCAACGCGTCTGTTCCACTCGATCGTTTCATATTTCGCAAGTTGAGAGTTTATCTAATTTATCCCAAGCTTTCTTAGAACGAACCGCCTGTAGCGAACACCGTTCCGCTTTCGAGTGGTATTTGAGGCGTGTAATTTTGAGAAACCGTAAGAAATTGCTGAGCGCCGAAATATTGAGCTCAAACCAGATTATTATCACCGCCGGCTCTTTGTCGTTGCCGGACTGTGCGATTCATAACACGTTTTCTATATATGCATGACGCCAACTATATCCGATAGCCGCGGAGAATCAATACCATGCGCAGAGATCAGAAAACCACGGTACTGTTTGGAATGTTCGCCTCAGCGCAGCTTACTGTGGAAGTCGGGCAAAATAAAACATTCGTCTAGATTTCCCGGGTTTGCTGACCACAAAACGCCTCGTGCTGCGCTAAATAATATTGCAAACTATGTTGTGTCCGCATAGTCTGCCCGCAAAATTTGGCATCGAAATGTGTCGCCGAATCAGACGCCATCACCTGGCGTTTTCATATTGAGTCATTGATCACTAGTAGTTAGTAGTGATTAATGATTATAAGATATAATAAAAAAATGAATGATTATTAGTGATAGGTAGTTATGTGATGTTGTAGAACGCCGCTGCAGCGCCATGCTTTCGGGTTCTCCCAGTGCAGTTTCTGCAGTGAGCTCTAAGTTTTCATCATTTTTTTGTTTCTTCTTTTGTCTTTCTCTTTCATTGTTTCTTCTTTCACACCGTTTTTTTTTTTTTTGACCTCGTCGGCTTCGCTCCTTTCCATCTACCTTTGAGTTCTCCACGCAGAAGTCTACTTGAGATGCTCAAGACACAAAGCGTCATTTTCCTCACGACTTCATTCGCAGTAACAGCGCTCCAGGTTCCGATACTGGACCATGGGTCGCTAGTACTCGATGGTTAATGGTTGAAATATAGCATTGTTGCACTGTCGATAAATAGCAATACTGATTGCATTAATAGCAGTGGATGTACGCGCATAGATATTCTTCTGAGTTAAAAGCTGCAGCATGAATTTAAAAGAAATGATCTAATTACATGGTACATCATAATTAGCGCATAGGATAATAAATCAAAGAATACTTGAAGCTGATTAATTGAAAAAAAATATTCTGGTTTTGTATCTCTAAGGTCTGTTCTAGTACCCATATGGCAGACAATGGTGACTATAGCGCTAGCCAATCCGAGCAGATTGAGCTGTGTCCACTTTTGTATTACCAGGAATCAGTGATCACAAAACACTAAGTGAAGTAAAAGAATCACACCGACAAAATGAAGCACAATTAGATACAAACTATTTAATACGACATACATCATGGGAATTGCTACTGAACAACTAGATCTAGAGTCAGCAACTGAATTTTCCCAATTCGAGGCGTTAGGTCGGAGATCTGCATGCACTGTTAAATGAATATTGCTTCTGTTCTGAAGCAAACATTTAGCCACGTTAACGGCCCGGTTCTTGTCGGCATTGGGAGCTAAAAATCCCGAGCATGGCTCTGGTAGGTGGTGACGTAGGGTGACGTCACCTGACCACGGGGCATGGCTGATTTGGCAGGAGATGTCAGCACGGGCCTCTCCTTTCAAATGGAAGGGTGAAGTCGGATTCAGCTTTACAGGACCCTTGAATTCTGAGTACACACAGTAATACAAGGTGACGCGGTCGATTTGTATGACATGGTTCAGGTGGCCTTTCTCATACGACTGAACGCTACAGTGTGTGTGAGCTACTAGATGAATAAATTAAGGGGTGACTAACCGAGTGAGCAGCAAAGTCCATGTACGTGAACAACGATCCGTAAGTAGCGTCGTCAAGTTGGAATCATTAAAGGTACCGTTTAGGAGGAGCTTAAGGTTCCCGGCAATTTTTTCGACAGGGGGGTACTAACGCCTCCGCAATAAAAACAAAGAAGTGTATCAGCCATATGATCGAATCACACACACACACACACACACACACACACACACACACACACACACGATGCAATAAGGCGCCAAAAGGAATATAATAGGTGAGGTTGGCGAAAAGAGATGTCTTTCAATTCTTGAAATATAGACGATATAAGAAAACGCTCCGATCCAAGGCTGTGAGGAAAAACAAACTATAAATATACATGAGGAAGGGGCGCAAGGCAGAAAGAAAGCAGTTTGGCTAACAGTAATACGCAGCAAAATGGGCCAATGCGCCCATACGGTGTATGTATCTACGCTTACGAAACGATGTAAAAAGAACGGAATAAAAATTTTGAAATGACTTGACAACAGCCGGATTCCGAGCAAACCCAAAAGCCAACACGACACATTAGAGGAGCTGAAGAAAGCGAGACACGGAACACTTATTAATGCGGAAGCTTAACAGGCTATGTAGGGGCCAAAACGGAGGTGGATGGATGGAATAGTTTTATTTGCACCCGTTCAAGTGATCAGAGGGTGATTAAAAATAAATAATTATTACAACTAAGGATAGCTTTAACAATGTAAAAAATAACAATAAAAACAAATAAAATAAAAGGAAACAAACTAAGGAAACAAATAATGTCAAATAAAAATAAACATATTATAGAGTAGGACAGCAAAAATGCAAAACGTCGCGGCAGCGCCAATGTTTTCGCATTCTCTTGATACAGTTTCTTCAGTGACTTCTAATTTTTTCCTTTTCATTTGAAAATCACTCAGGTAAGGAGAAAAATGTTTATGCCCAGATGTTTTAATAGTACGCATTACAAGAGAATTATAAATCTAATATAGAAACTCATTTTTTGTGCACATTGCCGATGCGAGCGGCTTGGTCATGATCACAAATTAAAGTAATTCAGAGCTGCGACTTCTCTGCTCAAATCATGATTTTTCCCGATCACTTTTCTCAAACGCGGTACCCTGCCTTCAGTTCTGTAAAGATTGCTAAAAAGAAAAAGATTATCGTTGTCATTGCAAATACTGCTGCTTTAACTTTTACTGCGTTTTAGTTCCCCTCTTCTCTCGCTAATGCTCCATGTGGCGATTTATAAGGAAGAAAATGAATCCATGTTTCGAATTTACCAGTTTATTGAAAATTATATAAGATAAATATTGCACAATATTGTAGGCTTTGCAATATAGTTCGATACATAGTTTTGAAATCTGAAGTCATACAAGGATACCAGGAGGCCTTTCAGAAATCAGTGATTTTGGCCTTAGCTTTTTACGGTCAAAGGTAATAAAGAAATCCAAGTCTAGAATCTGCCACTTGATTTAAATTATTTAAGAGGAATATTGCATGCTATTATACCTTTTGGGGTAGAGTTCCACTACATACAGGTTGCAATTTTGAAGTCATACGAGGATATCAACACGCACATCAGAAGCAAATGCTTTCGACTAGAGCTCTTTATGGTCAAATGTGTGTTGTCTATTATCTTCGTTTCTGAGGTACTAACATATGATTAACCTCAGTGCCAAACCCATCCCGAGACGACTATTTTTATCAAGATGTGTGCCGCCTTCAAGCGAAAGCTTTATATAGCCTTCAGGAAGCGCAATGTTCGAAGCTCTATCCGTTATGCCTCATAAGAGATTCTGGTCTTATCAGATGGAAGCACCACCAGCGATCGCTGGCTTCGGAAATGGTTTCATTGTCTTGAGTCGCCAGCGCGCACCGGTTCACTCGCTTGCTGCATATTCATCTCAGTCCAGGCTGTTTGCTTATCGGGGATGCATATGCCGTAAACAGGGGTGAGCTTGCTGCTCGACTTGGTGCCCTTTGGACACGTTTCTTCGTGGGCGCCCATCGGGGCTGAAGCACTTGAGCTGCACATCTATTTTAGGCGCGTGAACTGAGGCGAGAGCTTCAGATAGCAATCGATTCTAGACCTGCTGAAAGCCTAGTTGGGCATTTAACGCGTATATCATATATAGTTTGATATAGGCTGCGCATGTCTGAGACGATCACCTCGTCTACGGCGGCAGGCCAGATGGCCTGACTCATGTAGCTAACTTACTGCCAGTTTACACTTAAAATAAAAAACAAAAGGCAAATATGTTCGCATTAGTCGTGAAGTGTACAAAGCACGTATATGCTCTTAGACTAAGCAGCACATGCACGTTACGAGTGTATATAGAAATTGTCACGTATATCTTGTTCGAGTTTATCTAAGAGACTTTATTGTTTCTTCAAATATTCTTCATACTTTGTTTATATATCGGGAAAAATTGTTTTGATGCGAAGAAAACGTATTCCAAAGTAAACTTTTGCTAGTTATACGTTTTGCTTCTTACAACAGTAACAAGAATAACAAAATATTTTGTGTTGTCTTTGCAAAAAATTCATGCATTTCTTAGGAATGAAACTCCGTCGTGGTGAATCTATGTCGATCCAGTTAGTTCGGTCTCATATAATCCTACATATAATTCACAACACTTGCGGCTCTCTATAATTAATGCTAGAAGTCATTTTTCTGATTATTATATTTGGAAAGATAGAAGTTATTCTAACTCAGATGCTCATTTCTAAAATAATTGATGTCAAGAAACTCTGCGATTTTGAAATCGTCGAGGTCTCCTAGGAAAGCAAAGTGATTTCTGTTGACACAAAACTACACGCCGAAATAACCACGAACTGTTACCGCCCGCATTTAGACAAGTTTTACCTAAACTTTTACCCTAATTAGTAACGATAGGACTTTTTTTTTGTTTTTCAAACAGATATCTGTTCTTATAAACTTTCAAAAGAAGATGAAAATATTATACTACATATAAAAACCTTATTAATAAATGTGTTTTACAGGCTCACATTCTTTTGCAATTTATTTTAGACAAAGCTGCAGACACGTTCGATGCCGTCTTCAACATCCACACACTTCCCGGTGTTTCCACGCGATATTATGGATTGCCACATTAAACCTTCACAGCCGGCATATGTGCAACGGTTTCCTGCAATGTTATATTATGAAACTTAATGCCTTGGCCTATCTAATTCGCCCACGTCCATTCCTTACCGCCATTTTTGAACCGCCATCATTATATCGTTGCACATATAATTCGAGCACATTCATTGTGTCTACTCGTTTGCGCAGTCTGACACTCCCTGTCATCTGCTGCAGCCAAACCGTCATGACGATCTCGTGCTGACTGCTGCATTTCCTCCACTTTTGTCCCACCCAACGCGTGTATTTCCGGGTGCTCGCGCATGCTTGTCATTTGCAGTGTGCCACTAATGGTCTCCAGGAAGCTTGTATAGGCAATCTGATATTTTGGTATCAGCGCCGTATAATATCAGCGCCGGTTTGGGCCGTATGTCAGTATAATGTATGGAGCTTAAGACCCAATAAATGAGGAAGTGTTGCGTTTGTGAGCTGGAAACGGTAAAATTTGCAGCACGTATACGGAGTCGCTGTGGACCGAATTCACGCTACTCTCGCTATGATGTAATGTTAGCCAGCCGCTTCCTCGAAGCGTTTGAACAAGAGGCCCTCGAAGGAGGAACTGCTGCCGGGCGCTTGGCAGGACAACGGGAAGGGTGCCCAGACAGTGCGGGCTCTTTGCCGTTTTTTGTGCGCCACCGGACTTGATTCGGGCTTGTAAAGCAAGCTGCCGTGACTGTATATATCTCGATATGCCTTCTCCCACATGGTCACCCATCATGATCCTCTTTCTTCTCCCCTTCCCCTTCCCTAGTGCAGATTAACAAGCCAGATTTCAATCATTCCGGCCAACCTATCTGCCTTTCTGTTCAATAAATCTGTCTGTCTGTTTGTCTCTCTCTCTCTCTCTCTCTATATATTTATATATATATATATATAGACAGAGAGAGAGAGAATACATATATATATATATATATATATACCTATATATACAGTGGCAAATTATCTCGTACCACTGGCGAAGAGCGCCGTTATATCTATCCAACTAAATAGAAAGCGATTTCCTATGCCTCGCTTATTTTGTGAGCCCTTCAGAACCACAAAACGAGAAAAGTCATGCAAAAGCGCATTCTTTTCCTGAGGTTGCGGAACAGCGTTTCCAAAACTCTCGAGGATGCAAGCTCTTCTTAGCTCTACTTGAGCATTCTACTTAGCCGTATTATACATTTATGCTTGACATCTTAAATATTATACGATACTGAACCACAATGTAGTAGCGTTAAAGGCCTACCTCATTACGAAAATTTGGCGTTGCCGGCGTTGTGAGAGAAAAATCACAAGAATGCCTGCGGCAGGCAGTAGTGGGCAGGTCACGTAGCCGTCGGCAATAAGTAGACCGTATGTTTTGTGATGTCAGTGGATCGCATAGCATGAAGTTGGCAGTGACGGCGGCGGCGCGGCTAGCTAATTTGAAACTGAAGGGTGAAGCGCATATCAACTCTTCAAGGCTCGTATTTCGAGTTTGCGTTGCTTTCGCAAGTGCCGTTTCCTTCCTGACCTCGAGGTCGCGACGAATATTCCAATGTATAGCGTTATTGTATTTAAAGTCAGCGACAAAGGTTTTTGGGATGTGGACTTGTGGAAAAACATCTATTTCTTCGTTGCCTCGCTAGGTTTTGCTGTGATATTTTTTTTCTTTGAATGGGGCGTGCATGTCCCCTCGTGATTCAGCTCATTTCATTCACTACGTTTGCCCATTTACACAGAAATAAATATTTTTCCAGGAACTCACGTCCGGCAATCTTTTCTCGCTGACTGTACATACATTTAATGCTATATCTTTCCTCCACTTTCTTAACAGTTGGGACGCAGCCTCGTGCCGCACAGCGGACTTTCATATCAACGTTGGGTTGCAACCGTTCATCGCAAAACGTTTCGATTAACGTCATATGTCTCTCAGGCAAGCTGCAGGCCAGGTCATGACGAGGATTCCAGCCGTCGACATATGTAACTACGCGATGTCAGTGCACGTTAAAGAACCCCAGGTGGTCCTCATTTCCGAAACAATCCATTGCGGCGGCTCTTCATAAATTGAGTCGCTTAGGGACGTCAAACCCTGGAGACCAAACCGAACCAAATCTTCTCTCTCTCTCTTTTTTTTTTATCAGCACTATTCCTAGTGGCACGGTGAAGAAATCACTAGCAATAAAATCCTCTCACTGCTCTCTTGGTGAAGGACGCAGAGGCGTTTGAGGCGTCCACTGAGTAAGGATGGCGTTGCAGCTCCTTGTAGGTCCTGAAAGGCAATTTTGATTGTATTTCCCGCGTCCATGGGAGGCCGCGCGACGGGATCTGCTGGTTTTAAAGGTGATGGCGTGACGAAATATAGTATCCCTCGTGTTGTGGTCCATATTTACCTGTTAATCTTGCTGCCGCAAGATAAAACTGCTGCTGATAGGATGTTTCTTTTATTCCATCAGGTAAATATTAGAATAACTATATATGGACGTTTTCTAGTATTTAGTTACAATAACAACGAGTAATGATTGATAACAGTAATGTCTAGATAACGAAGTGTCTGGAGTGAAAGTCTAACAATGAATGCATGGGAATTTTATCAACCCTGCAAAATGTATGCCTGTTGCCAATCAGCATAATATTCAGAACGCAATGTACAGACTGTCAAATCATGGATTAAGGAGGAGCTAGCGGAGAGGAAAGATGCTATGCTATGTGCAGATTGCTATGCTGAGTTAAAAACGTATAGAATTTATTTCGGGTTCTGAACTAGTTAGCCATTAGCAACAAATAGGTTCGACGGACTATCCTGGGTATACATGTTTGCAGTTTCACACAAAGATAAAAACGTTTTGCAAGAAGCATTAAAACGCCGAGCTTCTGATTTGCATAGTTAAAACCTATAATGCTTTCCTGACCAGAACATAATCTCAATTATTTTATTCTTTTTATCCGGTTTGATTAGCGTATAGGTGCAAACTATTTCGGTAGTAGAGAGCATTTAGGTTTTTGTCTTAGTTTAATCAAGCAGAAATTAAATATCGCACGTTTTAACAGTATTTTCTTTCAAACAAACACGGCTTGTGTAATCGCCGCTTGTTTTTATTAGGCGCTGAAAATCCGTCGAAGTTATCAAAAAAAACTGTTTGCGATATAGACATAGTCGCCACTATTACAACATGTAAAGAAGGAAAAGACACATTGCGGCTTACGCATAGGAAAAGTAATCAGCGACTTGTCTGCGGGGACATGCGCCATCTACCACTTCACATTTCTCGCCTTTTTCTGAGATCTCAACATAGAAAAACTAAGTATAGCATTGCGTCCTTTCGAGTTTCGCAGTTGACAATTTGTGAAAGACCGAGTATTGCATAAAAATTTATTAATATTTACAAATGACAGTGTCCTTCCTAGAAGAACTTCATGATTGCCTTTGAATGCTTGTGAAATCACAATTTCCCGTTCATTCAAAACTGGAAGCAGGAAATGTATTTTCAGACTTAATATGATTAAGAATAAGTAAGTGGTCCATATAGAAGGTGTGCCGCCGATAATGGGCACAATGCACGATGGAACACTTGCGGAAGATTATTCTACACCAAATATATTTCGTTTCTGGGAGACTGATCAGCAGATCAACCTCAGGGCCTGGGCGAAACAACAGAGGAACATCACTTCCTTTGCCTGATTGCCAACTTGCTCGAAGTTCAGTATAATTAGGATCAGTGAATGCAGCTCATACAGGTCTTCATGCTGCAAAATTTAGGGATGCGAGCAACATGAGTTAAGTGGGCAGAAATTTATTTATTTATTCAAAGCACCCCTAAAGGGCCTCCAAAAGAAGGTATTACGGGTAGGGAAGGGGAGTGGTAAAATCGTAATAATCACGGTACAATTAGCAGGAACCTGTGCAATAAGAAACATTAATTAAAGATTAGGCATAACATCAAAAGGAGAAAAAAAAACAGCAAAATATTGTACACATTTCTGTCTCAGCGAAGTAGCCCTTGGAAGTTTTTAGTCGGTTTCTGTAGTGATGTCAGATGGCAAGTTATTCTATTCACTGACAGTGCCAGGAATGAATGAATTGGCATAAGGCGATGAATGGCACGTTACGCGTTTAACTTTTACAGCATGATCAAGTCGTGGAAGTATGACATGAGGTGACTGAAACAAATCACTGAGTAGTAATGGATGATGATAAAGCTTCTGGAAAAGTGTTAACCGAGAATGTTTGCGACGATGTGCTGTCGTCCAGTTCAGCACGTTTTTCTAATGCTGTGATGTTTGTGAAAGGTAAGTAGTCTGAAAATATAAAATGCACAGCACGGTTCTGCCAAAGATTCGATGTTGGCGATAACATAGTCTTGATCAGGGTCCCTGAACGAGAGTTGTTCGAGAAGTTAATCACGATGCTTCTGGCGTTAAAGTTTAAGAAGGCTTATTTTTTATAGTGCTGCGATCATGGGTTTCGAAGAGTGATTAACAAAATGAACTTCCCTGAAATCGACGGTCAGACTGTTGGCGAGAATGAAGGATGCACAGCTTCAGCACAAAAAAATATTTTGGTTACCATAAAGAGTAATAGGAGGATCCCGCACCCCCAGTGCTAATCTCCTAGATATCTCCACGCCGTAAAAGGCAAGTCATAGCTTTCTTAATAATCGCCCTAATTTTGAGGTAAATATTCATTCCTTCGAAAGAATACGAATTCATCTCACCTAACAAATGAATATTCGAATAAATATTCAGTGTTATAACATACTAATATGGACCTAATGGCTATAATAGTAGATCTTTTAATACTTAGGATAAGCTTGTTTTCAAATGTTGTCATGCGCTAACAGCAAGTGCCTAGGGATGCAGCAGGAAACCAATGGGATGCGTTTTAGCAGCAATTGTGAGGGAAATGTGGTGCATTGTAAGGGGCATGACACCGCCAGACACAGAATGTTCACCAATGTACTCACCTTCCAGGTCCTGACGCACTGGATCCTGGCAAGTGCGTGCCCTTCGGTCTACTGCCTGCCATCTACCGGAATCATCTGCTTGCATGAAGCAAGCCCGCCGCCATGTACAATTTTCCTGCCCCAGAGTAACACCGCCTGTCACCCGCCACTACTAGCACACTCCTGGCTATCGACCTGGCAAACCTGGCCTTCGGCGACGTCAACTGTCACGGGACCGGAGCACAGCCTATTTAATCACCAGCAACCCACCAGCTACTCGGGGCATGACACCGCCAGACACAGAATGTTCACCAATGTACTCACCTTCCAGGTTCGTTACCTCCCGTTTTGTAGAGAACTAAGAAGCGATGACAGATTCCTCGTCGCGGTGTCGTGCCCCTACGATTTGAAATGCCGCGATCTTGCCAACTTCCTTCGCCTCTGTTGTGAAGTGTATGCTTTTGATTTGCTCTGTCAATTTCTGTTATTACTCTCCGGCGATGTTGAGGAAAATCCTGGACCCCCTCTTAATGCTGATGAACTCACAGAAGCCATCACGCGGTTAGAAGCTAGCCTCGCTGTCCTTCGCGAAGATATTAAACAAATTAAATCTGCCCAAAATACACAAGAGAAGTTAATATCCGATTTGTTAAACCGCACCAATAATTCTGACACAGCTGAAAAAAGCTCAGGCAATGTCGCCAACACAGACATGACACAAAAATTTGAACAGGAAATCGCAGCACTGAAGGCAGCAAATATCGACACCAATAATCGCATGCGCAGAGCAAATCTTTTGTTCTTTAGAATCGAAGATTCCTTTAATGAGCAATGGAAAGATTCCGAGGACAAAGTTCTGTCGCTCTGCGAAACAAATCTTGACCTTAAGCTCGACCCTTCGTGCATAGGGCGTGCACATCGCCTTGGTAACTTCTCATCCGGGAAAAAACGCCCAATAATCGTCAAACTCGCCCATTTTAAAACCAAAGAAAGCATACTAAGCTGTGGGCGCAAGCTCAAAGATACAGATTTTGCCATTAGAGAAGACTTCGCTCCTGCCACGCGGTTTGCACGCTCAAAACTATTGGCATTCGTCCGGCCACTGAAATGCGCGTTTAAGCTCTCCTTCGATAAACTACACGTGGGAAGCAAATGCTACTTTTACGATTCCGCATCCAACAGCGTAAAAGAGCATACCATGCCTCGCCCCACTTCGCCCATTGTTTCAACATCTGATAATACTTGTGCAAATGCAAAATGACGCCCTATCCCGCAATTCACTCCGATTGCTTTAAGCACCCGCCCGCGCTGTTTTCTAGATTTCAGTATCATTTATACCAACATACGAAGTGTAATCCCGAAGCGTGAAGACCTTCATTCTTTTATCGAAGATAGTAAACCGGACATCATTCTGCTCACCGAAACGTGGCTACACCAGGATATATACGACCACGAAATTTTCCCTTCCAGTATCAACTTAACACTGTATCGTCGTGATCGGCAGGAAAAAAGAGGAGGAGGTGTACTTTTAGCCGTCAGAAGCTCCCTATCATCATCACTCATCTTCCATGACGACAACATCGAACTATCATGGGTCTGCGTGCAATGTACAGCTATAAAAGTAGTTTTTGGTGTCTGTTACCGTCCTCCAGGAAATAATCCGTCGTTTAGCAATTCCCTTCACATATCACTGACGTTAATTCGAACGAAATTACCCAACGCCCCTATATTTCTTTTCGGAGACTTCAACTATCCGACCATCAACTGGCCCCTGCTATCAGAACTTCATAAGTCATCGTCAAACGAAGCAAACCAGTTTCTAGACTTAGTTTTAGATTTCAACTTACATCAGGTAATAACATACCCTACACGGGGCGACAATACTCTGGATCTCTTGCTTACATCTAATCCGGATGACATCAAAAGTATAAACCTAATACCCGGCTTCAGCGACCATAGCATTCTTCATGTATGCATAGCACTGCCTATCAAAAAGCGATCTCCCACTCATAAACTAATCACTGACTACAAGAGGGCGAACTTCGAAAAAATTAACCTTGAGCTCGAAGGCTTTTATGAACACTTTAAAACTTCATACTCTGCTCGTTCCGTTAATACCAACTGGGAATTATATAAAAATGTAGTGTTAAATCTGCAATCCTCATACATTCCGACCATCCTCGTAAAGAGTGATTCAAACAACCAATGGTTCAATAATCGTCTAAAACGCCTGCTTAATAAGAAAAAACGCCTCTACCGATATGCTAAACAAGGCAACAATCCAAAATCATGGGAGCGATATCGACGTAGTGCGAATTGTTATGTGAAAGAATTAAAGGCTTCTAAAAAAAATTTTTTTTCTTCTGACCTCTGGTCAATTCTGCAGTCAAATCCAAGCAAATTCTGGCGAATTCTCTCCCCAAAAAACCACATAAACCAAATAGAACTCTTAGACGCAGATGAGCAACCTATTGGAATTGATAAATGTGCGTCGGCCCTAAACAATTACTTCTCATCAGTATTTTCTACCCCTAACGCCGATATCCCCTTATTTACCGACTTATCGGTGACTCCAATGCCTGAAATACAAATCAGTCCTGATGGAATAGCAAATTTGATTAAATCCCTCAAACTATTATCGTCAGCTGGCTGCGACCAAATCAGCCCCAAAATGTTAAAAAATACTATCGCAATATCAAGCAAGATACTCTACGTGTTATTCACACAGTCGCTTAGCAATGGCGAAGTCCCTCACGATTGGAAAAAAGCAAAAATAATTCCCATTTTTAAATCCGGCGATAGATCAAAAGCTAATAACTACCGACCAATTTCGCTCACAAGAATTCCGTCCAAACTCCTGGAACACGTGATAGCATCAAATCTAATCACTCACCTTGAATCGCTGAAATACTTTTATCCGCTTCAACATGGCTTTCGCAAGTTTCTGTCATGTGAAACTCAACTCGCCGAATTCACACACGACATCCTTCAGTACATGGACGACCGCTTACAAATTGACGCCATATTTCTCGACTTTTCAAAGGCATTTGACCGTGTTCCCCATAATCATCTACTAGTTAAACTTGCCTCCCTTGGAATCCCGCAGACATTACTCATCTGGATTGAGCACTTCCTGAAAGGCCGTGTACAGTTTACATCCGCCAACAGTCATAACTCATCGCTAATTGACGTAACATCAGGTGTTCCTCAGGGCGCTGGATTGTCACCGTTATTATTTCTCATATACATTAACGACCTCCCAACTAACATAAAAACAAAACTTCGACTTTTCGCGGACGACTGTGTCATTTATAACGCTATCAAAGGCCCTGAGGACACCATTAGGTTGCAAAATGACATCGCCACAGTTGTATCATGGTGTGAGCAATGGCACATGCCGCTTAACTTAAGCAAATGTCAATACATGTCTTTCTCTCGTAAGCGCAGCTCTGATAACAGCACATATCGTATCAGTTCTACTCCCGTTGCTCGAACGTCATCTTATAAATACCTTGGCGTCCACCTAACATCAACATTATCTTGGGTTACTCACATTGAAACAATATGCTCGCAGGCTTCACGCACTCTTGGTTACTTACGGAGAAATTTACAATCAGCACCACCCCAAATCCGACAGCTCGCATTCCAGACCTATGTTCGTCCAAAACTAGAATACGCTTCATCCATCTGGCACCCTTCACAAGCATATCTCGCTAATAATCTAGAGGCCATCCAAAACCGTGCCGCGCGATTTATCATGTCACAGTACTCACGTGAAACCAGCATCACAGCACTAAAACGAACCCTTTCCCTCCCAAGCCTTCAATCACGCCGCATTATATCACGTCTCTGCCTCCTTCATTCTTTTTTTTACCATCCTCACAACCGGCACCCTCTCCTGCAACCTCCCTCAAGAATGTCCCGTCGACTTAATCACAATCACCCTTTAAAACTGATTTTTGGCCGCACTGAAGCAATGAATAACTCTTTTTTTCCAGATGCAATAGCCCAATGGAATGCTCTACCGGACGTTATTGCTTCATGCAAAGATCGTGAAATTTTCCGAGCAAAACTAACGAGTCACCTTCAGTGTTCTACTTGACAATAAACACTAGTCTGCTCTTGTATATTTTGTTAATGTTTGTTGGTTTCGTTTTCTTTCTTTGTTTTTGTTTCTTGAACTGGTGTTCATATGCTGTTATATAATGTTATTGTCCCCGCCTTATGTAATGCCCTCGGGCCTTTAAGGCTTCAATAAATGAAATGAAATGAAATGAAATATTGTTACATACGAGCAAGAAAGAAGAAGCGGGCAGTGGCGCGGGCAGGAGCGCTCGCGCTAGGCCCGCTAACACTTTCATTAAACGTCATTACACTGACATCGACCATCTTCTCTCTCTGTATTGTCTGTTCTGTGTTCATCGACGTGCTGCCATGTAACAATGTTATAAACATATCTGTAGGACTGGTTTCGTATTATGCCCAGGAACAGCTTCTTTTATATGTTGGTCTTGTGCTCTCGGTCAGACTGCCATCAGAATTGAATAGATACATATAAGACTGTTCAGCTTGACGGTGGAAAAGCAGTGTTGCGCCGAAGCCAAGTTTTGTTTTCGGGCTTCTCCGACTTTGGGAGCTACAGCTGTACAAATTCAAGTCAGTGACGTACTACTATGGATCGCAGAAATTCTTGTTGTTCTTTTCTTTTTCTTTTTCTTCTTCTTTTCGTTTTTCATCTTTTTGTTTTTCTCCTTTGCTCTTGCGTTTGCGGAGTTTCTCCTCGGTTTTTCGTTGTGGCATCTAAGCGTCTTGCTGGAGCTTTTGTCGTATGGCAATGAGACGAAATAAATTTCGCCTGGCTTTTCTCATTCTTACATCCGCGTATCTAGTCACTGTCTTTCTACTTACGAGGACGCTCATCGGAACACCAGGTTGGTGTGGAAGGCGAGCAAAAATACACATACACGGACGTAGAGGTCCTTGGCGCGAGCTCCGGGGATGATCGTAATTGCACCTTCGCCATTACACAACTCGCGCGTATGGTTCGATGGGTGTGATTCCACATGCGCTCGCTGGCTTCGCACTGCTGCCAACGACGACGGAGTTTCAGTATTATTGACATATTTTGTTGAGGTTGTTGATGTTGACGGGACTATTGATGTATTTACAAGCTCTTATTTCTTCCGTTAATCCACCCAACTAGTCTATAATATTGTCTATGTACAATTAATTACTTGAGCAATACTGCATCCGTAATACCATATGATGCAATACACTGTACCCGCAGTAATAGTCCCGTCAATAAATGCCCTTTCACGTACATACATATAAACCATCGCTATGGCTGTAATGGCTTTTCTATATTTTATAACACGTTTTGTCCACTGCTGCATTGATTTGAAAACAGGGTGCTGGCCTTTGTCAAGGTATTGCAGGCTTTTTGTCAGCACCCCCGTAGCATCGCGAGCATTGTAAATCAATTTAAGGGATGAATAAATTGTATCTGTATTTGCATTTATATGAGTGGCTTCATAAATTTACCACGTCGTTTTTGATCAATGGGGCTGGTGAGACTTTTGATTTAAAAGAATTAAAAGGGGTTGCGTTCTTGACAATAAAACAAAGAAAACTAGAAATTTCTCTTGATATGATTTGCATACGTATTTAATATCACGGTGCTTTCTTGCGACTTTCAAAAGCAATACGTTCATAAACAACGTCGCTTTGAAGAAGTACGCCGGTACAGAATGTTGAGTGCGGTACTGGTTTTTCGCCTTTTCACACAAAGCAAGCAATTCGCTGCACTTCAGTTTATCTCGTAGCCGCAGTTCGCTACTTCAAAGGATTCTCTTCAAAGGAAGCACTGTTAGAATGTATCCTTAATAACACCCCAAAAATGAAACCGTACATTTTCCCTCTGCGCCGTGACGGCCTGAATAGCACCACAACATTAACACATGCTGTCTTTGCCGATAGCATTCATTATATAATATAAAAGCATGAAGAAAACGTAATCAACTCTACATCTCTTCCTTCTTACAGGCAGTTTACCTGCTACTTTCATCACTTGCCGCATTAATTATTGAATGAACACATTCAGCCTCGTCGAGATGCTTTGGTTCATCGAAATGTTGCACAACACTTATACGATAAACGCTGGGAAGCTTTCGGCAACGATGCTTCGCTACTGGGCTTCCCTTTAACTTCTACGTTCGTGCCAAGTGTGGTCGATATTTTTCGTCTCTTCCTCTCTAGCCCGAACTCTGGTCTATAGGCACGTGCGGAAGCTTAGTGCTTCGCTTTGAACGTTGAGCTTCCTTGTGATGTTTGTGAGGCGTGAAAAAGCAATCCAGCATGTAAATGAAGTTAAGAAGTTAATACGATTACTTCTTCAGAGCCGGTTTTCCTACCTTAGAGGGCTTTGTAGAACATGCTTCACATGCTTTGAAACGTCACATCGGGAAGCCTTTGATCTTACAGTGTGCCTCAATGTGCTGACCCAGTACAGTTTGAAGGAACTTAATTTTAGAGCCGATATCATGATGCACTGAAAAACCTATGCTGTCTAATACGTGACGCATATTTAATATCTGCCACTGGTGATTCAGATAGGAGAGTGACATATAGTACGTATTTTAAAGCAGGTATATTCGCTCGAGTGGCCTCGCTGCAAGCTACGTCAGTAGTGGGTGGTCCTGAATGTTTCTGTAACTTGTACGCTTTCGTGTGTCATGACTGCGTTTCGCTTCTAGCCCAAAGTTGCAGCTAGATAAAGAGCAGGTAGCTTTTGTAAAATATATATTGTCTTTTTATGAGTATGCTAAACATAACAAACACAAAGAGGAATCCGAAGCCTTGAATAAAACATTGCTCTTTACTTCAAGTACATGCTCGTAATATTAAAGCGATGGATTAGTAAGCGCCGACCGCTCTATGGCGACGCACGATGTCACGTAAATATCAAAAAGCGCATAATAATATACAGCCTCAAAATTGGAAAAGGAAATTAAAGCGTGTCAATTGACCGCTGATATTATATCTGCGTGCCTTCAGAGACCGTTGGTCACTAAAGGTGGTGTATATTGAAATAACTAAGAGAGTAACATTTGGATGGAGTGCATTTAGCGTCTCTTAGATAATGTCTAGTAGCTATCGGTATTGGTAAAGAGGAAAGCACCTAACAGTTGCATCTTACCGGTACTCACCTATGGGGCTGAAACGCGGAGGCTAAAGAAAATGATGCTACCTAAGTTGATAATTACCCAGAGAGCTTTGAATGGGAAAATGGACAATGTAATGTTGGTAGATAGGTAGTGTCCAGAGCGGGTCAGGGAAGAAAGTCGAGTTAGACATTCTAGTAAGTCAAGAAAAAACAGGCATGGGCACGACGTGTAGTTCAAAGAGAGAATAGCTGAAGTTGGATTCCAAGGGGAGGAAAGCGTAGCAGGGGAAGGCGTAAGGTAAATTGGGATGATGAGGTGAAGAAGTTGCAGTGGTTACTGAGATGCAGCTAGCACATAACCGACTTAATTGGAGTGCCAGAGAGTCCTTCGCTTTACAGTGGTTATATTCCGGCTGACGATGATATTAAAACAAAAGTCACGGAAGATCAGAAACATCCATTCGGCATATACGATAGAGTGGTAGTTTTCTACAGAATGTAACATGGTTATGTCATCGCTTATGTAGAGATATCACATAGACATTAATGCCAGTTTCGGTATCACTTATTAATCGGTGGCAATCGGCTTTTAGGTAACCTAAACCACATGAGATGCCCTGTAGTCGTCATTTTAATGCAAAAGCAAATTCTTGCTTCATGAGTGGCATCATCAGAGCGTCTCACTGCAAGATGTGGACAGGATGTGTGGGCGGAACGTGTCCATATTCTGCTGTCAATCAATAATAAAAAATGTTTTTATGATAAGGCCTTAGCCATTATACTTCTGTGTCACAGCTGCGTGCGCTAACCACTTCTGAGTCCCTTCTTTTTTCTCTTTATTGGCTGCTCAGACAAAACCACACAAATACAGATCAATATGTACAATACATCATTGCCACAAGCGAGTACACGGCCATTATTAAAATTTTCCCTGGAGGTCTAGATCACCAAGAATGCTTATTCAATCGGGAGGTCCACTTTGCGTTCGACACACTTATCTAATAAGCGAAACACTTTCAATGAAGTGATCACGTGCCGAAAGCATATTGACGGCTGCATGATGAACAGCGATTCTCGTCTTCCGCAGACTATTAAAGTCCAGTCAGGACCATAACATAAAATTGCATACATTCCTCCCTTTCAACCAGGAGGTATCGAATTTCAAAAGGGGTTATGGGACGTTTTCTTCTTAGGGACCACTGTGGAATATCCCGATGATCCCGATGTAAGATGGCCTCCCAAAAATAAATGAAGGCATGTTAAACTTGAAAAGAGTAAGCTGACGGGCTAGCTGGTTTTCCATCACGTATTTCAACAGCGCATGCTACAGACAGATGACAAGAAAATACATACACACGAGCGCTGAACTGCAACTTTATTTCAGAAGGTCGCGAACCACAACATATATACCCCCCAGCAACCATCCCGCCAGGGCAAAACCAAAAACAACACGTATCAAGCCACAAGTAAGACAAAATGTCCAAATATTGAGCATACAACAGGCAGCAAATTAAAACAAGCAGCAAAAATAACTTATTCGCTTTCCCTCTGTTCTGAGTAAAAAGCAGTGAGGACCACCCAGTACAGAGAAAATCGTTTCTTTAAAGGTGGTAAAAAAATCGGCAAAATCAAACACGCGCAATAAGGAGATGACTGGGACGAAAACATCCGATGCGCATGAGAGCCAACAATTAACGCGGCTTCGCGAAAAACATTATGGCAAATGAAAACATGTGTAAAACAATTCTGATGTGCATGAAAGCCAACAAGTAAAATGGCTATACGATAAAAATTCGGGGCAAGGTACAAATTGCACTGGGCTAAAATGAAGGAAGACTAGTAAAAAAATGGACAAGAGATACTAAAACATGTAAAAGAAAATGGAAGAAAACACCGGAAAAAGCAGGTTAAAATCAGATAACGCCACACAGGAATGCTATCTATCTGCTTGAAAGGGAAACGGAAGGCGTGCTAACGCACTCACTCTTGAGGTGATAGAAAGCTTGGCTACTTATATTCTTTCGCGAGTAAGCTGGTAGTGGCATTTATATAATATGTATAAGATGTATAATATGAGGCACATATATAGTATGTGACTCACTGCGATATACAGTATAGATCACCTTTACTCCGTCTCAAAGGTCTAACTGTATAATGCGTCGTCACGTGGTCCCAGTGGTTGACGCAAGGTCGGCAATGGGTACATTAAATGCAGTGATCGGTGGTGGCCTCACCACTATTGATCTTTTCCTTTCACCCACATGTTACCCCTCCTTGGGAGAGGAATAAGAAGCGTGTAATGTGGATTAAAATTTTTTAGTAGTTATCGTTTTAAAGGCATTTTAACACAACAGTAAAGCGTTCTCCTTGACTTCGATACGAGAGGAAGACTCATGGGCCGGGAGTTAATATTGAACTGCCTGTACTGATCACAATAACATTACCGCTTTTGCAGAGAACCCGTGATGGCCACAGGAATTTTCGTGTAAGACTCTTCTGGTCCGAATAACCGAATAACTCGCTGGTGAAACTGTCAGACTACCTGTTGTCAAAGCAACATGACGTGGTCAAACGCACTTTAAATGATTAAGATATGTACTATTACGAAAATGTCTCCATCTTGACAATTTTGATTTTTCGAAATGATGCTAAACAGCCTAATTTAAACCTATACATAAAAGCACACAACCCCAGCTTTCACTTCCGCGAGTGTGGTTTGGGCCCTCGGTTACAGGATAACTATGAGCTTCAGCTGCATTTAATGGGTCATATATTCTTATACATAACCGGTAGTACACGTGATTAGGGTCGTTAGCTCCTGCGTTGTGGTATCAATTTTTTCCAGCTTAAGTTGGTTAAAGCACTGCCTTAGTAGTTCAGAAAGATGCGCTTGTTCACAATAAAATTTGCTTGCATAAATGGTAAATGCAACTTACAAAAAAGGGCTTCTGCCTTGGAAATTATATCACTCAATTTTTAATTGTATTCTGTTGGATGAAACTTTCTGTGTTTTACCTTACTCCACGGGCCCCGCCGGGGTGGTGCAGTGGTAAGACGCCTGACTACTGTGCCGGAGTTCCCGGGTTCGAACCCGACCGCGGCGGCTGCGTTTCGATGGAGGCGAAACGAAGTGGCGTCCGTGTGCTGTGCGATGTCAGGGCACGTTAAAGATCCCCAGGTGGTCGAAATTACTCCGTAGCCCTCCACTACGGCTCCTCTTTCTCTCTTTCCACTTTCATTCCCACCTTCCTCCCTTCCCTTACGGCGCGGTTCGGGTGTCCACAGAGCAAGTGTGACAGTTACTGCGCCTTTCCCTTCCTGTGAACCAATTTATTTAACTCCACGGAGAATAAATTACGCGGGTGTCAAAACCCTAATCCAAAGCAACCGCAATCTAATTCAAGCCATGCAGTCAGGTATAGCTGGCCTCACTGAGCCCATAGGAAGCAGCAGTTAAAACACCCTCTTCCTTGACGCGCACTTTCGCACTCGAGGCGCCTCTGCAATTAGCGATACTATTGTATATTCGCAGCATCCCGTGGCTCTTATAAATCATGCATTAACGGCTATAAGCCGGCACAGCTGCGCTGGTTGTGCCATGATAGCTTCATATCGTTTCAATAACGCTGCGAGGTACAACCGCTGAACCAAGTCTTAAGCTAGATGTCGAAAAGTTTGCAAAGCAGACATGAAGCGTGGGCGGCAGGGATCGACTCATTAAAATGAGATGCGAAGCTGCAGCGCCATGAAGATAGCATTAAATGCCCCTTTAAATACTAGAGGTGGCTTGTACCGCACCCTAATAAACTATGTCTATTACGTTTTGTTTTTCTTCTCAGATAACAAATCAACCAGGCTGGCATGATTATCAATCCTTCTTTTCATGTGCACGTTTGTGAAAGAAACAGTAAAAAGGGCCAGCATTCAGTCAACTGCGGCGACTTACGCAAACAGCTCCGTTCTTGTTAAAAATCTTTCATAGTGCTCCTGGCACACTGGTGTGGCCAGTAAGCCAGCACTGTGTCTTCATTTCGCGAAAATCTGCATTAAGCGATTTCAAATCTATATTCCAGTAAGTGTCAATCACCAGGCTCTCTAGGCAGTTACGTGTATATGTCTTTTAAGATATCCACAGTGACTGCGTAAACGCTGGTTACTACACCAACATGTCAAGAAGCATTTTGGATGAAGCCTGCGCTAGCAGTCTATTCAGCCATTTAGACCAGAAGGGGTCAGTAAATAGCATAATAGATGGACATTGGAGGTTTTTTTGCAAACTCGCTGCACAAACAGTCCAATGCTAGGAGTCAGCACTGTAAACCATATGGTTAATGCGTGATCATTTCTAGCTTTAGACTGCCAAACGTTCCCTTTTATTCGTTTGTCTAACAATGTTGAAACTTGACTTTGTTGTGTCCTTTGTGCACACGTGCTCGATTCTCTACACGTGTCCTGTCTATGCAAACAAAAAAAAAGGGGGGGGGGGGCGTCATGCTGTCCTTAGACAGCGTTCTGGTTCCACGTCGACAACCACTTTCATTCGGCGGACACTTGTGCACCCGATTCTCGAAGAAGAAGATAGAAGAGGTTTTAGGATGATCGGTGACGCTCCACGTGTGGGTACACAAACTCTGGCGAACAAACCTCAATCTCGTACGAGATGCGGCGGATTGGTTCTCGAGGCAGTCCACAGAATGTTGACCTCGTGACAGCAGGAAGGCCACGATACATCATGACACGTGCAGTTTTCAGACAACGGATGGAAATAGCTTCAAAGCAGATGCACACAAATGTCATTGAGATGACATGCAAGGTCTTTTATGAAAAGCAATTTATTGAAGACCACTTTTCTGAACATAATTTTTTCTGAAGAAGCAGCACGAGGCATCAGCTAGAATTCACCGAGCATAACACTGCTTGTGAAATGTTAGATGTTAACTTTGTTATCGCCGCATGGAAGAAGAGCCAACCTGCAAGTTCCTATCGTGTCGCCGTCTCGTGTGTAGTGTTTTGTACAGAACAGTCTTAGCTGCACTATGTGCCATTAAGCCGGAACAGCACGTAAAAAAAGCATGACTCGTGGAAGTGTGCAGATACCGAAATGAGTAGCAGTAGAAGATGCTGGTACCCGGCTTGAGTAGTTGTCCGCCACGTGTTCTTGTCAGATTGATATAGAGATACAGTTACACCGCGCTGCTATCAGTGGATTCGCTAACTTTTAATCCCGGAGCATGGAAATGCGTCATGCTGTAGCTCTTCGCGTTCACCGCTTTATAATGTTTCTTATATGTCCAAATGGCCGAAAACATCGAATTTAGAGGTGAAGCACAAAACATTTCATCGTTCTTGTAGATGCTAGTCTGGCTACGCACGTTGTATGCCAAATAATCATACGATCCAGATAGCGAACTTCTGCTGGTAGACCACAGCTGACAGGTACGTTCTGGTCAAGAATAACGGGTTTAGATGATCCTTCATGAGCAATGCACTCAGTAGTTCTATGTTGTCAGTACTAATCCGCTGATATCAATTTATCGTTTTACGATTAGACTTCAAATTAAATTCGCAACGCAATGAAATGAAAGAGGGTGGAAAATGACGATTATAGGGTCAGTGTGAAGAGATAAGAACAGCGAGGAAGTAGCATAAAGGAATTTATAATGATTTAACTGAAGAACAATCGCTGCAAACCTTCATTATAACCCCAGTGAAACCAGTCATAGCCTCGATGCAATCACGGTCTTGAGTGGATCTATCGCTGTGTTGGGAACGAAGCATGGATGGGTCAACAAGCCTGCCTGCAAGGCGTGATCCGGATGAATTCGGTCCTTTAGTCAATCCCTTCAACATGTGATGAGGCTCTGAGTTACTTTATAAAGACACACTACACACAACTTCGTGACTCTTTACAGATGCTACCATCCACCATCATGATAGTAGAGATAAAGAGGCATTAGTGAAAACAGTCCTGTAAAATGACTTTAGTCACTTCCGCTCTTAAGCAGATTTAAGCGCAGGCTTGCAATTTTTTTCCTTCCTCCTCGCTCAAAGCATTTCCTTGGAGTCAACCTCTGAATATGTGAGACACTGAGATTGGTTTGCGTGCAGAGAGAGCTACACAAGCCTAACGCCCTTAAGCTAGCAGAAACAGAATACTGCCCTGGGAGGACTTCCTCAGCGCTTTCAGGGACCGCGTGTTTTTACAAAGGTGCCAGAGCCAAAATGCTCTGAACTGACCTGGTGTGCTTAAGAATCATCCAAGCTGATGTCGCGTTTAGTTCCAGTACCCAACTTTACCGGTGAAAGAAAATACATGGACGAACATTATGCTTAGAAGTAATTAGGGGCTTAAAATGAATAAAATAAGCTGTGAAGCTTGAATTTGGATGAGCGTTACAGCCCTACGTGCTCGCTCATAATAATACTTTTGATTAGTGATTCCCCTGTCTACTCCGGTCAACAAATTCAAGGCAATCAAAATGCTGAAGAAGAGAAAAATTTTTGATATGATCGGTAGCACGTCTGATGTTACAAAACCAAAGGCATCGCCTTAGATATTGGAGTACAACGTAAAAATGTGCTTAATAGCGAACATTAAGTTAATACGCCAAAACATCTTAATCGATTCCCCAGCACCCTGCCTCGATCCTCGTAAAAACAGAGGAGGATATTTATCGGCCCCAAGGAGCCTCCTATCCCCTTCCCTTTCCTAAATTGTTTTCTTAAATTTGCTTCCGCCTCCTCTTCCATATCAGTATCGTTCAATGGCATCGGCATTCCCGATCGCCAGTATGACCGTCATATTTCCTGGTTTACCTTTGACCTTGGCGATGTGTTTATGGGCGCTGCATTGAGAAGCTTCGCTTGCTTTTTTCCCCTCCAGGAAATATAGCATGTTTGTTTTGTTCAGCTTGCGGAGGTAATGTCCTCCAAGCTGTATTGCTTCGCATCGCTCCCCAGAGATTACTCATTTTACTGCTTGTGCTCAAGCGAATTGCTAAAAAATGCTGTGAATTTTTTTTTCTCGCTGTTTGCCGCAGCCATTGATCAAGTCCGAAATGGTGTAGCTCGTAGGAACAAAGGCACGCTGTTGCCTCCAGGGTTTAAGCCGGCAGTAGAGGACCGCCAAAAAAGGGGGAGAAGCGAGGGTAAGCGCTCTAGCCACATTGTCGATCCGCATACAAGGTCCAAGCTTTTCTCAGTAAACCGTGTGCGTGCTTTCGTGTACGTGCGTGCGTGCGTGCGAGAGAGAGAGAGAGAGAGAGAGAGAG
>JAJIZL010019913.1:34725-54624 GCA_023969395.1 Amblyomma maculatum | reverse complement strand
AATATGGAATATCTGCGCTATTAAAGATGTTAGCCTAAAATTTTTTTCCGCTTTGCTGACTAGTGAAGACACGCCGACCGCTCGTGCGCCTTTCTTAAGCACGGCTTCAAGCTTTTCATGGGCCCTTTAACGTGCACTGACATAGCAAAGCACACGGGCGCCTTGATTTCGCCCCCATTGAAAAGCGGCCGCCAAGGCCGGGATTCGATTCCGCATCCCTGGAAACAGTAGTCGAGCGCCGTAACCACTGCGCCACCCCAGCGGGGCAAGAACTGTTAGTGGAGTGTTTCGTGAAAGAATAAGTGTGCAAATTAAAAAAAAAAAAAGTTGTCTTTAATTGTACATACGTGTCTTGCTCGACAATAATAATAGTTGGTTCAGAGGAAGGGAAAGGCGCTGTATCTGTCACATTTGTTTCTGTGGACACCTGAAGCGCGCCGTAAGGGAAGGGATGAAGGTGGGAGTGAAAGTGGAAAGAGAGAAAGGGGAGCCGTAGTGGAGGGCTACGGAGTAATTTCGAACAACGGGGGATCTTTCACGTGCGCTGACATCGCACAGCACACGGACGCCACTTAGTTTTGCCTCCATCGAAACGCAGCCGCCGAGGTCGGGTTCGAACCCGGGAACTCCGGACATCTTTGCCTAAATCTATCGAAAAGGTGAAACAGGTGATGAGCTGCGGTCAATTTTCGCATTAGGAAGTAACGTCGTGGGTAATTTTTATTTCTTCTTTATTTATCTTTCTGTCCGCACGAGGCAGCGGAGGTGGCTCAGATGCAGAGCCAGTAGCAGGCCCGCGCATTTTAGCGCGGTAGCGTTAAGGAGCTCGTGTCGCAGAAAAGCCGGTGTCGTCGGCGTCCAGTGAGCGATAAATCCCGGCATGCACTTCATAAATAAACATGCACTTCATAAATAAAGAGCAAGTTCCAAGATGGGCTGGGTGGGAATCGAACCAAGGTCTCCGGAGTGTGAGACGGAGACGCTACCACTCAGCCACGAGTTCGATGCTTGAAAGCGGTACAAAAGCGCTTCTAGTGAATGCGGTGTTGCCTTAGAAACATGCCGTAGAACGTTATACTGCAGTGTATATCGGTAATTATGAGCATGTTACTTACAGAAGTCGCAGTTACACGAGTAGCGAAGTACGTTTCCGCTACATTTCTTCTGCGCTCTGCGCACATGCAGAGCCATCTTGCGGCAAACACAGAAGAACCCCTCCTCGCAATGTGCGGCGCTGCCCCGACACGTGGCGCGCCACTCGCCCCTGACGTTTCGCCGTGCACCCTCCCAGGTTGTAGAATCAAGCGTCTTTCCTTTCTTTAGATCACTATCTTCGCTCACCCGCTTCTCCCCTTCGGGCCGCGCGGGTACCCGTGCGAGGATGCCCCAATACCCTTGCGTTCAGTAAGTTTTCTCGACGAGGTGCAATAATGCTATCGCGTTCCACTCTTGAAGGCGAAGCTTAAGCGTCCTCCAAATTTTTCTTTTCCTTCTTCCTACAGTCGCTACAACAACAACACTACAAAGCACTTGGATGCATCTCCGAAATAACAGACCCGTCAGTCGAGCAGTGGGAGGGGCTTCTGACCAGCTCCAACCCGCAAGATCAGCTAGCACTGGTTGAGCGGGCCGAAGAGGCAGAATCAATCAATTGTATCCTGTACCTAACAGCACCTGCAGCTCGACTCCAACTCCTGGAACCCTTCGCATTTTGCGGAATAAAGTTTTATACCACTACTGCTCCTACTACTACTACTACTACTACTACTAATACTACTACTACTACTACTACTACTACTACAACTACTACTACTACTACTGCTACTACTACTACTACTACTAATACTAATACTACTACTGCTACTACTACTACTGCTACTTCTCCAACCCGCAAGATCACCTAGCACTGGTTGAGCGGGCCGAAGAGGCAGAATCAGTCAATTGTATCCTGTACCTAACACCACCTGAAGCTCAAGACTCCAACTCCTGGAACCCTTCGCATTTTGCGGAATACAGTTTTATACTACTACTACTACTACTACTACTACGGCTACTTCTCCGTTTCGCCTTCATAGCGGTGCGGGTTAGAGCCCGACCGGCCGCCGGCAGCTCCGTGTCGATTGAGATGAAATTGAAAGTCGTCCACGTTCTGTGCGATGTCAGAGCACGTTAAACCTAGTAGTTATTGATTCACAGGAAAGGAATGACGCAGTATCTTTCACACGTGTTTTGTGGACACCACAAGGACGCCGTAAGGAAAAGGAGAAAGGTGAGTGCAGGTGGTCTCCAGATGGCGCTGTCCCCAGGCGTTATTGGCAATTGCCTTTTTGTTGCGAAAGCAACACTACGCCAGCCACTTCGCCTCTTCAACGTGCTCGCACCTCCGCCCTGTCGCCATCTTCTCGAATGACCTTGAGCGAAGAAGACGAAGAAGAAGGAGAAGAAGAGGACGATGAGAAAGAGGAAGAAGAGGAGGAAGAAGAAGGAACCGCTGGTGATAACATGTCGGTAGTTGCCACCCTGGTACAGACGAACGACTGCAGCGAGTTGTCCGAATCCGAACGCATTCGCTCCACACCCGGTTCAGCAACGCTGAACCCCTCTAATTTTTTTCATTATAAGGAGAAAGCCTTTCCAGCCTCATGGAACAAGATCCAGTGCGCGAATGTTTTGGCAAGATTTGACCGCGATATCTGTCATATTCCGTGAGCTTCCACGAAATTAGGTCTTGTCTTGCGTTCCTGCCAACTGCAATGCCGCACTTGAACGCGCGCAAATAAACGCCACTCGACGTAGGCGATGGGGTAATGATGTTAATGATAATTTCTTCACGGGTAAGGAAAGGCGCTGTATTTTTCAAACATGTTCTATGGACACCTGAACCGCACCATCAGGGAAGGAAGGAAAGAGGGAGTGAAAATAAAAGGAGAGAAAGGGGAGCCATACTGCACCTTTCCTTTCCTGTAAAACTATTATATTTAAGGCGAAAACCTTTAATGGTGGTGGTAACAACTTTTATTGCCACGAAATGAAAGGAATTATTTCGGGCTGGGGCGAGTCTAGGGTGGCCTCCAGTCGGGAGCGACCTCTTGAGCTCGCGTGACGAGGGCCAGTTGCGTAGTTTTTCTTGGGCTGGCCAACAGCTTGTTCTATTCCTCCGCTGAGGGAGCTGGCAAGAGTGTCTTTGGAGGGGGATTGCTGGCGCATTCCCACAGTATATGGTCTTGAGTGGCCTGCGTCCCGTCACCGCAGTGCCGGCATGCAGGGTTGAATTCTCCGTTTGTAATTAACGATAGTCGGTAGGGGCTAAGAATGGCCTTTGTTTGTAGGCCTTTAATGGCTCATACTATCGAGAACAAACTGTGTCCAGATTTTGCGGCGACTGTCGCGTGGCGTTCCCTGGCGCGCGTTAAACTGTGGATTCGCAGATGGCACGAACGCTAGACAAGATGAGACTTCTGGACGAAAGGCGCAGTATCTGTCACACTTTCTCCAAGTGTACATTTGGATGGTACGCCATCGCTGCGTGGCTTTCCTTGGCGCGCGTTCAAGAGCGGGATTGCTGATGACAAGAACGCTAGACAAGATGAGACTTCTCAGGCTTTCGCCTTTCACTACTTTAGTCGCTAAAGTCCCTCGTAATGTTTTTCTTTTCCTTCTTCCTACAACCACAATAACAACGATGACACCGCAAAGCATTTGGACACCTCTCCGTTTCGCCTCCATCGAAACGCAGCCGCCGGTGGTAGGGATTGAACCCGGGTACTCCGGCACAGTAGTCGGGCGTTTTACCGCTGCACCACCACGGCGGGTACAATTGATTTATAGGAAGGGAAAAGCTATAAATCAATCGCACCCCGTCGTATGGTGCACCGTCCAAACACACTTGTCGGAGAAAGTGACTGTTACTGCGGCTTTCTAATTATACGCAGCACTGCAACGAACACCGATGGGGCAACCGATGAGAGTCTAATGATAGAAAAGGAATGTTAGGGTTTTGCTATTCTCCTCTTCAGGGATATTTAGGTGACCCTCTATTTTTTGTTTTTCCACTTCCACTTCCACCGACCTCCCTTCCCTTACAGCGCGGATAAGTACAAGGAGAAGTTTGAGAGATATTGCGCCTTTCCTTTCCTACAAACCAATTTAATTTTTTTTTGCATGCTTCATGCGCTTTAGTAGTGCGGCTAGTAGTACTCCGTAGCAAAAAAAAAAAAACAAATGAAAAAACGCGTCCTAATCTGGATGAGTCGCTCCCTTTTTAAGGTATATTCTACCTTGGAAGATACTCACTTTTGTTGGAAACGTGGTATCGTGATATCGTCTCCGCCGACCATTATCCTTAGACTATTCAAGTACCTAATCAGCAACTTTTGTGGCCAAGGCAGACTAATGTTACATGATGTGAAGTCGAATGTTTTTGTAGCGAAAGCTACATCGGCCAAGAACGAGGAATGTCGCGTGGTGGGTGGCACAGAGCTGTTGCCTAGCAGCCGCCGCAGCAGATGTCTCGTCTTTATTGCAACAACATAGCTAGACATAGTGAGTAGATCATCTTAATTCTCCTTCTCGGCGTGAGGAGGACAGTTGTGATGACAGGCTAGTCAGCGGAGCATTTCGGGCAAGCGTGTACTCAGCATTGGGCAGGATATGATTGGGCTAGATTAGATTGGACTGGTTTTGAGTAAATTGAATAGAATTGGTTGGATTGTATTTCAATGAAATGAACTGTGCTTGCCTGGACTACAACTGATTAGACTGGATGGGATTGAATTGAAAAAAATTACATCAGATATGATTACGCTGGGTTGTACCGGATTAGATTGATTTGAAGAGGAGTAGGCAGCCCAGCGTCAGGCACACATGCTTTCGGCACGTATATCGTGGCCTAGCTGAGCTAAGCCACGGCCAGTTTTTCATTAACACATCTCCTAGAGTGCCTCATTCCTCGTGAAACAACGGCTTTAAACAAACCCCCACTAATCACTCGCCTCAATTATGGCGCGCCTGTACACATTGTGTGTAATTTTCAATTTTACAGCCATTTAAACTTTCTCGCCAGAGATTAATAACCTGGATGCTGTAACTGCAGTCGCATCAGTATAATCTGGTTTACATGTTAATATGCTCTTGTAAATACAAATAGGCGAGATGTTGTGGGCGATTCCTCTGTCCGAGGGATGCGCACGACAAATACACAGCGGGCCGTATAACAAACATCTTTAATCTCACAGGGGGTCGTCCAAGGCGGTGCGGGGTTATCGTCCAGGGGCTGCAGCCTGCGGGTCGTCTTCCGTGGAGAAGCGCCAGGAGCGAAGCAGGAACGAAGAGCAGGAGCGAAGAGAGGGCGAGACGGCGGCGCGTGCCTTCTTTTATAGCCCCCTCGCGCGGGACCGGTTATCCCCGAACGAGCGGGGAGAGGGAAACCGGCAGCTCGCAGGGAGCATGTGGAAGTGTCGCGGCCTTCGAATGCGCGGCGCGCCACGGGCCCTACATCTCCCCCCCCCCCACCCACCTAAGCGTCCGACCCGGGCTCCACCAACAGCCGGGCCATGTCCATGTCCGAGCCCGGGTCGGCGTAAAATATGAAGTCTTGTCGCCTGGCTCTGGCGGGATGCCATCTCAGCTGGTCCGTGTGACGGGAGAAGCAGCAGGCATGGCGGGGCTGTTCCGGCTGGTCTCTCTCCAGCAGCGGCCACATCCTCGGGGTCACAGCGCAGCTGGGCTTGGTCACGGATACGCCTGGCAGCGGCCCTGAGCTACTGCTCTACATCGTTGACCCCTTTCCACGTGGCGCCGTGCTGGATGCACATTGCAGCAGGCGTTTCCGGCCCGGGCACACCTCGCTTCCTGAGGCCCGTACTCCAGGCCTGGGCAGCGGGCTCCAATCCAGAGTCGTTGAAGACAGCCAGCATGGCCGCGCTGGTCACAATGATGGGCCACAAACCACTACAAACTAGGGGGGGGGGGCTGTAACGATAGCCGTTCTCCCCCATGTCAAGCACAATGCCTTCGCTCGAAAGAAAATCTCTTCCCAGAATAACTGGTATGGCTAAGCCGGGCAGATAGACGAAGCGATGCCTCCGCTTCCTGCCGTCAAAAAGCAGGACTAGACGTACCGCTACCTCCGCTTTTGTCGTCCCTGCTGCTAAGCTCAAAGGGGTTTCAGCTGGCCTGGCACGGATGTTACATCTACGGCAGGCCTCGAACACATCATCACCGACCAGTGACAGAGTTGAGCCCGTGTCAACGAGTGCTGAGTAGCTTTGACCAGCTAACCGCACTAGCATAAAAGGGCTAGAGCGCGACAACATTCCTTGCACTCTACAGGCAAGAGGGACAAAAGCCTCTGCGCCCCCGGGGCGGTCGCCTGGTGACGCGGCATGGGAGTACATTTCCCATTTTCCGCCGTGGCTGAGCACCAAACGCCTCCTGCCGCTAGGGGTGCACAACACGCTGGAGGAGATAGCGGAGGCCCAACGTGCCGCACAGCTCGAAAGACTGTCTACGACCAAGGCCGGCCTGAAAATCCTGGACAACCTGGGAATTGGATATCAAGGCAGGGAGCAGACGCAGCTCTCCGTCCCTGATGCGATCAGGCGCAACATCAGATTGGACTCGGTACCGAAGAACATGCACCCGGAGTATAACAAAGGGAGGAGAGCATTGAGAGCCAAAGCGCTGATAGACCAGCACGCGGCAGACGCACACGCACGCTACGTTGACGCGGCTGAGTATGCCAAGATACACGGGTTCCCGACGGTCGTCGTCGACGCGACCGGCACTGTTCGCACGACCGCCAGCACAAGATGCACCAAGGGAGAGCAAGCGGAGGAGGTGGCCATTGCCCTGGCCATCGCCGACCGCGATTGCCACAGAGTGCTATGCGACTCGAGGCAGGCGGTGAGAAATTACGCCAAAGGCAGGATAGCGAAAGAAGCTGTGCGCATACTGCAGGCAACCAAAAACGACGATGGCAGCAGACAAGTGAGAATCAAGTGGTTCCCGGCGTACGCGGGCGAGGCGTCAGACCGCAACGCCAACCACAACGAGACGGCACACGCCGAGGCGCGCGCGCTAACGGACCGCGCCTCGGTCGACTGGCCACTGTGGTTCAGCACAAAAGACCGAATGACGGACTACAACGAAATAACCAAGGTGTTCCGCCTAGCTCGCAGAACTCGTCCACCCCCTTGCTCAGGGCTCAGTCGAGAGCAAGCCGTTTTATTCAGACAGCTACGGACGGGCTCACTCCCCAGTCCGTCGCTGATGCATAGAATGTATCCCGACTCCCCGAGAGGCACCCGACAGACAAATGCAGAGTCTGCCGAACGGAGACGGCCGGCTTCGCACACATGCTGTGGAATTGTACCAAGTACCAGGAAGAAGCTAAGTCTGGGAGGATCCCGCCGCGACTGGAAGCAGCCACAGGGAGCGACAATCAAGAGGAGCAACTCTGGGCCGTCCAGCAGGTCATCAAGGCGCTGGCCCGGCAGGGAACCAGCGAGCCGGCCACGGCGAGCGGGAACCCAGGCCGCGCGGCCGGTGCCCAGAGGACGACGTAGGCCCCGTCCGGAGCGCGCGCGCGCGAGCGCGCGTTTTACTGCAGGTCCCGAATAAACGTTTTACCAATCCAATCTCGCCGACGGCGATAGGCTGGTGTTAACAATTATAGCCGCCGGCGGTCCGCGTTTCCCTGCATACGCCTTGCTTGACACTCTCGTGCCACGTGGCCCGGCTGGTTGCAATTCCAGCAAGCCGATCGTTCACCTGCCGCGCGGTCGGGGGATGCCGCGTGCCACGAAGCGGTTGGGGTAATAATGTAAAAAAAAAACAAAAACACGACACCAAAACCAGCCTCTGCAATCATCCGTTGCCCCGCCGGGGTGGTGCAGTGGTAAGACGCCCGACTACTGTCCGGAATACCCGGGCTCGAACCCGACCTTGGCGGCTGCGTTTCGATGGAGCACACGGGCGTCCGTGTGCTGCGCGATGTCAGCGCGCGTTAAAGATCCCCAGGTGGTCGAAATTACTCCGTAGCCCTCCACTACAGCTCCATTTTCTCTCTTTCCACTTTCATTCCCACCCTCATCCCTTCCCTTACGGCGCGATTCACGTGTCCACAGAGCAAGTGTGACAGATACTGCGCCTTTCCCTTCCTGTGAACCAATCAACCAATCAACCAACCGATCATCCGTCATAGCCGATGCCGCTTTAATGTGTTAAACCCGGGCCAATATGCATTTATTTTCTTTTGTTGTTGAAGGCTTCTGTGCATCCGTAAAAGTTTCAGTGAGCACATTTTGCTTTCGAGAAATGCTCAAATGTTTGGGAAACATACTCCCTGCACCCAAGTGTTACCCTAAATATTACATAATACACCTAGATCAATGTACTTTACTGGTAGCCGATTATAATCATTATAATCCCTTTTCGTCCAAGTGCTATCTTCCGACAAAACTCGTAATTTCTGACAAGGGGAGTAAAAGCTTCATGCGGGCTTAAATATAATTGCTTAGTTCAGGAATAAATACATTTTTATAGTCGCATGATAAGATGACCTCCATTTCTTTCGGAACAGTTTTATATCCGGCATCTGTTTTGGAAGCAACCCTAATATTTTACTTCGCATAAGATTTAGTCACTGCTAAATAATTAGTGATAAAGAAATTTGCAGCCTGTAAAATTGCTTCCCAAAACATGACAGTGCCTATGCGCAGTTTATAACGATGTCTTCGCAGCGAGTAATTCGTAGCTTGCACTTTAACGTTGCTAAAAATTAATCGCTGATTATTGTAAATTCTCTCAAGTGTGTAAAAGTTCTCTCACACGGTGAAATTTATTCGCATTGCCAAACAAAATACTAAACTACTAATTTACCGTTATATATCATCACACATCAGAAATCCCTTATAATTTCCTCAGTTTCCGTGGCGCATGCATTAATAAATATACTTTCACATTCTATGACAGTGGCCGCAAAAAGCACCTCGGCAAATTCAATCCACTCAGCGCTGTACGCGTGAACAATCAGCTTTCCTGTGCGGCGAGGTTTCCTGTATAGTGTCGGCATGATCTCATTTTTGGGGAATACGTGTGCGTGGTTTTCTGGGTCAGAGTTGATGTGCACTCAGTCCAAAGCAACTCGTCATGCAGTGCGCTGTCAATGCTACATTTAACCTGCCTAGTTCTCGAGTCAAGTACTATATAATGAACCAGGCTTTCTCGATTTAATCTAAATTACTGCAGGTCAGAGCACGAACCTTGTATCTGCGTGGGCTTGACACTAAATTCGCCGGTCTCACTCGCATGAGACACGCGCAAACTGTTTAAAAGTCGATAAGAAAAACAAAGCTGTCATTAGGCAGGCTCAAGCAATAGGCGCGTGAGCGCGGTAGAGCGCGAGAAACGTGCAAAGTAAATCTAGAAGAATGATGGTTGCGTGCTTTGTTTTCCTAAAATCCTCTCTTCTTCTGCTGCATTGGCGAAATCCTTGGATTTTTTTCTGCAGTATTGCATAAATACTGCAGAAGACAAGTTTTCATCGCCAACAAACCCGCCGTAAACTCGGAAGCAGACCTAAGCAGCGTGCGTTTCTGCGAGCGCCGCCGGCTGCCGATCCACACTACCGGAGTGACGGTGGCGCCACCTCTAGGTCGATCTCGCGGCGAATATTCCTCTACTTTAAGAGGCCAATTTTCCTGCCCATTACGCACTATTCGGGTCAAGCTTCCTACACGACCTTTTTGAGCCCAACTCTACTTCTTTTATAAGGGCAGCCTTTTGCTTAAAAGATCTTCGTCTAGCGATACCAACGCTGGATGTCCAAAAGCATTTATTTGTCCTGAATATGTTTTGAACAATTGCATAACGCTATAATTGACACAGGTGAGAGTAATAAGATAAATACTCTGAAACGTGCACTTAGAGGCCTCATAAGCATAGCTGCGAAAAGAATGGCGCTACCAAGTGTGTAGAATGCGGTTACCATTTCTTGCGACCATGACAGCAAACAGGTCCCGATGGAAAACGTCCACGGAAAAGCCTTCGAAAGAATGTTAGACGTTTAATTGGAATTGGACGTTAAATGCAGTTTGAAATTTTCCTAACACGTAATGGCGAAAAAGGAGACAAAATGATGTATCAAACGCCGCTTCGTTGGTTTCTTGCAATAATGTCGGTGCGTCTCAACGTTATGGTAGAGAACAATAATTCACATATTGCAATGCATGCAGGGATTTGAAATGCGTGCCCAGTGCACTGCGCTGTCTAAAGGCAAAAGCCACTGGCACTCGTCATGGGTTCACGTCACGCATGGACATCCCTCCACCCCTGTCAGCTTTCGAGGCTGAGGGAAGCTGCTGATTCCTGGATCTTTCTTCGATCGCGACTCGTTTCTCTTCTGACTCGATTATGACATCGGCCTGCAAGAATTTGAGAGAAGAGCTCTACGTAGCACCATTGTATCTGCTTGCCATGCTAAAGAACCTGGGTTGAGTTGAGTGGCAAAGGAAGTGGAGCATTGTATTAGAATACATTTGTTTGAGGTTTGTTATACTCATTGTAGGTTGCGTTGGAATTATTTAACATCTATCAAAATAGAGAGTCTCTACTTACATACAGGCTCATAAGTGAGTAAAGAACAACACTCTCTATAAACGGTGTGTGATTTATGGGCCATACAAGTTAAAGTTACTCGAGCGCTTTCTGGTAATGACTCGGACATTGAGACCTTTGAAAGTAACGAACTCAACTCCCAGCATATTGTCACGTGGTGGTGACCAGGGTCGATGACACAAATGAAGACACGGGCTTGATGGTACTGAAATTAACTCTTTATTGGGCTGACTTGCGCCCGCGAAAGAACTAAGCAACAAGGCGGCGGCGATAGCAACAAACGTGCTGGTCGATCGTAGAACAAAGAATGCTCGTCACACTAGACAACGCTCAATTTAAAGGCTGCACAGAACAATCTAGATAACGTCGCAAACAGCTAACACCACGGGCTGGAACATTGTGGAAAGACACCCGAGTGGCTGGAACCTTCGAGACAGATCTCGGTGCATCTTGCGCTACAACGAAACTGATAAAGGTGTGACTCGCGACATCGAGCATTAACAAACAAAGATTACGGAACTGATACGCGGTCCAGAATCAGATTGTTAAGCCTGTATGCCGGCGGCTGTTGAAAAACAATAAATACAGTTTTGAAGGTTTCGCGGCATTACTCCCCCCTTAAAAAAACATCGCGTCGATGTTCCAAAACAAAGCAACTTAAACATAAACACTGCAAAGTTTAAACACCACAGATTCTTTAACGCGCATAATATGGCTTCAATCGTACAACATGTACAATTTCTGGGCGTGCGCGTCGCTGTTGTGATGTTGACGTTCCGTCGGGAATGACTTCATAGTCCAGTGGTCCGACGCGGCGAATGATTTTGTACGGCCCAAAGTGTCGATGCAACAACTTTTCACTTAATCCGCGACGGCGAATTGGTGTCCGAACCCACACTTGGTCTCCTGGATTGTACTCTGCGTGGCGTCTTCGTAAGTTGTATCGTAGGCTCTGTGTGCGCTGTTGGTCTTTAATACGCAGCCGGCTTCCTCTCTCTGCACGCTGCAGGTAGGCGGCGACGTCAAGTTTGTCTTCGCTGGTTACGTGCGGCAGCATTGCGTCGAGCGTCGTCGTGGGCTCACTGTCGTACACAAGCTTAAACGGGGTTGTTCTGGTCGTCTCCTGGACTGCCGTGTTATGGCGTCCCAAGTCTTGTGTTCAGCGTGGACGTACGTGGCGATCATGTCCGCGATAGTTTTATTCAGGCGCTCCGTAAGGCCATTGGTCTGGGGATGGTACGCAGTTGTTCGTCGATGGCTTGTATGACTATTCCAGGATGGCTTGCGTCAACTCTGCCGTAAACGCGGTTCTCCTGTCCGTGATGAGCACTTCTGGGGCGCCATGTCGCAAGAGAATTTGTTCGACAAAAAATTTGGCGACTTCTGCCGCGGTACCATTTGGTAGTGCTCTTGATTCGGCGTAACGGGTAAGGTAGTCAGTGGCCACGATGATCCACTTGTTACCCATAGACGAAGATGGAAAGGGGCCGAGGAGATCCATCCCAATTTGTTGAAAGGGCAGGATTGGAGGCGGAATCTGGTTTAGTAGTCCTGCTGGTCTGATCGGCGGCGTCTTGCGTCGTTGGCACTCACGACACGTCTTCACGTAGTGGGCAACTTCGGCAGGCAGTCGCGGCCAGTAATACTTCTCCTGAATTCGACGCAACGTGCGCGCAAATCCGAGGTGGCCTGCTGTGGGCTCATCGTGCAACGCCTGCAGAATTTTCTGCCGGAGGTTTTTAGTCACTACAAGAAGCTGCGCGGTCTTGTTGGTTGCGAAGTTCTTCTTTACTAGGAGGCCATTGCTTAACGCGAACGATGACAAATGTCGCCTGAACACACCAGGAGGGGAAGTGGTCTTTCCTTCTAAGTAATCGGAGAAGCGAGGCAACCACGGCAATCTTCGCTCCTCTGTTGAAACGAAAGAATATGCACAAAAAGAGAAGATAGGTGTGCTGACAACTTGCGCATACGCCATGATTTGTCTGCTTGCGGCTACCCTGGACATTGACTCAGTGGAACGACAGCTTGCACGCCCTGCGCTGCATCGGACCCCAGGCACCCGAAAGCGGGCATCGATTACACATGTCCCAGGCGTTAGTGAAACGCTGGCACGCATACTGCGTCGCTACGACGTGCAGACTGCGCATGTGCCAGCCCACAAGCTCATGGGAGAATTGGTGCAAGTGAAGGACCCACTCAGAAAGGAAAAGTTCCCAGGCGTCGTATACGCAATCCCATGTGCCGACTGCGCAGCTGTGTACATTGTCGAGTCAGGTGATTTTGAAAGATTGCGCGATCATCAAAACGACGTGAGGAAACAGCGGGTGGCTTCGAACGCGCTGGCTGAACATCCGGTATCTGCCAAACACAATATTGACTGGGCACAGACACGTGTGCTAGCGAAAGAAAGGAACAGAGCATTACGGCTCTATCTTGAGTCGCTGATCATTCAGACTACAGCAAATACGCTAAACCGTAATCATGGTAATCAGCCCCCTGTATACGCAAGATGTCTGGGTTCTGCGATGCGTCATATTTAAGGCAACGGTTCACCGTTTCGCCTCATTGTGAACAAGGCTCCCGTGTAGGAGCCGAAACGTCATTCCATCTTTCTTCTTTTGGTCTGTGTCGTTTATTTGTCGTCAAATTCACTGAATCCGAATCTTTCTCCTTAAGAAAGGTGCTCTTTATGAAGTTGATGGCAAATGTAAGATGTATTACGGTAGGTAGGTAGCAACTTTAATGATTCAATAAAGAACCAAGTGAGGGGGGGGGGGGTAAAGGGAAGTGAGGGAGCAGGACGACGATGGGCCCTCAGGCCGCTCTAGATGGCCGGGCACTTTTGAGCTTCGGCCACCCCTCGGGCTCAGCTCACTGTCAGAAGCTGTACCTCCGGCAGCGAGCTGCGCAGAGCAGCCTCCCATCGCTCCTGATGTCTTGGCCCTTGCCACTGGCGCTTGGGTGTGTTCGGGCAGTTCAGGAAGACGTGAGTAAAGTCGGCTCTGGCGCTAGGACAAAAGTGGCAGTGGGGAGAGGTTTCGCCATGGTTTATAATAGAGAGAAAGAAAGGGGTCATGACTGTGGCCGTCTGAAGTCTGCGCCAGCAAGCCTGGTCGCTTTTGGGAAGAGATTTATGCGGAGGAGGGTACAGCAGGCGGGAATTTCTATAAAATACGGTGAGGTCATGCTAGTTAAGAAGCCGATCTCTGGCACTGCGAGACGAAGGCACCAGGTCGCTCTCAGCCCGGTTGACGAGTGCTCGGGCTTGGGAGTGAGCGGCCGTGTTGCCTGGGTGTTCGCTGTGCGCAGGGACCCAGAGGTGGGTGATGAGGTGATTCGGTGGAGGGGATGATGCTAGAATGTTTGCGGCCGGGGAGTGGATTTTGCGATGGGCATAATTACTAATTGCTGTTTTGGAGTCTGAGAAGATATACTCAACAGAGGAGTGTGAGATTGCTAGGGCAATGGCTGCTTCTTCAGCTTGCAGGGAATCCTGCAAATTTGGAATAGACGCACTGGCTATTGTGTTGTGGAATCCATCCTCGACAACTAATGCGAAAGCTGGTCGGTTTGAATATTCGGCCGCGTCTACGTAAACTGCCGGAGCGCCAGAAGGGTAGTGCTTGTGCAAAGCCTTGGCTCTTGCTTTCCGTCTCTCACGATTATGCTCCGAGTGGGTATTTTTGGGAAGAGGCGGAATGTAAAGATTGTTGCTAACAGCGGTGGGAGGATTGCGCATGGCCGAGGTATGACCGGGTAGGTTTATCCCAATTCGGCGCAGAAGAATTTGGCCGCTTTCGGTATGTAAGAGTCTGTGGTACTGACTAATGAGGTGAGCTTCTACCAGCTCTCCTAAGGTGTTGTGAACCCCTAGTTGAAGTAGTTTTTCAGTAGGCGTTGATTGAGGGAGGAGGAGAGCGCTTTTGTAAGCTGTGCGGATAAGTATGTTGAGTTGCTAGGTCTCCGTGGGTGTGCGGTAGAGGCAAGGGATGGAGTAGGTGATCCTGAATAGGCAAAATGCTTGAATGAGGCGACGTGTCTCTGCTTCCCTCATGCCGCGATGGCGATTGGCGATACGCTTAATTAGTGAAGCTCTATTCAAAATGGCAAAATATCTGCTAAAGCCAGCCGCAGATTAAATTTTCTCAGACGTAACTTTAAGGACGCTCCCCTTACGCTGAAGGAGACATTATACATGTCTACTGTACGTCCGATACTTGAGTATGCTTGCGCGGTTTGGGATCCGCATACAAAACTGAATATTGAGGAGCTGGAGCGCGTTCAGAAATGGGCTGCTAGGTTTGTGTCTGCCGATTATAATTTCCAAAAAAGTTCTTCTGGTTTGCGCGAGAAGTTGGGATGGCCGTTACTTGAAAACAGGCGCAAATATTTGAGACTCTCTTTCTTTTATAGTGTGCTTAATAATAAAACTGGAATTCCAAAAGAATTCCAAGAAAGAATTCCAAAAATACATTCATGAACCCAGCTACATTTCCGCCCGCACTGACCACCCACTTAAGGTACGCGAGTACAATTGCCGTATAAACGTATTTAAATATAGTTTTTTCCCACGAACAGTGCATGACTGGAACTGTCTCCCTTCGCGGGTCGCTACCGCTCCTCCTACATCGTTTTTGACCGATTTGCAAAGCCACCTGTCAATATAACTGCAATAATTGTTGTCCGAGTGTGTTATGTTGCTTTCTTTTTATCAAGGTTGATTATGCCTAAAGATTTATTCTTTAAGCAGTGCTGTATTTTAAAATGTATCTTTTTTTTGCGTGTGCGTGTGTGTGTGTTTAGGGTATGTTTGCCTTTCTACAATGGTTTTTATTTTTTCTTTGTTTGTTTCTGCTTCCACAGTGCATGGGTTTTCTGTATTCTGTGTAGACCGCATCATTTGCCTAATTTATTGTGTACTAGATGTTAGTTCTTATTTATGATGTTTCCCCCCTACAATAATGCCCCTGTGAGGGCGCTGTAGGTACTGTGTATAAATAAATAAATAAAATATAAATTAATTTTATGATCTCGGCGTTGGAGCCGTTTTCAGAAAAACTAAGACCTAAAATTTTGATTCTATTGACCCTGCGAATGGGGGTGTCGTTTAATGTGACTTGAATATGAGGGGTGTTCCGTTCTTTTAGGTCCATGACTATGAGCTCAGATTTAGCTGCCGAGCAGCTTAGACCAACGCTGCTTGCATGCGTAGCAACAGTGTCAGCGGCCAGCTGAAGTTTGCATTCTATTTCGCCATGGTTGCCGATATTGACCCAGAAGATGTATTAAGCTTGCAGACAAAATAACTATTATTTCCTCTCGTAAAGAGCAGGCACTATTTTTCATCGCGGATTCGGAGAGCGCAAACAAGAGTTGTGGCTTTGGCAGTGTTGCACTTGATGTATGAAACAGAGTATAGGCACGTGGCAATACAAAAATACCGCTGACAGTAATTAACACAACGAAAACATCTACAAATTAAACTGAAGACACAAAAGTTGAAGCGTGCAAAAGTCGGCGGCAGATAATAGATCTCAAGGAGTTTTCAACAACTTTAGAAATCTGGTTCCAAGGCTTTTATTTGCATATCCGAAGCAGGTCAGAGGCAACAACGGCTCGAGGCATGAGCAGCTTGAAGCAATTTGAAGCTGCACATGTATTTGAAGGGTTTATTCATGTAATTGTGGTTGCAGCATGTTAAGATTGGAAACGCACTTATTTATGTTAAAAGAAACGACAATATATTTTATTAGCGAAGTGAGCGCGAACAATGTAACAGCGATGAGGACTGGCATCATATTCTAGGGCAAAAATACGTTGAAGGCGGCTTGTCCGGTGCTGTGCTTGGACGCATCATATTCTCGCCCAGTTTGTTGCCAGCCATGGATGCGATGCCGCTTCAGCCGTCATTCACGTATATGGCCTCCACCGAAGGACTTCTCTTCAACGAAGATGGAATGACCGTAAATTCTGGTTTGGTTTGGTTTGTGGGGTTTAACGTCCCAAAGCGACTCAGACTATGAGAGACGCCGTAGTGGAGGACTCCGGGAATTTCGACCACCTGGGGTTCTTTAACGTGCACTGACATCGCACAGCACACGGACGCCTTGCTTTTCGCCTCCACCGAAAAGCGGCCGCCGAGGCCGGGATTCGATCCCGCGTCCTTGGGCGCAGTAGTCGAGCGCCGTAACCACTGCGCCACCCCGGCGGGGTTGACCGTAAATTCTGAAGCAGATTGCCTATACAAAGAATCCCAAGACAAGAAGGAAGAAACGGTCAAGGGTGCATACTGGTTCTGCTTCTCAACGTCATGTGTTCCTTTCGTCCCGCCCGTTCTCGTCCTGGCTCTGTGCATCCTCAGCACCGCTGCTCGTGGCCAGGAACCCTAGAAAACGGAGGGTGGTGTTCTCGAGCTCTTCATCCCTTACGGACAATGCGGGACAAGCCTTTAAAGTGGTGCCAATGACGAGATGCCTAATCGTCAAAATTGCCGGTTATTTACCTACAGCTTGAACCTAGTTACGGCAGCTAAATCTTCATTAAGCATAGTTTACAAATTTTTAGACGGTTTGAATAATGCAGACGCTCAAGCTTGCCTTAAGAATAAACGCGATAGTACTTTTAACGCCGTCTTTTTATTCTGCAGGTTTTAATAGTTTTGGCTAAGTTCGTTTCTTGGGAAAGAAAGGAGCACAGTGTAATTTTTCAGTAGGTACCTACACCTAATTAGGTAGACGTCAGAGCACGTTTCATTCAGAATTTTTAAATTTCTTACTTGGGCTGGCTTTTGAGGCAAAGAATGCGGAGTATCTGTCTCCATTCAAGATAATTCGGACCCAGCGAGACGAAATCGGAAATTTTACCCTGCCTAGTAAACTGACGTTTTAAAATATACAGCAAAAAGCCCGGTTTCGCGACAACAAAAAGGATGCATCGATTGAGCTGCTTCAATGTGAACAAAATAATGGTGATTGACATATTATCAGTATTCTACCACCTTTTTTTAAGCTTGAGGCAAGAACATGGCATGAAAGCAGCGCCGTACCACTCCTGTTGCTTCTGCGAAAGCAGTCGGCGGCATATTGATGGGACTCCAAATGACTGGTGCTGATGTTGGCTCCGACGGAGAAATACCGACCAGCCGCATGACTAGAAGGACGGCACCCATGGAAGAGGGGCTCGGGTCGTTAGCTGTAGCTGCTGCTGCTAATTCTGGCATTGTCTGCAGCTGGACTGGCGGATGACCTAAGTGTGCTCCACTGTGCGCAAGACCGCTACAGACGCTGCCAACGTCCGCTTCTCTCCCTTGGCCTCTAGCGGTGACGTCTGCTTGTGCCTCTACCTTGGCGCTGTCGTGGCCTAACGCACAGTTAGTGGCGTGCCTGCTGTGATACCTGTTGTTATGTTCAGGGCACTTCTTCATGACCTGCGAGGGAGAAAAGTAGCACACAATAATGTGGCATTGCGGATGGTAAACATGACTTGACAACAGGCCAAAAAGGTTATGCGAAAATCATGCATTAGAATTGCTTCAATAGCGCATGACAACTTAATTCTAATCCTGTCCTATTCCACCGGTTTCATGGCAAAAAAGTTACAGGGTGTCTTAGATGTCTGTCAAGACGAGAATGACGAAAGCTTACCCTTCCTATCCTATCGTTTTCCTGCCATCGTTGCCTCTTGTCGGCATTCGTGGCAGCGCTACATGTTATTGATTTACAGGAAAGGCGCAGTATCTATCACACTTTCTCCAGCAAGTGTGAGTTTGGACAGTACACAATCCCTCCTGTCGCTTGGCGTTCCTTGGATCGCGTTAAAGTGTGGCATTGCAGATGGCAGGAATGCTAGATAAGATGAGACTTCTGTTATCGACTTTCGTTGCGGTGCTACAAATAATTATAATTGGTTTACAAGAAAAGCCCCGCCGCGGTGGTGCAGCGGCAAGACGGCCGACTACTGTGCCGGAGTTCCCGGGTTCGAATCCGACCGCGGCGGCTGCGTTTCGATGGAAGCAAAACGAAGTGGCGTTCGTGTGCTGTGCGATGTCAGCGCACGTTAAGGATCCCCAGGTGGTCGAAATTTTTCCGTAGCCCTCAACTACGGCTTCCCTTTCTCTCTTTCGTCTTTCACTCCCACGTCCCTCCCTTCCCTTATGTGCGGTTCAGGTGTCTACAGAGCAAGTCTGACAGATACTGCACCTTCCCGTTCCTGTGAACCAATTATTATTATTATTATTGTTATGTTTACAAGAATTCGAAGGCGCAGTATCTATCCCCATTTCTCCGGCAATTGAGAGTTTGAACGGTACACCAACGCTCCTGTCGCGTGGCGTTCCTAGACGAACGTTTAAGTGTGGCATTGCAGATGGCAGGGATGCATCCCGCCTCGTCTAATAAGAACGCCGCAAAAGCGGAACACACTGTCCACGCCAGCAGGAGCCAATAAAGGCTTTCGCCTTAATATTGGCGAGGGATTAGTCTTCAACCTACTATTATGTAAATCCAGCTATGGTTCACAAGTCACTATGTAACTTTTACATGCACAGTTATGTGAGCCACCATAATATTAATCGACGCCAGCAGGTTCAATATTAGTGCCTCAGAGGCAGACGAATACCTTGTATGATGCATTGCTGCAACTAGTGCATGTGTAAAATTATCTGAGCTCATTGTAGTAATTCGGACAGAACCGCAACTATAGGCAATAAGGATTTCTGCAATAATTGCTTTCAGCCGAATTTATCAACACACGGCATTTGTCTCCGCATAAAAGAAACCAAATTATCAATCTCAATAGACAAGGCAAGTAATTCATTCTGCTGTTAGATATTCAGAAAAGTATCTGGCAGCGGCCACGGCAAAATCATATCACAAGAAGACCTGCGGAAAACGTAACTGGAAATATGTACAAGCCGTGCTCTCCTTCAACAGTGACTACATATATGACACTGGCATCTTCTATGTCACCCACTATTTCACGTGCAGCCGCGAAACTGAGTAGAGACCAATTCTAGCACCCCTTCTAATCAACGCTCGCTTATAAATTACTTGAAAAGATGCCGAACCAGCGTCGTGGACACACGCCGACGAAACTCTGGTCTAGTACAGAAGCAAAAGGCCATGAACAGGACACGTTCTAAACATCAGAATTGCTTGGACTCAGCTGTGCCCCCAATACATCGGAGGTGCTCGTAATGAAGGCGCTCATCCACACGCCCCTACCATATCGGTAAGCGCTAACACACACACACACACACACACACACACACACACACACACA